>CM067882.1:15011424-15546424 GCA_034621355.1 Mycalesis mineus
GCTTATTTTCTACATTATTCCAAGATTCAAATACTTCTTCTGCATCATTAAACTGTGATTTTTACTAGTAGTAATCACTTATCTAAAGGCCATAAGACTTGATTCCAGGCCGTTAAATAAATTTTAAAAAAAAGTTACCTCCCTAGATGAAATATGTCCCTTGCTCATTTACTCTACTCTGTGGTTTGTGCTCAAGTGCTGTGAAAACGAAAAGGAATAATCCTAAAAAGGAAAAGTTTTACTCCTGTAAGGAAAACACAAATAGAGGGTTTGTTTTTTACTTTTTGTATGAACAAGGTGTGACCAGAATAGGCATTTAAGAGAATTAAGGTTTTATTTAATAATTATAAATTATAATTAGGTACCTATGTGTAACTACTAAGTTATGGCATAGCTTTTAAATTAGTGCAAAAATATTCGCACAAAAAATATTCAACTACACAATATGGCTTTACCCGCGGCACAACCGGCCGAAGTTTTACGCGCGTACCAAAAAGATGATCTTTACGAAAAACAGCTTGCAGGTTCTTTAGCCAGACTTGTGCCATCTTATCACGCATCGAAAGCTATACCAATATCTACATTACTCTATAAATCCTTTACAACACTTAAAGACTTGCAAACTCTGGGAGAAGAATATTCTGGAATTGTTCAGGTTGATGAAACTTATCACAGACTACCTTCATTAAGCAACCGGCTTTTGAGCATTTTACTTTCAGCATTTGGGGAACAATTAACTCGAAGGTTACTTGGACATATGGAGAAGCAAGTTTTACAAAATTCTTCTTTGAAGCCACAAGCTCAGAATGTAATACTGGTTGTATTAAAAGCACTTAATCAAGTTGTCCCACAAATTGAAAGTATACATCGGGCACTGTCATATATAAATGGAGGTCCTTTGCAAATTGGTAAAACTGTTACAGGTATAGATTATGTACATGTGCGCCCTGCCGCGGCTGCATTTTATGCCCATTTAAGGTTGCTGGGTATAGTCACTTTATTACATGCTTTCATATCATGCGGACAAAGTATATACCAAGCTAAGAAGCATATGGATGACATGTCAGACTTCCCTAATGAGATTGACAATACTAAATCTTGCATTGCATGCCTGGAACAAATACTTCAGCCTTGTGTGTTACCTTGTGGACACCTATTTTGTATGCAATGCTGTTATGGTGCATTGGAAAACTGTCCTTTGTGTCGCTCTCCGTTTACCAAGAATACTGTAGTACCCTTGATGAATTATAGTCCATGACAAAGTTAAGTTTTGTGATGAACTTTGACATTGCAACCATATAGTTTGAACCTTTTGACTTATTAATAATAAATTTTTATAAATTTGTTACTTATATATACTGTTTTGTATTCAGTAATTAATATTGTTTGGATTATAAATATTATTTTTATGTTATTAAGAATATTAATAAAAATAAAAAACATACCCTAAAATTGAAGAGTATTTAATCAAACAAAATGGTACAGTAATTTTTAATTACTTGTTATTGTGTTAGATAATAAAAGCAGTATTTCCTACACCAACATTATTAATATAATAATATCAAATAACAATTATACAAAACTAAATGAATGCCGTCTGATTTTATAAATTAAAGAAGATTACATATTTAAACTTAAAAAACAACAATAATAAAATAAATGCAAGAGTTGTGAAAACTGATCAAAATTGTGTAACTATGTAATCAGAGTTTTGAATTACAATTTATGTCAAATCTGTAAACTTAAAAGATTGTACATATTGCTTTATAATATATAAAACTTGAGAATACAGTTCAATTCCTTGTTTCAGATCTCGCAACCTAGAGCTATAAATTGCACATTTTGCTTAAGAGTAACAAGATTCAAACAAAACATAAATCCTCACAGTTTTTCTAAAGCAAAGCAACTGCACAGTTCACAAATAAAAAATAATAACAACAGGCATTACAAATAATACATTTGAGAATGTAATATAACTTACATTATCAAAATATCTTTAATTTCTAGTTTGTTTAGGTATAATATAAATAAAATAAGTACCAAACAGTATTTTATCGCTGGGCAATCAGATTATCATATCTTGAGATTATGTTACATTTTATTGTTTTGAA
This sequence comes from Mycalesis mineus, assembly GCA_034621355.1. Lineage (NCBI taxonomy): Eukaryota > Metazoa > Arthropoda > Insecta > Lepidoptera > Nymphalidae > Mycalesis > Mycalesis mineus. Next base: position 15,013,536 of record CM067882.1, read on the forward strand.
TTTCAACAAAATATATCAAGGCTTACAGATAATTTGTCGACTTATTAATATGGCAAGGTTATTTTATTCTACTCTTAAAAGTTCCACATCAAATATTAAGGTAGCATTGGGTGGAATTACACCAGGGTGACCACGAGATCCATATGCAAAGTCAGGTGAACATGTTAGTTTGGCACGTTCTCCTACAGACATCTGTAAGAAAAAAAAAATGTTTACTAAAACTTTAAAAAAAAGTTCTGCATGTATCGCACTACACTCTAATCATTATCCTTACATGAGCTGAAGGAATCCTGGACATGGGCTTTCTTAGGGCTACCAAAAACCCAATCACATTATCAACCTTCCAACATGTTTAATGTCTTCGGGGCACTTAGTGCAGGTTAACACTGGGCTTTCATATAAACAATGTAACAAAAAACCAAACCTTTGCTAAACCTTGATCCCATCCTTTAATAACGTCACCTTTACCCAACGTGAACTTAAATGGCTGCCCACGGTCTCTGGATGAATCGAACTTCTTTCCATTTTGAAGAGTTCCTGTATAATGTACTACTACTGTTTGTCCAGATTTTGGGTAGGTGCAACCTGAAATAAAATTCGGTTAGGTGTGATGTGATGAAGTCAATCTCTTATTATAATATTTTAAAATTGAACATGAATTAAATACCATTCCCAGGTGATATTGTTTCTACGTCTACACCCATGTTTAAAGAGTAATAGGTGTGAAGAAAATTGAAAGTTCACGTGGGAATTTAATTGTGTGTATATTTTTGCGTGAAAATGGTACCTATCAGATTGATATTTGACATGTTGTTGACACTTGACAATCTGTGAACTCTTTGGATTTAGACCCTAGATAATCAATTTCGATTTTTTCTGTTTTAAAAACCATGAAATTATTTTAATGTTCGCCATCCGACAATACCGTAATATTACGGTAAGGTCGGTTAAAGGGTGAATATGTTTTATTTGAACTTGCTTAAAAATAGTCAAAATTGTGCTCTGGCTCTATAGGACGCTGGACGTAGGACAAAATGGACAAATGCATTTCAACCATAGACAATACAGTCCTTTCGGCGTTTCCTTTCCTTGTGTTGGTATTTGTGTATGATTATGTCAAAAACTATCCTATTGAGTGATCTGTGGTCTGTGTATTTAAAAAAAATATTTATTGTAGGTTTGATAGGTGAATTTTAATTTATCAATTTACTTTATTTTAACAATACTATTTAATAAGATTAAGATTTAAGATATTGTTCTTGCTAAGCATTACAATATGGTGTCCAGTGAAGAAGAAGCAGATGTAAAAACCGCGGACACCATAGAATGGGACGTCGATATGGAGATACAGTTATTTTACGCGATGGCAAACCACAAGCCCGTTGGTGTTAATAAACACTTCCAAATGGCCAGCATTTGGGAGAAACTTTCCAACTCTATAACTAAAGAGATATCTACACACGATATATGGAGACATTTGGATACTTTGTATGACATGGCAATGTTAGATGATACTGAACCAATACCATTTCCAAATCATGAGGTACCTTTTAGCTTGCCGGAAAGCGAGTTTGGAGCTTTAATGAAACAGAAATGTAAGGAAGTTATCCTTGGTGACGACAGTGAAGGTTAGTTATCATTTTAATTCCATATTACTACAGATTTACGAGTGCATAATATGACTGCAATATTTTTTTGAATAATTATATTAACACGTAAATATTTTCCACAAAGTACTGTATAGATCTAATTTAAATTAGTAAGGGCACTGAACACTAATATGCTTTAATGATTATTGTAATGTTCATACAATAATCATTAAAACAAATTGTAAGCTCAAGACACATATTAACAATCCACACACCATATAACTGCTCGGTCACTAATTTACAAACTCAGAAATTTTGTAAGAAAATTACTGATCACACTAACTAAGTAAGAACTGCATACACATAATAATATTGTCAATATTAGAAAGTTAAGGTTGCCGTCTTTTTCCTGGGTCTTTTCCACATTTGGCCAGTAAGTTGGCCGTTGTGTATGCCTTGGCCTTAATAAGGTTGCCTTAATAATATTGTATCTTGGTAATATTATAGTACTATTTTACAGGGTAGGACTTTTATTTATTAATTTTTATTTAATTTAATTATAAAATAAAATTTAATTTAGTTAAATTGCAATCAGACCTAATGGTGAGTGGATGATGCAATCTAAGATGAAATCCAGCTAACTTGTTCAGAAAAGTAACTAATCCACACCCCTTTTGGTTTCTACACAACATTATACATCTAAATTCTGAGCTCGCTTGTTTGGAGTAGAGTATGAAATTCACACCCCTAAAGGTTTCTAATTTCTATAAAATAATTTCCAGGAACAATAAATCACTTGGTGGTATATATTTGCTGGCAGGGTGGGTTGGCCATAATTACCTTACTTTATTGACAGTATTATTGTGATGGTGGATGGTGTTATGGTTTCTCCAGTGCTATTTCCATGGGAATATCAAGCATATTTACTTTACAACCCATTTTTGTTAATTTGGTGTGAGAAAAGTGAACTAATAGGTTATACATATTTGCAAAACTTTTTAGATGGCAGAAGCCCATCACCAAAAGCATCTACATCCAGAAGTAATTCAAGAGGAACTACTTCTAAGGATAACACCCCAAAAGGTATTTGCTCTTTCTGGTGATGATACTATTCATATAATACTTATTGGTCATGATTTGTTTAGTGATGGTATAAATTAAATATTATAAATATAATATGACCCAAATAAAATGTCATTGAAAGGATGTGTGACTTTTTTATTACAAGTAAGCTTTTGATTGCTATCACACTTGATGATAAGTGATGATGCAATCTAAGATAGAATCCACCTAACTTGTTTGGACAAGTAGTAAGCCACACCACCCCTTTTGATTTCCACACAACATTATATTATCATTATCATCATCATTATCAGTCTATTAACGGCCCACTACAGGGCCAGGCCTACCACCTTATAGGAGAGGGTATATAGAGCATACACCCACCACGCTGCTCCAATGTGGGTTGGCGGGCTTAGGTTGATAATGTTTCATTTACGATCACTATCAGACGTTGATGACAGCGATCGGGACTGACGGCTTAACATGCTCTCCGAGGCACGGGGGTGTAACACCACCAACTTCCAGACTCCGGGCTTGGAATGTACTGAACATTTCATAGAATAACTAGACCAACATTATAATATGGTAACACTAAATTCTGGGCTCAGTTGTTCGAAGCACAGTATGAAATCCTGATTACTGAATGTTTTCATTTTTGTTTCTAACGCATGCTAACAAATGGATTTGTCTTAATTAGTTTTATTATGTTATTTATTAGCATATCCAGATATAAATATGATCCCACCTGATAAGCAACTTAACCAATGTCTATAATGTTTGATCTTGAAGATTTGTCTATGATTTTACTGCCCAGTCTCGGTCAATTTGAATTTGAATTCCAGTGTAGTTGTTAAGATTCATGTTAGGTCAGTAAAACAAGGTCTGAAGTCAAACTTTGCATTTGGATATATTGTACTCTTAAAGAAACTAAAACAGTGTGTAAAGATGGCATTTTCTGGCAAGTCAGACCTTATTTTTAACCCACGAAATAAAATGGAGGAGGTTCTCAATTCAACTGATATATTTCTTTTATGTATGACCACGCATAACTTTTTACAGAGTTGTCCGATTGTGATAACTCTTTTTTTATTAGAAAGGGCGTACTTCCAAGGTGGTCCCATTGTCATCATGTTAGGATCTGATGGTGATATCCTGGGGAAATTGAAGGAACTCTTCAAATTTTGGAGGCGCGCTTACAGCGATTTCGGTCTCTGTCTCGGTATCAGTAGCTTTTTGGCTACTAGTACCGTATAATATACTATGACAGTATAGTACAAGTACGTTACGTGGGGATTAAACACTAAAAAGTAAGAAATAAAAATTTTTAACAAAAAATAGAGCCGACTCAAGACGCACTAAAAAGTAAAAAATAACTGTGTCATTTAGTTGCTTTAATTTATTTAAGCATATCTAGGAGTTGGTGCCAGCCTAAGTTTCTACTTTAAGAACGTTACTTAGAACCCACAAACTGCTTTACTAGGTTAAATAAATGTTCCTTAAACTTGGCTGGCACCGACTTCATAGATATGCTTAAGTAAATTAGAGTAACTAAATGACACAATTATTTTTTACTTTTTAGTGCATTTTGAGTAGGTTCTATTTTTTGTTAAAAAATTTTTACTGGACTATGTTTAAATCATTAATTGACATCCATTGAAGAATGTCCTGAGACTTACACAGGGTGCTTTAGTATGGAGTTCCAAATACTCTGTAATTTTATGTCTGTGTGAATGTTACCCTGGGGCAATATTTCAAATCGATACTTTTTGAAGCTTTTACTGTCTTGCTAACGCTCCTTTAGGTTTAAACAGAAACATTTATTTGTCAAACATTATCCCTCTCTCTGTACACCTTATTAATACCACTTAGATCAGTTTCCGCGCTTTAAACAGCTAATGTGTTATGTGAATCATCCTGTAGAGCTTGAACTAGAAATGATAAATATAAATAATGATCCTATAATTCATGGCCATTCTATTTTGCAGTTCGCAAAGATAGCATAAGTGCTTTGGCTACCAAGTCTAGAAAAGAAAGTGGCAGTTCTCATGCATCTACAGACACACCTAGCATCAAATCTGAGAAAGAATATGGTGAGTTTATAAAATATTTCTAATTTATTTTGTACTACTACTAAGTATAACAGTTAATAGTTTATAATGGTTTCCTCAGCTATGCCATATGTGGCACTTGTATGGAGAATTCATGGAATGCTAAGATATTCATGTCTCTAGGAGTAATGAAAAGGTTCTTTTATTGATTCCCGTTTTACCAAATGAAAAGCTTGTGCCAGGAATGGGTATTATAACAGTCCAGCAGGCTTTGGCCTTGGAGCTTATGTTAAGGTGAAATTGCACTTATGAAAAAATAATATAATTTTGTACATTTCAGATCGAAGGAGGGATTCAAGAGACTCTAATGCTTCAGGCCCCAGGGACAGTTCAAGTGGCAGAAAATCCATATCACAGAGAGACAAACCTCCTAAATCAAAAGTCAGCTCTGTTGCAAGTAAGTTCATCATATTATAGTATAAAAGTATTTATAAACGATAAAAAGGCGTTTTAAATGAATTGCTGCATGGTTCTATTGTTTTTAAATAATATTGTAATATGGTGAAAATAAAACTCTTCTTATATATTTAAATAATGTTCTTCTCGGACCATGGTGCGTTTGGAACCCTTGTAGATTTAATTTTAAGTTTCTGACTTTAATAATCACCCTTACTTTTCATAATCTAAAAATTGACGATTCAAAATAGTCATAAAGATTTCATTGATTAAAAATTGTTTGAGCTACTAACTAAGCTTACTACAAAAGGATAAATATATATCGCTGCACTATAAAACAATTATATTGACTGACTAGTGGATGCTCGCAGTTTTACCCACATAGTTCCAGTTCTTGCGATGATATCAGAATTATTGTCGCTGTTATACTGTCGCCAATAGACCTGATATAGTGATAATCAATTGATCAGTAAGCTGTGCAATGATTGTTGATATTACAGTGCCACATGACGATAATCTGGTGAAAGCTGACAAGGAAAAGTATCAAAATACTTGGACTTTGCTTATGAGATTGCTATGTGGAATGTTGAGTTAATGATTATTGTTCCTATAGGAAAGTCAATATTTTTACTTATTTATACATGCCCTCTGAATAAACCAGAGGGGACCTACACCAGAGGAATCACATACAACGGCCAACATCGTGGCCAAGTGCGGAAATGGCCCGGGAAGAAAGAAGAAGAAAAAGAAGAATGCCCTCTGAATTTCTATACATTTTTCAGCCTGGGATTCCCCACTCATCGATGAAGACAGCAGCTCCAGACGCGGGCGTCGCCGAGCAAACACGTCAACCCCGCCCGCCACGACCCCGGCCAAGCGCCGCCGCATGTGACACTCGCACGCGCACTCCTACCACCACTTCTTCTGACACACACAGCGCCCGTGGTGGGGGTGGGGAGACCGTAACAACGTGCGTCCTAGACGAAACGCTGTCCACGTGTTTTCATTCTGAAAGTGTGTTCTACAGACTGAAATAGTAAAGTGTTTTGATTTTCTTGTGTGATTGTATATTAGGATAAATTATATGCTATACTAAAGCCATAATCGATAGGGAATGTTGATCAGCAAACTGAAAAATAAGGTATAAAACTATGTCTTATCATCGCTAATGAATTTAAAATTAGGTAGGTATTGTTTTTTTATAAAATGTTATTTAATTACCCAAATTTTTAATTCTGTAAAATTCTGACATTTTTTAATGTTGAAACCAAACTTCAGACAAAAAAAGATTACAAAAAAGAAACACCAAGTATAATCAATACTTTGTGGATTCTAAGAATAAAATTAAACCGGTTTAAGATTGAAATTTAAATAAAAAAAATTGGTTGTCTGTAAAGTTGGTTTACTGACGATAGTTGAACGTGACAACGTCTTAAAAAATACTGATGGAATGGTAGCATTTAATTGGTTATTAAAATTTTTTATTTAAGTATATTTTTATAAATATTAATTTAAATTAATATATTTAATAATTATATTTAATGGACGGATGTCGAACGCTGCCGAACGCAAAGGCCGATTGTGCTTCTTTGTCGCTCGTTCTGCGCTCTCGCTTGCACTTCAAGCCTTACATGGAACGCCTCAAAGCGAGGTAACGCATGAGTCATGTTTTTTCGTGCGTGCAGCCGGCTCTATCGAATTATAAGACGTTTTCACGTCAAAATTAATACAGCATTCATTTAGTTTTAACATTTTATAAATCATAACCACTAGACTCCCCTATAGGAGGGACGCCTGCCCCTGTGGGCCGTTAATAGACTGATAATGATATGATGGAAAAGTTTATGAAATCAGACATAACATGTCAGAATTCCACAGAACTAAAAATTAGAGTATATACATTTTGTCTTATTGATAAAAAAAATTTGGTGTAAAATGACTAGCGATTTATATCTTCAATTTTTTAGTTTGTTTATTTATAAATATTCGATTTTAGCTTTAATATAGTTTTATTTATTAACTAAAAGTATTTTTTTACAATCTGTAAATATGAAGTTATATTAAGCTGAAAATTTTCTACACAATTTTAGGTAGGTGTAGTCTGTGTAGGAATTAGAAAGTTTGTACTGTTGTACACTACAAACTAAACTTCTACTGTGAAAAGTTAAACTTCTACTGTATTAATTGAAATTTTATGAAATTCAAACCTAATACACACCACAGATATATGATATTCATAATATAACACAAAATGGCCTTGCCTAAAGATTAAATTTTGTCAAACGTTCAACAATATCTACATAGCATAGTAAAAAATTGCTTACTTTAGCTTGATACCTATTTCTATATATATAATATTTATTCCATGTGGAAATAAATAACTTAAAATTAAATAAATTAATTGACAAAGGCTTAATTATATGTACACACATAGATATGTAGAAAGCACAAATGATATGCCGTCTGATATCATGCCATCGTGCCAGGCCACTAGGTTCTAAAACAGCAGGCACGCCGTGATGACAGGAGCATGACGTATGATGTCATTGAGATTACCTTCGCAGGATATGCGACCAGCACTCTGCATGAAAGTTAGTGCCCGAGTTAGCTGCCTCTCACAGACAATGATGCGGAAAAACACTAGGAGCAACTAAGCGAAGGCATAACTATCTCTGGAGTAATGTTTGTCAGTATAATAATATTATTATTTTATAATAAAGCATGAGAAACTAAAAATTCTTTTAATTTAGTATACCTATTATTAAATAAAATAGTTCAATTTTAAAGAGCAAGAGTCTATGTTTCTATCATAATAAAATAAGTAACTTATGCAACCATTTTCTTTTGAATGCAACTAAGGAACTTGGATCATAGTGGCTTTAGGAAGTAGTAAGTGATTATGTCTATACTTTAAACCGTCCACACTCCACATTTCTATTACATCCAATGCAAGTAAAAGTAAGGTAAAAGGATGGACTAAAAATCTTTCAAGGATATCCTGGGAAAATTGAAGAAACTCCATAAATTTTATATGCATACTTGTGTGAGTGATTTCGGTTTTTGTGTATCGGTAGCTTTTTGACTACAATTGCCCCGTATACTGTGACAGTATAGTACGAGTACGTTACGTGGCGATTAATCACTAAAAAGTAAGAAATAAAAATTTTTAACAAAACATAGAACCGACTCAAAACGCACTAAAAAGCAAAAAATATCTATCTTTTGTTAAATTTTTTAATTATTATTAGTCTGTCGGCCTGTGATGGCTGTATTGTGTATCTTTCGCCTTTTCCCTGTGGGAAAAAATAAAAAAATATTACGCTCTGTGACAATGACATTGACAGTTCACAGTAGTTGGTAATTAATTCTATGGTGGTTAAAGCTTGTTGTATCGTTGTAATGGAAAAACAATAGAATAAAAGTGAATAACACACCAGACTCGTCTAAATTATAAAATTTTAAACTCGAATAAACATGGCGAATCATTACGAAGTACCGAACTGGTAAGATTTTAGTACTTCATGTATATCAAACCATGCCGCCATAGCGCGCGGTGCGTTCTGTTTTTATTAATATAGGTTTTTTTCACAAACTAATAAAAAGTATGAATAATATTTTGATTATGGGAGGTGCAATGTCTGTCCTTAGCTCAAACAGACGCAAAATTCATTTCGTCTAGAACTTTCAACATATAAATAATATTAATTATAAAGTTGTAGAACAGATAAAAGTTTGGTGCATATTGTATGGAAGTCTAAAGTAAATAATACCTGTATGCATAATTGCATGTGAGCGTACAAGTTGTTTGGTACAGGTGATTATTATAAAGATCTGACAGTAATTGTTCAACTCTCATTAGATCAACATCCAACAACTAGGTCTAGGCTCTATTTCCCTTTTCTTATAAGGAGTGAGGCCTCTGTAGCGCGCTAATAGGCTAATTATGATGAATGTATTTATATTTTAAAGGGCTGGAAAACCACCAACTGGCCTTCACTTGGATGTGTTGAAAGGTGACAAATTGATACAAAAACTAATGATAGATGAGAAGAAGTGCTATCTATTTGGGCGTAACCCACAGATGAATGACTTCTGTATAGACCATGCCAGCTGTTCACGGGTGCATACAGCTTTTGTGTACCATAAGCATCTGAATAGGGCATTCCTGGTTGACTTGGGAAGCAGTGAGTATGACGTTAACTTTTAGGAACTACATATTATAAATAAATGCGGCCACAACATCTGTCAGTCTATCTGTTTGGATTTAACATAAATACTACTGAACAAATTATTTGCAGTTTTCAGAAATAGATAGAGTGATTCCTATGAAAGGTTTTAGTATGTTATTTTTCAAAAGTGGCTCAGATATAACGATAATACTGGGAAGGGTCAGGCTGCACTGGGTGTTTAATTGAAAATTCTGCCTAATTTATTTGAGTTAAAAGTAAATAATATATTAATTATTCCTCTTTATTACATATATTTACCTTTACATACATACACATACATTACATATATCTTTTAAGGATAACTTGCTATACTCATACTGTTGAAATGGCACACTTCCAAGATAGTCCCATTGTCATCATGTTAGGATTTAGGTAAATTGAAGGAACTCCTTAAATGTTATAGGCACACTTGCAGCGATTTTGGTTTTTGTGTAAGTATTGGTAGCTTTTTGGCTACAAGTGCTGTATAATATACTTTGACAGTATAGTGCAGTAAGTTATGTGGCGATAAATCACTAAAAAGTAAGAAATACAAATTTTTAGCAAAAAAAAGAATCGACTCAAAATGCACTAAAAAGTAAAAAATAACTGTGTCATTTAGTTGCTTTAATTTACTTAAACATATCTAGGAGTCGGTGCCAGCCAAGGTTTCTACTTTAAGAACATTACCTAGAACCCACAAACTGCTTTTCTTAAATAAATGTTCCTCAAACTTGCTGGCACTGACTTCATCATAGACTTCTTAATTTTTCTGCTATTTGCAATATTAAGATTTGCATAGAGTAGCCACCAACATAATAAATCATAAGTTTTAAACAAAGTGGCTAAATATCTTAAAGTTTGTTGTCTTAATTTTTTACTTAATTAACAATGGAATTTGTTTTGATTTATACATTACTAGTGACCCGCCCTGGATTCACATGGGTGCAATGCTGGTGTTAAAGTATGTCCTTGCATGTGGACTTTTTTGTTGACCTTTTTAAGGTGTGCAATACTGTAGTATATTATTTTGATATATCTCTTAGGTTTAGCCAGCATTTGAAATGTAAGCACAAAAAATGCGTTAATTTACGACATCACATCAGAAACCTCTAAAATTATCAGTGTATCTCCAATAAATTATGCATGTATTATAACACATAAACCTTCCTCTTGAATCTCTCTATATGATAAAAAAAACCCATGAAAATTGGTTGCGTAGGTTTGAAGATTTAAGCATATGTAGGGACAGACAGAAGAAAGCGACTTTTATATTATGTAATGATTTACAGTACTAATTTTTAGCTTTTTAATTACAACAGAGTCAGTTCAAAAGAATTTTTACAATCCTTGTAGTTTAAGAAATTTGGCTTTGAAATAGTAGTAAAACTAATAATAGTTTTGCAGTTTTAAATGCATTTAAATGAAAATTAATTTTATCTAATTTTTGATCTTGTTCTTCATTTCAGCACATGGTACATTTATAGGTAATATGAGGTTGGAGCCTCACAAACCAACACAGTTACCAATTGATTCCACGTTTCATTTTGGAGCTTCAACTAGAAATTATATCATCAGGTGGGTTATTTATTAACTCTGTTTTTAGAGGATAAATTCAAATGAGCCTTTTTATATTAGTTGATAACTTCATTATCTAAAAGCATTTATAATATCACTATTATAAATGCTTTTAGATAATGAATACAGGTCCTTCATATCTTAACAACTTAACTTAACTTAACAAAATTTAAAAGTAATTGTATGTTGCTGCCAATAGTAATTAATCTACTTGCTTCTAATTAATGGTTAAAATCTATACTTTTACAGATTTTTTAATAATATGCAGAAATTAGTGAAAAGACAGCTAGACAATTTTTTTTATACTTTTACAGATTTTTTAATAATATTCAGAAATTAGTGAAAAGACAGCTAGACAATTTATTTTATACTTTTACAGATTTTTTAATAATATTCAGAAATTAGTGAAAAGACAGCTAGACAATTTATTTTATACTTTTACAGATTTTTTAATAATATTCAGAAATTAGTGAAAAGACAGCTAGACAATTTATTTTATACTTTTACAGATTTTTTGATAATATTCAGAAATTAGTGAAAAGACAGCTAGATAATTTATTTTATAAGTCATTTTGACATAATATGCCTTTTTATTATGAGACTATATAATATGTTTACTACGTATGGTGTAACTAAAAATGAAAATGAATAAAAAATGTAATAAAATAATCTGTATTAATAATGATAGTTTTAATTTTGTAGAGAAAGGCCGACAGGCAATTCTCGGGGTATAATGGAAGAGTTGCCAAACACTGAGACAGAGGGTGCCTTACTAGGATTGCCAGAGACACAGACAGAGTTAGATGTAAGTTGGCACTAAAATAACTTAAATACACTTGTTAAAGTCATAATATTGTAAAACTAAGTTAAGATAAAAATAATTAATTTGAGATTTTTTGTCATATATTAAAAATGGTTTGTATACAGTTTGATGGACTTCTGTTTGTATATGTTTAGGTACCTAAGTAGATGAATATTTTTTACAGAATCTTACAGAATTCAATACAGCTCATAACAGAAGAATTTCAATGTTGGGAATATCTACTGATGATGGAACTGATGTTATGAAGGTATGTTATTGTTATTGTTGGAAGCCAAGCACAGATGACCTGTTGCTGATGCAATATGTAGTGCATTTATAAAACAGAGGTCCTGTGGTCAATTCCCAGCTGGACAGAGTCCAAGATTTGAGCCTGGGTTGGTACCTAACAACAAAAGAAGTACTGCCATGTGATATAGTGTTCTGGTACAATGTGGATATTATCCAACTAATAAAAATGTGTGTGTACTAGCGCACACTCGTAAGAAGTGAAACTTTTTTATACCGTTATTTTTCAAAAAATAATTTAATATATGCAACTTTACAGAAATTGGTTAAATAAAGTTAAATTGGATAAAGTTTAATAAAAGGCTTTTATTATCATAGACATAAATACAAATTCTACAATTATTTCATTTTAGCTTATTACTACAAAGATTATTGTTGAATTTCATTAATTGTAATAGAATTATTACTATCATTGATGTCGTAATTACATACTTTTTTTAGAAATACACTGGAATTAAAAATAAAATAAACTCTTTGCTTTTGCTGATCACTTCAGTATAACATATATATATTTATCACGTCACTTCCATAAGTCAAAGATGGCGCGTAACGGAAAAATGTGACGCGTAACGAAAAAATGTTACACTAAATTTTTTTCCAACCCCGATAAAGAAGTTTCATTTCAAAAATTTTGCCCGCTTCCATCTTAGATTGCATCATCTTTTACCATCAGGTGTGATAGCAGTCAAGGATTTGTAATGACTAAAAGAAAAATCATCAAAATCAGAGTGGTATATCAAATAATTATAAATAAATTAATTTTCAACGTTGTTTCTAGCCACCGACCGGAACTAAGAGATCAGCATCAATGCCAGGTGGGGTGCCAAAGAAACAGAAGCGCAATGTGTCGTTCAATGAGGAAGTGGACATCATCAACCCTGAGGACATTGACCCCACGGTGGGCAGGTTCAGGAACCTGGTCCGCTCCACCATAGTGCCTAATGCTAATGCATCTACTAAGAAACTCAAATTGCAGAGTGCAGATGAAAGTAAGTTTCATGAGTACTTAAAGCCTTTTTTTGTTTACGGGATGGAATTTCCTGGAGATACCCAACCTCTTGAGGGAGAGGTCGGGTTATGTGGGATTTTGACCTACTAATACACCCTCGGTGGCTAGCCTCAGTGTATTTTCAGAGACACCGGGCTCTCATGACAAATACCAGTGTCAAGTACTTTAAGCCTACTTTCGCTCTTTTATATAGAAATCTTGTTGGACTTGCAACTTGACCTATTATGCTTGCCTGACGGCATATCGTACTCTCCAAATTCAAATTCATTTATTGCTAGAATGTGGTAATACAAAGTTGTTCATACAATTAAAGAGGCTTAGCACATTCTGCCAGATAGGCACGCAAACAATCATTATAATACAATTATCATTATTTTAAAAAAAATTACAATAATTTAATTTCATGATTATTATATAAATGTCAGTTAATAAATAAAAATATTTATCCTTAAGGAACTCGTCAATAGAATAATATCCTTTACCCAAAAGTATTTTGAACATTCTTCTTTTGAATTGAGCCGCATTGAACTTTTTTAGACTCTCCGGTATGTGGTTATAAATACGTATGGCCATACAATAAGCGTTATTTTTATAGATGTTGATTCTTTGTCTTGGTATTACAAACTTATTTTTAAATCTATTTGGTCGTGTCAATATATCTTCCACGTTAAAAAATTTATCTCTATGGTTATGGACAAAAAGGCAAGGCAAGTATAACATTGTCAACTTTCCAGCTCTGAGCTGCTAATACAAAGATTTCTTGGTAATAAGGTAGTTTCCATGTAGTAGACTCGAATCCATGATCTGCAGCTTATAGAAGGTTTTCTTCATTTTCTTTATTTGGACAGACAAGTATATCCAAAAAAGAGTAGTTATTGACAATTAAACATTCGTTTAAATCAAACTAACATATCATTATTTTTTATTTCTGTCAGGTCAGCACCACCACTCGCTACGGTTGCAGGAGATATCACGAAGCAACAACTTGTACTCGGATCTGCCCGCGCCTAGTTCACATTTAAGTCTTATTGGAGCAAGGTCAGTGCTTGTTTCTTGTTTCTTTCTTTTACTTATGTTCTCTTTATAGATGCCGGAAAAATGCAACTTCTTTTATTTTACTATAATGTTAAGGTATTTGACTGCCTCGTTGGTCTAGTGGTTAGCCTATCTGGCTTCGATCACGAGGTCCTGGATTCGAATCCCGCGTCGGGTCACGGAATAATTCTGAGTTTTTCATTCCCAGTACATTCCAAGCTTGGGGTCGGGAAGTTGGCGGTGTTAACCCCCCGTGCCTCGGAGAGCACGTTAAGCCGTCGGTCCCGGTCACTATCATCAACATCTGATAGTGATCGTTAATAAATGAAACATTATCACCCTAAGCCCGCCAACCCGCATAGGAGCAGCGTAGTGGGTCTACGCTCCATATCCCCTCTCCTATAAGGTGGTAGGCCTAGCCCTGTAGTAGGCCTTTAATAGGCTGATAATGATGCTGATAATGATGATGATGATGATGATGATGATGATGATGATGATGATGATGATGATGACGACGACTACGACGACGACGACGATGACGATGATGACGATGACGACGACGACGACGACGATGGCGATGACGATGATGATGATGACGATGACGACGACGACGATGACGATGATGACGATGACGATGACGACGACGACGACGACGATGGCGATGATGATGATGACGATGACGACGACGACGATGACGATGATGGTGATGATGGTTATAAAGGTGTTTCTCGACTATAATATTAAGAGGCTAAATTGACCTATATTTTTCAGATTGGGTCTGTCACTACCGAACCCCGCGCCCGACGTAGAGTTGGAGGGACCGGAACCACATCTAAATATTCATCCACCTTTGCCGCATTCTGGTATGTTTCTAGAAGTCACAGAGTATAAAACTATTGTATACTAACACACGCCTGCGACTTCACCTGCAATTCAAATGGTGTTGTGTCCAATGCTAAAAAAAATTTGAACGCGAATCTATTTTAAAAACAAAGAATAGGTATAGCAAGTTCTCCTTAAAATATAGACATATGCCACTGCAGTCTTTTTGTAATCCTAATTACAATAACATACTTCCATACATTGTCTTGTTATATCTCATTGATTCAATTATCGTCATATGACGACTATGATTTGACCTCCGTCCTCCGTGGCGCAGTGGTATGCGCGGTGGATTTGTAAGACGGAGGTCCTGGGTTCGATTCCTGGCAGGGCAGATTCAGATTTTTCTTAATTTGTCTTGGTCTGGCTGGTGGGAGGCTTTCGCCGTGGCTAGTTACCACCCTACCGACAAGGACGTACCGCCAAGCGATTTAGCGTTCCGGTCCGATGTCGTGTAGAAACCGATAGGGGTGTGCATTTCATCCCACTCCTAACAAGTTAGCCCGTTTCCATCTTAGATTGCATCATCACTTAACATCTGGTGTGATAGCAGTCATTTAAAATACTATTCATTTAATTATTCGTTTGTTCCACAGCACCAGAAGAAACCGGTCCTTCAAGCGAGCCAAAGAAAAAGAAGTATGCCAAAGAAGCGTGGCCGGGAAGAAAACCCGGTCTCATACCCGGCGTTTAGTGTTACAGTGCACGTAGTATTTACTAATAACTGGACTATTCGAATAGTTCTAATAGGCGAAACCAATATTGTGTCTAATGCTCAATCTATCCATGTTCCACTCCACACAAAAAAAATAACTACCAATGGTAGAAAAATGTATTGCAGTCAGTGCAAATTCATCATCATCCTTCCCTTCATATAGGAGAGGGGATATGGAGCGTACACACAACCCGCTGCTCCAATATAGGTTGGTGGGCTTAGAGGTAACGCTAAAACTCGCGCGGGCGCACGCTCGCGGGTGTATAATGAAAAATAGTATGGACAGCGCAGGCGCGTGCGACGGAGCGCGGGCGCGGGTGGCGGACACACGGCGCGGGCACCCGCGACGGGCACACGCGAGCGGGCGGGTTTGTTTCTACAAATCAGTCAAGCGTCGCTAAATGCCACGGTCACACGCGTCGGAGGCCAGGTACAATCATGAACATCAATACAGAACGCGTAATAATTGAGGTGCAATTTCGGCCAGTATTATGGGATATGGCGAATGAATTATCGTATTCTCCGCTGGAGTAACCTACTTGTCAAGAACGGGTTATGCAGTCGAAGTTGATTCTGTTGACTTCTTTTTGCCAAATAATAAATTTGTAATAATCCATGGTAATCTTACTCGACACATCTGTACACGCTCGAGATCAAAATTATACTAGCAGCGCTAACTGAGACGGGGGCACGCGACGGGTGCCCGCTCGCGGATTTGTGGCCCGAGGCGGTCGCCCGCCGCGTGCGCCCGCGCCCGCACCCGCCCGTGTTTCAGCGTTAGGCCTTAGGGTGATAATGTTCCGCTTATTAACGATCACTATCAGATGTTATCGATAGTGACCGGGGCTGACGGTTTAATGTTCTCTGCAAGGTACAGGTTTATAAAACCCCCAACTTCCCGACTCCACTTGGAATGTATTGAAAGTTTCATAGAAGAATTAAAAACTCAGTACAAATTAATTCTATTAAATTCCATTGATTGGCAGATTGTATATATGTTATGGCTTTAAGCTATAGAAATGTTTTAACACTTAGTTTTAGCCGGCTACAACTTTGGCCGAGTGGCGCAGCGGGTACCGGGTAGTGACTGCTTCTGCGTCCTAGGCTGTGGGTTCGATTCCCACATCTGGAAAATGTTTGTGCGATGAACATGGATATTTTCCAGTGTCTGGGTGTTTATCTATATATTATAAATATTTATGTATAATATATATATATAAATATTCATCAGTTATCATAATACCCACATAACACAAGCTACCTAAGCTTACTTTGGGGCTATATAGCGATGTGTGCAATTGTCTTATAATATTTATTTATTTATAACTAAGTGCTTATATCAGTTGATTCAATTTTTGTAAGCAATAAATAAAAAGAAATAAAAATGGTTTATTGCCATGAAATCAAAATGAAAGAAAACGTAATATCTACACCCTTAAGCTGTTAGCTATAATATATCTTGGCAGGTATAACAATGTGAAAATCTTTGAAATATTATAATGAAATGAATAAAAATGTTGAATGAATTTGTTAATCATTGAAGTATTTCAATGAAATGAATAAAATGATGAATTTTTCTTTTCAAATTCAAAATCATTTATTTCAAGTAGGCTATTATACAAGCACTTTTGAAACGTCAATTCTGTCAGTACGTAGTGACTCTACCACCGGTTCGGAAGGCAGATCCTGCGAAGAAGAACCGGCAAGAAACTCAACAGTTACTCTTTTCAAAATCAATGTTACAATTTGTATTCTAAAAATTACAATTTTGGTGTAGCAAAAACAGCTGATTGCTTCCAATCATCTTTGTCGTTAATAAAGTCATTAATTTTATAGTAACTTTTACTTAGTAAATGGCTTTTAACATATTTTTTAAATTTTTCTAAGGGCAAGTCCAGTACTTCCTTTGGGATGAGATTATAAAATCGTATACTCAGTCACACAAATGATTTTTGCACTCTGCTCAAGCGCAGTACCGGGGAAACTAATTTATGACTCTGTCTAGAGATTCGTTTGTTAGTATCAATTTTCCGTTTATAATGGCTGATATTTTGTTTAACAAAGACAACATTACTATAGATATATTGCGAAGCGACTGTGAGTATGCCTATTTGTTTGAATTTTTCATGAAGTGATTCACGGGATTTTAAATTATATGTGGAGCGTACTGCTCTTCTTTGTAATTTAAATATAGTGTCTATATCAGCTCCTTTTCCCCATAGCATTATGCCGTCAGATATAACACTATGGAAATAGGCAAAGTAAACAAGCCCAGCTGTTTTGACATCGGTAAGTTGCCTTATTTTCCTAACTGCATAAGCAGCCGAGTTAACTTTTCCTGCTAACATCCCCATATGAGTGCACCACTGAAGTTTGCAATCTAAGGTCTTTGTATGTTTGTTTTCTTAGTTTTTAATTTAGTCATTATTTATAAAGAAATGATAAAATATATAGTACCCATTTGTTTTCCCTGTACTGTTTAGTTAACTGTAGATTTTTAAGCTATTGTATAGCTTTTATCGCGGGCCTTGAGCGTGGAGACCGAATACAAAAATTCCGTAACGAAAATACCTAACACCCCCTGAGTATCAAAAACATAATATCAAAAGCACAATTTCGGCAACGACGTCATCAATCCGGGCACTTAGAGCGCCTTACCGCTAGGCCACGGTCCCGATGACGTCGGTAGGTAAACATAGTTGATAAAAAATGCTATACAATAGCTTTACCGTGGCAGTCTTTGAATGCCACACGTCTTTTTTTATCTAATATATAAAATTCTCGTGTCACAGTTTTCGTTGCCATACTCCTCTGAAACGGCTTTACCGATTCTTACCAAATTTTGTATGCGTATTCAGCAGGTCTGAGAATCGGCTACTATCTAATTTTCACCTAATTTTTTTTTAATTTTTAATGCAAAACAACGTTTGCCGGGTCAGCTAGTTATATATAGATTTCAAAATCATACATCGTCCTGCAATAACGGTTATTTTCAATGCTACGTATGTATAATGTAGGAGATGGGATAACATCACATCGGACATATATTCAAACCATCAAAATTAATTTTTACTGTAGAAAAAATTTATAAATCGGCGTGCAGTTAATATTATATAAGTATTAAAAGCAATAAATAAATACCAATTTTTTATAGATAAATGAATTTTAACACAAATATTAAATAAACTCTTAGATTAACAATTTTTATAAAAGATAGATAGATAGAGTTCGACTGAAAAAATGTTATAAATGCATGTTAAGAAAATTACAAGAAAGTAATTTGTTACTTATTGTTTAAGTAAATTTAAAATATTTATAATAATAGGATCATTTATACACTGCCATTTACTACGCAATCATCAGTAAAATAGTTTAGGGTGAAATTTAATGAAAAAAAAACGCAAAAATGTTAGTTGGTCTCAATTTACAAATACCTACTATTAAAACACCAACTATATTTTAAGTATTTGTCATCGAAAATAGACGTCATAACTCAACAAAGGAACAAAAATCAATGAAATCTATCTAAAGTGGCACTTGCTGATTCTCTAATAGTTATCTATATTTGTTCATTATTTATCTTTGTATATCTTGGACAGAATAAATAAGCCTGGTCTATGGCTCCCACAACCACTTCTTTTTGTTCACCTTAGCATGCAATTAGTATAGGAAATTAGTTACTTCGTTTTGTGCAACAATTTTTATTTTCTGGTCAGCGTCAGTTGGCAGCACTGCTTTATTTACAAAACGTGATTGCTTTATTTACAGACACGTGACCTCACACTAATTGCACCAAAATGGCGTTCGTTTAGTGTTGGTGTCGGTTGCCAATTTTTTTGTAAAAGTAGGTATATTTATTAGCGTTGAATTTTTTTAAATATATTTAACCGCCTTCCAGAAAGGAAGACGTATTTCTATGTTCAGCAGTATGTTTGTTTTTATTTAAGTTTCGTCTGAAGTTTCTAAGGTGTTATCATGATACGTCATGATGTCCTAATGCGAACGTCCTATTTTATCTTTGTCATTAGACACCTGAAAGTTTTTTTCAGATTGTCGTCGAAAATAGCGTAATAAATATAAGTTGTCCTAAGCATATACTTTGATTATTTTATTTAATATAAAATGAATTAATTTAAATTCTTTTATGCATTAGTGTACATTTTGTATAGGTACAGTTTAATTTTAAGCTGCTGTGAATAATTTTAACTATGTAGATATAAGTACATTTGTATAAATAAAACTTTAATTTCACATTTTGTTTCTTATTTTAAACTTTAACACTTAAACTTATGTTCACGACGTACTGTGCAGTGAAAACTGATTTTAATTGGTTCGGGGTCTCCTTTAGAGACTTCGACCGTGGTATGATACAACCTGCAAAATGGGCTTGCCAAACACTCGATGAGTGGCATGAGAGGTACCGAGGACAGAAGGTAGAGACGTAGTATGGCAACATTACTCGTCATGTATTTCTTGCCCGTCATGTCAACAGTGGTTAGAGGGCAACATTGCGGCAGCGCCAGAAGTATAAGGGCTAACGCTAAAACTCGCGCGGGTGCACGCTCGCGGGTGTATAATGAAAAATAGTATGGACAGCGCAGGCGCGTGCGATGGAGCGCGGGCGCGGTTGGCGGATTGTCACCCGCGCGGCGGGCGGCGGGTACACGGCGCGGGCGCCCGCAACGGGCACACGCGTAAGGGTTTGTTTCTACAAATCAGACAGGCGCCGCTAGATGCTACGGTCACACGCGTCGGAAGCTAGGTACAATCATGAACATCGATACAGAGCGCGTAATAATTGAGGTGCAATTTCGGCCAGTATTATGGGGTATGGCGAATGAATTACCAAATTCTCCTCTGAGTAACCTGCTTGTCAAGAACGGGTTATGCAGTCGACGTTTTTTCCGCTGACGTTTTTTTGCCAAATTTAGTAAATAATCCATGGTAATCTACTCGACACAACTGTACACACTCGACATCAAAGTTATACTAGCAGCGCTAACTGAGACGGGTGCACGGACCCGCGCGAGGTTTAGCGTTAGCCCTAACAGTACGAGGAGCATTGTGTGGTAGGCCGATAGCATTTTTTTTTATCATTTCAACTGATATTAGCTAATATCAGTTGGACTAATAGATTAGCTAATCTAGCTGGCTACCTATTATTACGAGTCCCTAAAAGCGCCCTACAAGGGGGCCAGGTCCCCCGTCTTATAGGAGAAGGGATGTAGGGAGAGAACGTAGACTTACCGCGCTACTCCGAAGAGGGTTGGCGGGCTAACAGATGTTGATGAAAGTGATCGGGATCGACGGTGTAACGTGCTCTTCGAGGCACGGGGTTGTATTCATTATCATCAAATTCATACAAGAATGAAAAAACTCAATTATTCCGTGGCCCGACCCAGTATTCGAACCCAGGACCTTGTGACTGAATCTAGAGGCTAACCAATAGATCATCAAGGCAGTATTTAATTACTAGTACGTACCTACTTTTTTTTTTTATCGACTACCTACCTGATGTTAAGTGATGATGCAGTCTAAGATGGAAGCGGGCTAACTTGTTAGGAGTGGGACGAAAATCCACACCCCTATCGGTTTCTACACGACATCGTACCGGAACGCTAAATCGCTTGGCGGTACGTCTTTGTCGGTAGGGTGGTAACTAGCCACGGCGAAAGCCTCCCACAAGGCAGACCAAGACAAATTAAGAAAAATCTTAATCTGCCCCGCCGGGAATCGAACCCAGGACCTCCGTCTTATAAGTCCACCGCGCATACCACTGCGCCACGAAGGTCGTCTGAATTTTATAGGTACATCTACCGTGTGACTAGAATTTAGGCTACACCTTCCTACTCGCTACTAAATTTAACCAACACGGCTGGCTTCCTATAACACAATTACCGGCCCGACATTGCTTATTAGCTCTACATAAAGAGGTATATCGAAGCGCACTCTCTTGTCTGTGCACGCAAGGTATACCTACAACGTACCTATTACTGAACGGGCAGGTATATCAAGGCCTATTAAGTGTAGGTACTTATAGATATATGAAGATTTTAGATACCTATTACTCGTATCTACTAACCACTGTAATTACGATTTTAAGACTAGTTAGGACTAGTTTAGCCTACATTTCGAGTTCCCTCTAAACTGGCACGCTGAATTGCGCAGCTGTCATGGCGGCGCTAAGAAGTATATAGTTCTACAAAAATATTGGTACAGAAGGCAGGCATCACGAGACAAGGCTTACATCTTTTCAACCCTCCCACTCCCTCTGAAACGCACACTTTTCAGCTACTAAGCAATTTACACATGAGTAGACAAAAGGAACACAGACAAATCTTCATACTACCGCGGGAACCGGTTGCACTACTACAAGCACGCGAGGCATGTGTCAGTGACCACCAGCCGCTTGTCGCGTACGTGGCGAGACTGGAAAAAACCGGTTTATGCTGGCACAGTTAGTTGACAATCAAAAAACAAAGTTTCGGGTCTTGTCAGTGCGATATATTGTTCATTTGGTTGTTTTATATGTTTTAACCTATTGTGACAACTCTACCTAAATAGGTCACAATTTTGCATGTTCTTAAGAGCGTTTGCCTCTGTTCCTTTTATCTACTCATGTGGTAATCAACCCTGCCTTAATCTGGCGTTTTCGTAGAGTATTTCAGCTGATCAACATTTCTTATATTTTAACGGATTGGACGATCAAATTAAAAAATTAATCTACATCAGATTGAAAGGAAATATAGTCTCCCTTATTTTCATCTGGCGCGCTAGAATTTATCCAAAAACCCTTTCGCGGGCTCTCCTACTACTACTGAACATAATGATATAAAAGCCCTCTTATGTTGTTGTAGGTGCATATAGGTCGATACTACCTACATAACGTCTAAGTGCATAACACGGTTAGATTCATTAACAAAGCTAGTTCATATAGGTTCAGTGCAATACAAACTCCTGTGTATGAGGTACCTACGGGTGGGTAGGTAACCGTTGGTTTGGATTGTTTTTAATCATTACAAGTTAACCCTTGACTGCAATCTCAACTGATGGTAAATGATAATGCAATCTAAGGACAAAGCGGCCTAACTTGTTAGGAGTAGGATGAAATCCACACCCCTATCGGTTTGTACGCGACATCGTCCCGGAATGCTAAATCGCTTGGCGGAACGTCTTTTTCGGTTGGTAACTAGCCACGGTCGAAGCCTCCCACCAGAAAAAGTGTCTGTTTATAATTTCAAATTATCAGCTTTTCACTAAATGTGTGAAAAGAAGTGGCAATGGGCGGGGCACGTGGTTCGAACAGCTGATAGACGTTGGGAGCCGAAGATGCTAGAATAACGACCCCTCACCGGAAAGCGCAGTGTTGGTTGACTCCCAACCAGGTGGACTGATGGGTCGCAGGAAGCCGCTGGGCACATGCGGCTCAGGATCGTTGTGTTTGGAAGTACCTAAAAAAGGCCTATGTCCAGCTGTGGACGTCTACCGGCTGATAATGATGATGATGATGATATGACAGTACCTGCGATACGAATTTTGACTGTACATCTGTTTGTTCCGGCTAATCGAGAAGTAGGTACAGATGAATTTCTCCTTGTAAATTTACATCATTATGTGAGTAATAAACTATTACGTAGACTAACGAAGAGTTACTTTCAGTAGATACTATACTAAAGCCAAACTCGATTGAGAATGCTTGTCAACAAACAAATTTAAAATGAAGGCAGACACTAGTCATTTTACACCTATTTTTTTAATTAAGTAGTTAATGACTAATTCATGACAGTAAATTAGATTAGTCAGCTTAAAACCAATTAATATTTTCAATATCTTTTAAATAAGATTTAAAAAAACGTGTTGCATTTTCTACCTTCGTTTTAAATTTGTTTGTTGACAAACATTCTCAATCTAGTTTGGCTTTAGTATAGTTAGGTTAGTAGTTAGTACCTACTATGATATGAGTTTCTAAGACTAAGTATTAGACATATTTTTTTGCCTCATCCATTTTATACTGTCACATTATGTTACGTATTATAAGCTTATGATTTATCGGTATCAATAGATTATACCTAGTCAACTAAAAACTAAACTACTTGTTTAATAATTTTAAGTAATATTTTCTAGCTATCCATTTCTAATCTTTTCTATAAAGAAAAATTGACAATTTTATTCTTATATCGATTCTAGACGGATTACAATATCAAGCTACTAATTATTTTATTCAAAAACAAATAAATAATTTACCCAATCTACTTACTATGAGATAAAAATTATCAAATTACGACCCTCAACTTTAATAATAGAGAAATCGTGACGTCAGAAACAGTGATCAAAAGGCGAATTTCCGCACGGATGAGTCTGAGTATCAGCTAACCAGCTTCCATCAGATTACATTAACTGTGACCGTTATCATACTGAAAAGGTCACTTCTGTTGATATTATAAATGTACAGACCTTGTTTACTTTGAAGGCTTTGTTTTGAAACCAAGCTTTGCTCAATTTATTCGTATTTTGAATCTGCAGTAGGTATTACAAAACTTTGAAGCGACTGCGATTGTGGGATGTTCTTGAAAATACTCGTATGTAAAGGGAGTCTATCGTTACGAATAAACAAAAGGAAAAGGCTTTTCATATTTAATAGCTATAGTCAAGGGATTTATTGTGTACATTTTTCTAATATAGTTCAGAGACTATTTTTTTTTATCGAATACAAGTCGGCCCTTGACTGCTATCTCACGTGATGTTAAGTGATGATGCAGTCTAAGATGGAAGCGGGCTAACTTGTTAGGAGTGGGACGAAAATCCACACCCCTATCGGTTTCTACACGACATCTTACCGGAACGCTAAATCGCTTGGCGGTACATCTTTGTCGGTAGGGTGGTAACTAGCCACGGCGAAAGCCTCCCACCAGCCAGACCAAGACAAATTAAGAAAAATCTCAATCTGCCCCGTCGGGAATCGAACCCAGGACCTCCGTCTTATAAATCCACCGCGCATACCACTGCGCCACGGAGGTCGTCACTTCAGTCATATTTACTTTCTGCGATCATAAAGGCTTTAAGAAAAATAAGAATTGTATGGAAATGTTCGCTTGTCATATCGATTCGGTCATTTCCAAACATTTGTTAGTTTGCGTTTGCGATCGCAGAAAGTAAATATTGCCAAAGTCTAAGTAAATCTAGAGACTTAGAGCAAATAGTAATACACTAAAGTTAGCGTTAGGAGTACGTGGTTTGCATGAAACTTTCACAAAGGTACTATGCTATATACATCCTACTCTATACCCGCATAAGTACTTCTAAACTAAGCGGGTAAACTTTAACAATTATTATTAATCCGTGATCATTGTTTCACTTGTTTTTTTACACAAAAGTTGGTAAATTAGGTAATATCAGACAGGCTACCGGCTAGTATTTCTTTAATGTAAAACGATTTTTCCCGAGACGTTGGTGTCTGCTAATATAAAAAAATAGAACCGACTCAAAACGCACTAAAAAGTAAAAAATAACTGTGTCATTTAGTTGCTTTAATTTACTTAAGCATATCTATGAAGTCGGTGCCAGCTAAGTTTAAGATACCTTTATTTTACGTAGTAAAGCAGTTTGTGGGTTCTAGGTAAGGTCCATAAAGTAGAAACCTAGATATGCTTAAGTAAATTAAAGCAACTAAATGACACAGTTATTTTTTACTTTTTAATGCGTTTTGAGTCGGTTCTATTTTTATTTAAAAATTTTTATTTCTTACTTTTTAGTGATTTATCGCCACGTATCGTACTCGTACTATAATATCATAGTATTATACGGCACTTGTAGCCAAAAAGCTACCGATACCGAGACAAAAACCAATTTCAATTTCTCCAGGATATCATCATCAGATCCTAACATGATGACAATGGGACTACCTTGGAAGTATGCCCTTTCTAATAAAAAAAGAATTATCAAAATCGGACAACTCTGTAAAGAGTTATGCGTGGTCATACATATATAAAAAATATATATACGTGTCGAATTGAGAACCTCGGTTAAAAAGAACCAAATTTGTTTATTTCAAGTAGGCTTTTTGACTTGGCTGCCTCGTTGGTCTAGTGATTAGCCTATCTGGCTTCGATCACGAGGTGCTGGGTTCAATCCTGGGTCGGGTCACGGAATAATTCCTAGTTTTTTCATTCTTCTATGAACTTCTCGGTGACACCCCCATGCCTCGGAGAGCACGTTAAGCCGTCGGTCCCGGTCACTGCCATCAACATCTGATAGTGATCGTTAATAAATGAAACATTATCACCCTAAGCCCGCCAACCCGTACTGGAGCAGCGTGGTGGGTCTACGCTCCATATCCCTTTTCCATATAAGTAGGGAGGCCTGGCTCTGTAGTAGGCCGTTAATAGGTTAATTATGATTAAGTACAAGTAGGCTTAGTTTACAAGTACTTTTGAAACGTGAAGTTAGACTATTTGTTGTGACTCTACCTTTGACTTGGAAGGCATACATAAAAAACAAAGATATACGTGTCGAATTGAGAACCTCCTCCGTTTTTTTCGTCGGTTAAAAATATAGTCTCAATCATAAACCTGTATTGTCTGGTCAGGTAATATCGCACTTTACGACGCACTTACTCGCTGTATTACTTGCTTTATATTACATTAAGACAATGTCACATCCGAGTATCATGTGGTATTAGTATAAATAGCACCCTCAAGCGATGTAGCGTTCCGGTACGATGCCGTGTAGAAATCAAAAGGGGTGTGGATTACATTAACTCCTAACAAATTCAGCCCGCTTCCATTTTAGATTGCATCATCACTTAACATCAGCTTAGCAGCAGGCTTACAAACATACACGATCAAAAAGTTATAGGATTATTACATAAACACTTTTATATTTTGTGTATTTTATACTTGGTTAGTACTTGTATTAAATCTATGGCAATACTGAATACAAACATTAAGTACTGCAAAGAAAATCTTCGTACAAAATTAATGTTCATAATATGTTAAAACACGCTGCAACAATGAAAATATCGACGTAGCCCGCCTTTGTTACATTTTACTTACTTTGCAAGTTATTCTTTTGTGAAAGAACCACTTAATGAAATCCATAAAACTGAAGCAACAGAGTAGAAAGCTTTTATAACACTAGAAAGTGGCCCTGTCTTCACCAGTTTAGTTAGTTAGGTACATAAGCCTTTATTTTAAATTCCATAATAAAATTTAAATGTTTTAAGTCAGAAAACTTCACTCTGTCTGCTGCTGGCGTGCTGGGAACTTCGTAATATAACTTTTCATACTTTAGCACTATTTTGATGAGTTCTTGAATCTTGTTTTCAGCATACAGCACCTGTTATTTGGCGCCTACGGCTATGCGTCTAAGAGTCTCGCAAAACGTTTTACTAATTAGTCAAAGTTTAAACGTTTCACAAGTTAGTCAAAGTTTAAATATTATTAATTATTTCCGTTCATGGTAAGTGGTCAAGAGTGAGACTCTGTAACCACAGCTATATTATATTAATTTGTGTTTGTTTAGGTTATTGTTTTTATCATTGTGTTTGTAATAAGGTAAATATATACACTTTGGGATGTCGGCGTGCCAAGGTGCTGGAATGACGACCCCGTAGGTACTAAAAAGATGGACCGACGACATCAAGCAGCTTGTAAGGAGCCGTGGTGATTGGCAGTCATTACAAGAAGCCAATAAAAATGATAATGATGATGATTTTTAGATATGTAGATGTTAAGGAGTTCTACATACCATTACCTCTTTTTTATCGACTACAAGTTGGCCCTTGACTGCTATCACACCTGATGTTAAGTGATGATGCAATCTAAGATGGAAGCGGGCTAACTTGTTAGGAGTAGGATGAAAATCCACACCCCTTTCGGTTTCTACACAACATCGTACCGGAACGCTAAATCGCTTGGCGGTACGTCTTTGTCGGTAGGGTGGTAACTAGTCACGGCGAAAGCCTCCCACCAGCCAGACCAAGACAAATTAAGAAAAATCTCAATCTGCCCTGCCAGGAATCGAACCCAGGATCTCCGTCTTATATATACACCGCGCATACCACTGCGCCACGGAGGCCGTCAAAACTTACGATATTCATGTTTCTGCAAAGTCACAACTTTTACATAATAGATGCTGCGATGTAAACTAATGAGCTATCACATTATCTGGGTTAGGTCAATAAGGTTCTCTGGTTACATGCCAGGAAACGCTTCACGCAAGAGCCCCCACTCTCGTTACTGCTTTGATACAAGCTTTATTAGCAATCACTTTTTATTATGAACTCTTTAGAAGCTTTGGACAAAACTGAATAACATCAGTAGATTAATCTTATTAAGTCTTGTTAACCAATGTCAAATATGTGCTAAATAAGTTACAATTTAAAACGAATTGCGAAGTCCCTTGCACTTTTAAATTTAGGTGGAGAACGATTTCTATGTTTGAACTTTTTCGATCTTAATAGAAAAACGCCGATATCGTTCGATTGACTTATCACATCTTTATCGCACTACTGATTACGTCAGTTTTCAAATAAAAGAATCCGCATAATAATCCTTTATTTTACTAGACTCGCTTTGGTCTAGTGG
This sequence comes from Mycalesis mineus, assembly GCA_034621355.1. Taxonomy (NCBI): domain Eukaryota; kingdom Metazoa; phylum Arthropoda; class Insecta; order Lepidoptera; family Nymphalidae; genus Mycalesis; species Mycalesis mineus. The sequence continues at coordinate 15,041,810 of CM067882.1, forward strand.
ATAACTAATTTCTATCACGAGGTTTCGTGGTTTCGAATCAAGCATTCAATTCAATCAATCATTCATCTATGTGTCGGATAATTGGTCGTGATACACCCCTGTACGTTGGAGAGCACGTTAAGCAGTTAGTCACTATCAACAATATCTGCTAATGATTGTTAATGAATTAAAAAATTAACACCTTAAACCCGCCAACCCGCATCTGAACAGCGTGGTGGGTGCACATGAATTGGCCGTCTAATGGACCGTTAATAGGCCGATAAAGTTAAATCGTTTACTAACAGACTGCTCCTATTAATATTATAAATGATTTTTATAATTTATTTTTAGTTAAATTTCCTGTTTTATCGATAACGAATATTTTGCAATCCTAAACGAAGTTATTCGAAATATCCATTACTATATTTAATTACATTTTCAGCAGATTTGCTAGTGAAATGCGTCATTTCAACGAAATCCAATTTCGTGAAATGAACGTTGTTGGAAACGCAATTTACCGGTTTACACGTGTTCCAGAGTTTTACTTTGGATTTTTCTGCACGTTGTACGTCACGACCGCCGGTGCATGTACATTATAAATTCGAGTACCTCCCTATCTGCGCACTTAGAGCCCACTGCTCGATTTTGCAAGTAAATGTTAATACTAATTTTCAATGCATTTTGGGTATGCAATGGATTAATTATAGGTTTAGTGCCATTATAGGCAATTAGGTATGTCTTTTTAATCATTTTTACGTAACTTTAAAGAAAATCATGTGAGGAATTGAAAAATGAATGGGTGCTAGGTGTAAGTGATAAATAATAAAAAGATTAAATTAAATTTTTTTAAATTGACATTAAATTGATTAAAAGAAATTGCTGATATTAATTGCAATTATATCAGCAAATTAATTACAGGTAATTACGGCTAACTCGTTGACTGCCTCGTTGGTCTAGTGGTTAGCCTATCTGGCTTCGATCACGAGGTCCGGGGTTCGAATCCTGGGTCGGGTCACGGAATAATTCTGAGCTTTTCATTCTTCTATGAAATTTTCAGTACATTCTAAGCCCGTCGGGGAGTCGGGAATTGGTGGTGTCACACCCCCGTGCCTCGGAGAGCACATTAAGCCGTCGGTCCCGGTCACTGTCATCAACATCTGATCGTGATTGGTAATATGAAACATTATCACCCTAAGCCCGCCAACCCGCATTGGAGCAGTGTGGTGGGTCTACGCTTCATATCCGCTCTCCTATAAGGAGGGGGGCCTGGCCCTGTAGTGGGCCGTTAAGAGGTTGATAATGATGATGAATTACGCCTAATGTTTGATGTAAATTACCTAATATAAACTAATCCATTGCAAAATCCATTAACCTTCAGAATCTAGCTGTGTGATCTTAGACTACAGTACACTTAGCTACCTACCCATACCAAGCCACTCAGTCCTTTGAAACATCACAGTGAATGACGTTGTAAATACCTAGTACAGATTTTTTGTATACTTTTGGTTTAACAGTGTTTGATTGACAGAATTTTTCAATTTTATAAAAGCTAAGTCAGCCTTGTTCCTACCATAGAATGGTAGGGAATTGGCTGACTGGCTGAGAATATGATTTCTGATATACATATTGTGAATGAATCCGTTCGTCCGTATGTATAGACGGTCGACCTGGGCATTGCTCGAGTGTATGTTGAGCGGTATCATTCGAAGAATCACAGTGGTGGCACTGCGGTGTCGCCTCTCGTCCACGTTCTATGTCTTACGGCAAATGATGATGATGATGATGATGATGATCATAAAATCATAAAAAACAGGATATTTAAAGGATGACGCAATCAATTATCGATAAATAATATACCTAATTAATATATGGAACACCCGGTGGGCGTCTGATTCGCACTCGTCCAGTTATTTTCTGAAAGAATTGGTGTCGTAAGCTCTATAATAGAATTATAAATTTTAGATAAGACTCGTATCTGAACCTGCCATCATTAAGGCCACCACTGACAAGTTCTAAGAAATTTAATTTACTGAAAACTTATTTTTCCGCAGTGCCTTAAAAATAAAGTACATCTACAGAAGTTCATTTCACTGTCACGAGCAGGGTCCCCACGTTTTGGTACCATTAATATAGGACAAGAAACGGATAAATTGTATGGTCAAAGGACAGTGCGAGATATAATACAAAAATACATTAATCTGAAATGTAAGTACGTAGTATTCTTGTATTAAAATAAAACACTATGTTTTATCGCCCGCCCTACAATTCGAGAATCTTCCGAGCAAACCGGCAATTGGCTAAGTAAACTCCTGCTTAATTAACGCTTTTTCATATAATATTTGTAAAGTGTCCCTCTTCATTACCATTCACAGTAGTCTAGTGCTCATAATTATCAACATTTTAAGACTTTTTAAGGGCTTACTATAGCGCTTGGTTACTCTTCTTATAGGAGAGGACATTTAGAGCTTAAACCTGCATGTTGATTCTGTAACGAAATTCAACAAAGGGAGTCTTGACACCATCTCTATCTCTCTCTGTCTACTTGAAATAGAGATATATAGAAATAGATAGAGAGACATAAACACGAACTCAGTAGTAGATAATTATGGCCCTCCAATTCGTGGGGTATCACTTAAATCGGGATTGTCCTAGTGGAACGTACCGGACGTATGGTGACTTCGGTCAAAAGTTATCCAATAAAACGAGCGCTATTCTTGACACAAAGCATTCTCCGCGTTTCATTAACAACCAGCTCATCTCAGTGCCACTTAGTTTCATAAATTAATTCTTGGATCCTCTTTAGATTGTGTAAGGTTCAGGTAAGAAACATTTCATAATCTACAATTACGAAATTTAAAGAGAAATGTAATAAAATTAGGTAAGCATATAAGTAATTACTAAATTCTCAATCACAAAAGGAACAATATACTATGAATGTTTTAGCGATATTTAATTTTCCGTAGATTAGATGTAATAAATAAAAAAAATTTAACAAAAAATAAAAACGCCTTCAAAACGCACTAAAAAGTAAAAAATAACTACGTCATTTACTTACTTTAATTTACTTAACCACATCTATGAAGTCGGTGCCATCCAAGTTTAGGTAAAGACTTTAAAGTAGAAAGCTCGGGTGGCACCGACTTCATAGATGTGATTAAGTAAATTAAAGTAAGTAAATGACGTAGTTATTTTTTACTTTTTAGTGCGTTTTGAAGGCGTTTTTATTTTTTGTTAAAATTTTTTTATTTCATACTTTTTAGTGCTTTATCAACAACGAACATACTAATAAACCTACTCGAACTAAACCATAAGTACCAATATTCACTACCTACTTATAACATTCCGACGTCCCTGCAAAAGTGAATATAAAGTTTGAAGAGTTTCCTCGAGTTTTCGTAGATCTCATCATTGGATCATGACATAGTAAACATTAAACTAACTGGAAACTATAACCTTTCAAACTTCTTATTGAGACATAAATTAATCGAGCCCAATCACAAAGTAGCTACTGTAAACCGTTAAATAGCTCCCTCAACTGTCCTTCTTTTTCATCGCCAGACCCTCAATGACAGTCACAGCCCATCTAAATATAAAGTTCTCATTGAAACAAATTAATCGAGCCCAAACACAAGGTAGCTACTGTAAACCGTTAAAGAGCTCCCTCAGCTGTCCCTCGTCTTCATCGCCAGACCCTTAATGACAGTCACAGCCCATCTAAATGTAAAGTTCTCATTGAAACAAATTAATCGAGCCCAAACACAATGTAGCTACTGTAAAACGTTACGGATTTCTCTTATATATAGATCGGCTCCATCATCAGATCGACTCCAGACCTTTATCAAATTGTAGTGCTTTTAAATACTTACCGGAAAAATTAACAAACGTATTTGTTCTCCCTACAATTTTTGAAAGTTCCCCTCGTTTTCTCCAGGATCCCATCATCAGATCCTGGTTTCCTTGTCATGGTACCACCACCGGACTATCTTCTTTCCAACAAAAAAAGAATTATCAAAATCGGTTCATAAACGACGAAGTTATGCGCGAACACACATAAAAAAAAAAATATTTACGGTCGAATTGAGAAACGCCTTTTTTTTTTGAAGTCGTTTAATGAGTATCAAATTCGAACATTCAAAACAATTTCATTAAGGACGCTATTCTTTATTAGCCACTGATTTTGTATATTTATAATCTGTAAATTTAATTTAATTAATATAGTAAATAATCATTATTTAAAAACACCTACTGCATACCTACCATCAACTATAATAACGACTCAACTGTAGATCTAAACTGAATTGCAGTTTAGGTTATTATTACGTAATAACGTCAGCTGAGTGCCTAGTGTGAGCTTTCACCGAAACAAATCGAAAACTTCACATTCAAGGCAAATTTTATATGGAATTGAAGCAGCGCCCCTGGTAGTATCGAGAGAAAACTCAAATGGGTGAGTGTCAGTGTCATATAAAATTTGCTTTTACCGTTTTCTATATCAACGCGGTAAAATCTTACACTAGCCACTCTGTCGGTTTCGGTCTACAGTTGAGTCGCGATTATAGTTGATGGTAGATATCCTGAATTTCTTGCCGGTTATTATCAGTAGAAATTGAACTATCAGACCGGTCACTAAAAGAAGTCAAACTGGACGTTTCAAAAATGCGTGTAAAACGCCTATTTGAAATAAATGAAATTTGCAATACAACTTCGTTCAGTCTATTTTCATACCATGGCTGTACTAAACAAAAATGTAAATTTAAAATTAAAAACTCACATTATAAAAGTAGGTTATTCCATCCCTTACATATTATATTATAGGTTAACTTTCATAATACCTAATATAAATTCTAGTAGGTGTACGATTATTCTCGAGCTGTTTTAAGTATCCATTATTATTTCTACCGCAAAGTCTATAGATTTTGTATTTTACAAGAATTGAATATTTAAACAGGGAATTATCTCCGTGAAACATAGCGACTTAATTTACTAAGCGCTGAGTTTGAAATATTGCAAGCTTCTATTGATTTTATACCTTATTGGATATGAGCATAAAGTTGAAATTGGTTGGGCGAGAGAGTCTACCTGTTGCTTCATCCATTTATGTCGGCAACTCTGTTAGCACTCGTTTAAATACCAAATTTAGGGTATCTCAGCTCTATGTAATCCCGGTAGATTGGTTTGACTTTGAAAAGAAATAGCTCTATCTGTAGTATGTTTGATGTTACGAGTCAATTTCTACATCATCTGTGTCTTTTCTTTGGTTAACTTCTTGGTACTTATTTAGTAAAGACCTCATAGTCTGTGCTATAAACAAATATCTTTTATAAGACAATACACACATCGCTATTTATTTTTTATGGCTTCCTACTAAGTTAAGACTGATGAATATATTATTATATATTAAACATAAATACTCGTACTTATAATATAAAGATAAACACCGGAAAACATCCATGCTCATCACACAAACAATTTTCCAGCTGTAGGAGTCGAGCCCACGACTTTGGACGCAGAAGCAGGGTCACTACTCACTGCGCTACTCGGCTGTCACCATTACTTCTTTCCCTTTATTATTTTACATTGTTAATTAGCAAAATAAAATAATATCTCGTAAGACCCTTTTTTGGTTTAGATTGCTTAGCTCTACGACAAACTAACTTGATCCATAATTCTTTTCTAAGTAAATTACAAGCTAACGACCAAGCAGGTGATATTGGTGGACTAAAGGTAGGTTCCATAGATGCTACGGTGCGTGCTACAATTAGCAAGTTTGTCATAAACGATAGTGACGTCGTGGCGCAGCGGTATGCGCGGTGAATTTATAAGACGATGGTCTTAGGTTCGGTTCCCGGCTGAGTCGATTAAAATTTTATAACTTGTCCCAGATTTGGCTGGTGGGAGGCTTCGGCCGTGGCTAATTACCACTCTATGGACATAGTCGTACCGCCAAGTGATTTAGCGTTCTAGCATCTAGTAGCGGTGAAAGGCTTCGGTCGTGGCTATTAACTACATTACCAGCAAAGACTTGTCGCCAAACGATTTAGTTCCGTTTCGGTACGCTCACGTGTACAAACGGAAAGGTGTGTGAATTTCATACTCCTAACAAGGTAGCCCGCTTCCATCTTAGATTGCATCACCATTTACTATCAGGTATAATTGCAGTCAAGGTTAAATGTAGCGAATAAAAATAAAGTTTATAACGACGGTGCACCCATATTTAAAACTCTACATTATATCTGCATGTATTTCGAGTCGACGTAAAAGGCTTAATTCACGATTTTGACCCAGTTCCGTATGTGACCTCAGCTGAAGATTGAAGACGTGCTTATACTTACGCAATTTACGGGCCACAACGACTGCAAAATGGGTCATCATTGTTTCTAAGGTAGGGGTAAAAATTACTCGGTTTATAACGAGACTTGACATACCTACACCACATTAACAAATGATTTTAGCTTTAAATTATAACTTAGAATTATAATTAAGAGAGAGACGAGACGAATATCTTAGCATTCCATGGATTCACCGTGCGGGTGCCGGGTCCATCGCGTGGCTGAGAGAAAAACTCCGAACAGAGCCCGAGACTTGTGACTCGGGTGTAGGTTTAAGGGTACCCTTTGTGACGCGCGTCAACACTCACCTCCTCTGTTCAAGTTATTCTCCCTGCCCAACCATATTCGGAAGGACCCTACTAGTGCAGCTTTGGACACTCGTTCCAATATGGAGCTTACTGCGCTTCTAGTAAGGCCAAGGTCTTTTAGCAGGTTGTAGAGAGACTTCGCTGGTATACCCCTCGCACCCACTTCTACCGCGTATAAACTAACCACATAGCCATTTTTGGTTAGTTCATTAGTAAGGTCATAGTATTTATTCACTTTGAATACATGGTCTTTAGGGATGTTTGTTTCCCACGGCACTGTAAGCTCGACAAGTACTATACGTTTAATTTGTTTGGAAAAAAGAAATATGTCCGGTCTAGATGTTGTAATAGCTAAGTCTTCCGGGATTTTATAGTGCTTATCATACGTGTCCATTAATATAGTCCAATCAGGAGCAGAGCCCAGAATTGAATAAGGCTTGCTGGTGGAATTTGTACTTGAGCCTGCTTTAACGAAGTTAGTTTGTCTTTTATTCGTCGTCAACCCTTTTTGAGCCCTAGCTACTGAAAGGCTTATAGCTTCACGTATGATTTCTAGTACTCTGTCGTGGCGGCGTGAGTAGAGACCCCTGTCCAGGAGCACTTTGCATCCTACCAATAAGTGCCTTGCAGTGCCCACTGCCTCACCACAGGTATAGCAAGATTTTTCCGAGGCTTTTCCCCATCTTACTAGGTTACTCTGATCTGGGAGAGTCAGTTGAAAGGCATTAAGATAAAATTTCAATAAGGCAGGAGACCAATCATACAGCAAGGCGCGCCACTTCAGAGCCAGAGGGATGCAGAACTCGCCTAAGTTTAACCACTCGTTTTGCATTTCTAGGTTCATGGCATGCACTTTGTAGTTGTCGTCCTCATCTTGTTTAAGAAAAGATTTTATTATGTCTTGGTCTTCCTTTTTACGTCTTGCACCCAACCCAGTTCTATTTACCTGAGCCCCTGCCATAAATTGTTTGTAAAATCGAAGCCTAGAGTCAAGTTTTCCGGCACCCTCGTCTTTAGGAAGTGATGCAACTAGTTCGTCCTGGGACTTAACTAGAATGTGCGTTCTGGTAACCCTGAGGTGTTTATAGAGTTCCGATGGCCTTTTTAGTTTTAACCCAAAATTATTGTAATCTCTGAATAGAGTTGAAGGGTCAGCCGAGAGTGCTAGACCAAACCAAGACTTCAATGTTTTTATGACATTTGCATCTAGTTTTGCCAGATGGGTTCTGCCAATATCATAAACGAGGAATGGCCAAGTCAGACGTGAAGTGAGATAGTTGTCATAGACCCACGCTTTTTTTATATTGTTAATGGGCTGTTGGTCTACCTTATTGAGGTCATTTATGAAGTTATCGACGACTACCTCAAGAGATGGTGTGCGTCCTTTGTAATCAATCTTTCTACCGAGGAACTTAAAAGGCAATGCTTCAGCAATGGTGGTTACACTTTGGCCACTAATAGAGAGACCCGGATCATAAGATGTAAATTTAGTATTTCGTCTCCCCAGACATAGACAGTGACATTTGCTTGGCTTTACCCTCAGCCCACCAGTCCATGAGCAGAACTCATCCACTACATTCAATAGCTCCTGACAGTGTTTTGGGTTTCGTGTCAGTAAAGCAAGGTCATCTGCAAAAGCTAAGATGGACTCTGTATATTTATTGTTGATTTTAAACCGATAGCCCCATTTCTTTTCTTGAACAATTAATTTATCTATTAGAATATTGATGACTACATTAAAAGCTATTGGGGATAAGCAGCAACCTTGAAACAGCCCCACATTGTAATGTAGGGGTTTTGAGTACTCATTGTTTACTGCTATGGTGAATTTCAATTTTGAATAATAAGAAGTGATTAAATCAATAACTAGATCAGGAAAATTGTACCACCTCAAGGCGAAAGTCAATAGATCATGCTGGACAGAACCAAACGCGTTTTCAAGGTCTATCCAGCAGATCGTAATTTGCCTTTCATATTTTCTAGCATCCTTGAGACTTTCGCCTAGAAGTGAATTGTGTTCCAGGCAACCAGAAATTCCGGGCAAAAACCCTTTCTGGTGATTAGGCCTGAAATACCTATTGTTTATCATGTGCTTTGTCATTTTTGTTTGCAATATACTGAAGAATAATTTAGAAATAGTATTAGTTAGAGCTATCGGTCTAGTGTCCTTCGGATGAGTTACTTCGGCTTTTTTTGGGATGAGGACAAAAATCGCTTCGCCAAATGTCGCTGGTATTTGTTGTCCTAGCCAGATCTTATTAAATATGTTTAAGAGATGTTTACGGACTGAAGCACATTTTTTGTACACAATATAGGGGATGCCATCAGGGCCTGGTGCAGATTTAGATGTTTTCTTCCTGATAGTATTGTTTATTTCCTCTATGGTGGGTGGAATACTTTGAAAGTTTGCCAGAGGATTGTTAGGCCTTAGTGAATGAGGATCTGAATAAAGCCTTCCCTGTCTTGGTACCTCATATGTGCTTTTAAAGTGGTCGTAAATCTGCTCATTGGTTAGGACAAGTTTTCCCTTTTTTTCCTTGAAAATGCTTTTTGAGTACTCAAAGGGGTTTTTATCAAAATCGACTTCGTGTTTAGCCCTGTATAAGTTATCGCGGCTTTCTGATATTTGAAGAGATATTCCTTGAATGAGTTTAAGGATTGATCGTAAAGCTCTGGACAGTTGATGACTAAGATGGTTGTCGCCCATAGACTTTGCTTTACGAAGCTTCTTTATTAACTCCCTTTTCTTCCTCCGCATTCTCAATTTAAACGTGTTTTCCTTAGGTTTTTGAGCATAACAAGTCGGTGGTGGGTAGTATTCCGAAAAGTACGCGTGAATTGTATTTTGAAATGTGGAAACTTGGTCGTTCAGATCTTGTTTGTGTCCTGGGTGTTCCAGTAGGACCGCCAAGTTTTGGTCATGTTCTTTCCAGGTGGTATTTTTCAAGCTGGGAATGCTAAGACGTGTCCTGATGTTAATGGACTCCTGGTAACTGTCGCACAATGGCTCACCAAGGGATTTGTGAGGGTAAACTCTATCCGTGGTGATCGTTGAAGAACTGACCGACGGCTGTCGTGCTTCAACACCATGTGTTTTAAGATGTTTTTGGTACCAGGCTCGTCTCTTGTAAGTTTTCCCGCACGAAGGGCATCTTAAGTCCGAATTCGCGCCAGAGTCGTCATTATTATCAACCGATGGGCAGATCTTTCGCCCCCCCTCTCGGACTGCCCCAGGGGTATTTTTCTTTTTTGGACTTTTAGCAATATGATACAGGGATATGGCTTGCTAGGCCGGTATCCCCGGCTGTCTTTCCAGCAGTCCGGCGTCTTTCCACCAGTCAGATGTCTTTCCACCAGTCAGCTGTCTTTCCAGCGTCATCCCGACTCTCCGGGAAGTCATATTATGTTGAGACGAATATCTTAGCATTCCATGGATTCACCGTGCGGGTGCCGGGTCCATCGCGTGGCTGAGAGAAAAACTCCGAACAGAGCCCGAGACTTGTGACTCGGGTGTAGGTTTAAGGGTACCCTTTGTGACGCGCGTCAACACTCACCTCCTCTGTTCAAGTTATTCTCCCTGCCCAACCATATTCGGAAGGACCCTACTAGTGCAGCTTTGGACACTCGTTCCAATATGGAGCTTACTGCGCTTCTAGTAAGGCCAAGGTCTTTTAGCAGGTTGTAGAGAGACTTCGCTGGTATACCCCTCGCACCCACTTCTACCGCGTATAAACTAACCACATAGCCATTTTTGGTTAGTTCATTAGTAAGGTCATAGTATTTATTCACTTTGAATACATGGTCTTTAGGGATGTTTGTTTCCCACGGCACTGTAAGCTCGACAAGTACTATACGTTTAATTTGTTTGGAAAAAAGAAATATGTCCGGTCTAGATGTCGTAATAGCTAAGTCTTCCGGGATTTTATAAAAACTCATAATTTTTTTATGAAAATGTAAACGTAACGTACTTATATTATGTGAAAAATATTAACAGTAAACTAAACCTACTGAGGTAGGAAAATTATATATAAAAAACAGAATAATTAAAATCACTAACTAATTAACTGAACTATAAACATAATTTTAAATTTTGCCCTTTTGGTAGGGTGACCATCAAGCAGGCAGCATTTTCGCGTTGGATTGCGATAGATATTCGTTGTGCGAGAAAGCTGCCTGCCCGAGGGTCGCCTGTTGCCTCCCTGAGGCGCCTACTTAATTCGTTATGAAGCACCTGAGCGCTTCTGCCCCACGGACCCAGTGTCTCGACCCCAAATGGAAAGAACTCATACTGAGTGCCGAGACAACTGTATTTTAATGTCTTTTGATGCTTATAATTATTAATTAATATTCTCTTGACGGATAACGACTTTTTAGTATATACCACTGATCTATAGATTTATCACAAAATCTCTAAAACTATACAATCGATTGACTTAAATTGAGCATAGTTACTTGTTTTGCGATGTTGACGCTTACAAAAAACGGATTTCCGGATATTTCCAAGGGAACGGGATTTACGTGGGTGAAATCGCAGAGCACATCAGATAATTTGAAAAAATAAGCATTTTATAACTTGATGAAAGAACGCTTATAATAATTAATAGCTAATGATCCTACGTACGCCCATTTTGAAATGAACCAGATAGAAAGAACCCAATATTTAAATTTGGAAGACAATTTAACGCATTACGAGTTATTTAAAAAAATCATAGACACTGCTTAAGTTTCCATAAACACAAATCTGTAGATGGAATACGCAAACTCCTTTTGAGAAAGCCAGTCAAAATAATCATCAGTCTAGTGCATAACAACGCTTAGTTAAATATAACTATATTAACTCAAATCAAATTCATTAAACATACGGGTACGTACCATTTGGTATAATTAGAAATATACTTAAGCAGGTAGTTTGATTTGTTATACGAGTAATTAACGAATTAACTTAGCTTTGGTTCTAAAATTATCCCTAATTCATTTACCTTTTTCCCTAATAACCTCAATCCCAAGCATAATTAATGACTGCCTTCCTGAAACCTTACTAAACCCATTTTTCATACCATTAACCCTTTCAACGGCTCAATAAAAATAATTTGTTTTAATAACAATGAGACTTTTGGCCTACGCAAATAAATTAGGGATCGTGATGGTACCTGAAGACCCATCTATTTTAGTTTTCGTTAGATATTTTGGGTCATGTCTTATTTTTAAAGCGTAATAGTTTACGTCATGCTAAATATAACTTATATTTCTATGATGTATTTATTAAATATTTTCTTTAACAGATTTATTAAATTTCTTAAAATAATGCACGTTTACCGTCAATCTGTCATTTTATTGTGTTACTATTTCTTACATGTATTGTGACGCAATAAATAAATGATATATTCTGGGAAGTTCTTTTGGTTTGGTAGTGATAATCTCATTGATGTTAGCTTATCAATCAGCCTTATAAATCAATGTAATAAACAGTTAAACTTTACATCTTACTCTCAAAGCTTTCTACTTATCACAACACCATTGGGTGTTTGGCTTTAGCCAAAGGGAGCCCGGAATAGATTGATGATGTACCTACAGTAACTTTTTTTAGAGATATTAAAAACAACCGTTTCGGAACTTTAAAGCCCAAACTCCTTGAGCTTGTTAATCATCAACTTTTCACTATTTTCACATAAGTAGTGGAAAAACTCCACATTTCTATGAATCCAGAAAGAATTGTTGTAAGTTGTAAACTTCTTGGGTGTTATTAAGTAGATTAAGTTCACAGCAAATCATCCCCCGTTGAGATTGCATTTGCGAAGTTACCCGCGGCCGCGGAAGCGGTTGATTATCCACTTTACTGCGACGGCGTGCAGATTAAAACTTTAAATCACTTGCGTTTGCGCTATTTAAAAAGCCATTGCTAAGTTTATTAATGATTTATCTTATCTAACCCTGATTTAATCTGCGGGAGATTTTAATTTATTAAAAGATTCTTTAAGTTAGTTTGAATAAAGGTTTTAAACGTAATTCGTGGCTGTTTAATAAAATTATATATCTGGACAGGTATTTATACTACGTGCGAGAGTTTAATTAACGATGTTTCGATCTAATTGTATAAACCGTGGTCCGATTGAAACGTGCTGCGAGTTGCGGTGTTGTTGATGTCAAGGGCAGAACCGATCTAAGAAAAACCAAAAAATGCATTGTTTTACCGTGGTACAGCCTTCTCCAAGTATATAATCATGTTGAATTAAAATGTTTAAAATTGTATTTATTTGGACGAAGGTGCTTATGTTTTGTGAATATTATTATAAATACACTTATATTATTATACATTATTAAGCTCCTGTCTACTCTATTTCAAAGCAAAGTAAAATTAATTTTGCCTTTGATTACAATTCTGTGAATGGATCACATTTTGGACTACAGTTATATTGAAAGCAAAGCAATCAGACCTCTTAATTGCTTTCAGGCATGATAATAGTCAAAACGAAAACCTATTTACCGAATAAAAAGATATCGTGATAATCCTTTTCCGCATGACGTCACAATTTTTGTATTTGATACCGTTGAAAATATTCATATTTGTAGAAAGTAAAGATAATTTTCTTGAAAGATTCATAAGAATGATGGCCAAAAAAAATGGTGTTCAATAGACGTGAAAAGGTTCATACAAAATGTTCGGCTACTAGAGCATGCTACATTATAATAGCTGGACAACAGCAAATTAGAAAGGAATGTAACAAATATTTTTCTTATTAAAATAAACAGCATAGCTGTAGAATCCGCAGGCAACTTGTATTCTGTGTAAATCCTAAGCATTTCGCGCGAAAATATATTTAATATAAACTGTATTATATTATGTAAAACACGGCTTCAGTTTACGTTCGCGCCGAGATATGCGGTTTCGTTTACGAAGCGGAGTAGCTCTATTTTATTATCATATTCGTTATAAAAAATAAAAGATCCTATGATATGTGTTTGACAATGATTTCTAACTTAGCACGATTCTGAATAGTCGTTTTGTGAACATAAGTTATATATACAGAGGACTGCAAATGAAAAAGAAACATAACTGAAAACTGTGGCTATGTCATAGTGATCTTCATGGTAAACTAGCTATGCTTCGCAGTTTCACACGTCTAGGTCCAGTTACTGTGGTAAATGTTGTTTGAGATTTGTGAGCTCTGCCAGATTATAATCTAATGCTGTACTACATTTGATCTTTAGCTTTTTATGGGTGATTCAAGCAATTCTTCTATCTTCCATCAATCTATTGGTACTTTCTCATTTATAAAATAGTGACAACTATATTTTTATCAATTATTAATAATAATTAAATTAAAAATAATATAATTATTTGTTTAAGGAACTTCGTCACATTGAATCTATTCAATATGACGCAGTTCCATTCTCAAATTCGTTACTATTGCTCGTAGATAAATATATTAAAAAGTAACAAGTAGAGAAGTAAACAAAATACCTATATGGCAAAAGAATTGCAAGAACCACTCGTAGAGTTTTCGTAGCTGTAGCGCTTCGTAGCTCTAAAGGGTAGCATATAAAACGGTGCTACGACAAACTTTCACAAACTTCGTAGCTTCACTTCGATATGGTGTTATGAAAATATACGTCGCATACTGAAGTCGTAATATGCGCAACTACTTGTTCTAACTTTTAACTGCCTTATGGCGTTGAAAGTAGTTGTAGAAAATTAATAAAAACTGAGAGTTATAAGGCAGTGCAAATATGATCAGTTGAGGTAATACTCTGTAAGTGTATCATAATCACTTAAAATCATATTACACGCTACTTCACTGTTTACTATAGGAATAAAACAATAATAAAAAAATATTATTATAATTTTGTTTTTTTTTCCTTAAAAAAATAACAGTAATATAACTTCGAATAACATTTCATTTTAAGAATAAGTAAAACAAGCAAAATAATACCAAATTTATGTAAAATACAAGTAAATTTTTCCTCACGAAGCCAGATCAACTTTACAACGGAACCAGTCGTGTTCCATTTGTACGTTTTTATTCATTATGTTTTTTGTCTTGTCAAATAGAAATGCAAATACGCGGAACAGGCTCTAAGGTTTCGCAATTAGTTACATCTGGCGCCCTCTGGCTGAAGTTTTACGACCTACGTAACTTCAACCTCTCACTAGAGCGTAGGTAACGTTGTACGTCATAATTTTACGTCGACTGCTTTGCGTCATTATTGAAATTCTTAATTTATCAGCTAGCTTATAAACGGGGCCTCAAGAATTGAATGTATCTCTATAGCAATAGAAACACGTGGCTTTAGTGACTTAGCCAATCGGTCTTTGTCGTTGCGGTACGTGTGTCGTGTCGTTTCGCGCAATATTGTGATTTTAACTCATGGCAGTTACGACGCCGTCTAGTATTGAACTGACGACTTACGATCTACATTTTAAAGAAATGAATAAAAACGTAACTTTCATGAAGAAGTAAGAAGATTTCCTTAAGATTATTATACTGCTTAAACTAATATTATTCCACTAATCTTAGTTTAACCAATATATTTTTTTTAATTGCAGTGCTCGCAGGTAAAGGAGCTTGTGGGTCACCTGATATTGAATGATTAACGTTGCCCCCTTACATTTACTACACAAAAGACAAAATAATACTTGTTTAGTAACTCCTTAAGAACCCCATGTTAATAGAAAATACCACATAGAAAAGTTGATATAATATACAGACTACATTATTTAACCAGGGACCAAATTTAAATATAACCTTAAGTTGTAACAAACGCTTAAGTTTTTCTGTTAAGTACAGTTAAAGCCTCAAGGCATCAATTTTCCTACTCCAACATTTCCTACATAGCAGTTCTCTAGGGCAAATTATTATTTAAGAAAAGATTTTAAGGAGTATATAAATGTAACAGTCGATCCCAGCTTGGATCTATAAAGAAATTTAGAACTTTTAATTGGCGTATAACACTACTACAAGTACAACTCGGTTTCAAAGTTCGTTTGCTTATATTATAAGCACTTTTGAAACACCGCCTTAGACTATTTTTAGTGACTTTACCGCCGGAAATAAACGAGAACGCTTGGAAGACAGGTTTAGCTGAGAAGAACCCACAAGAAACTCACTGTTAAAAAGGAAGTACATTATCGTTATGGTTGGTATGTGGTATATAATATATACTCGTAAATATACCAACATAGTTACCAAGTACTGAGTAGTATTCGATAGTAAGCTATTAATATCCAATTGTATAACAAGGTCTCACTTTGTAATTAGATTAGATATGACATATTGTACATTTGTCGGTATTCACGTGTAGGCAATATTATATTACTAACTGAGCCCTGCAGTTTCACCCGCGTAAAAGCAGTTCCCGTGAAATAAGTAACTATATTGAATTTCAAATCAATTAAGCGTATAGTTTCAGAGATCTTATTAATTTTTTAGTCTTACAGTTGCAGTAAACATCTGAACATGGTAAATTAAAAGTTTTATACAAGGATAGTTTTATTCAATTTACTGTAATTTTTATTTATTTTATTCATTACATAACGAAGGTAAAGTAACGTAGAGGGAAGGTAAGGTTTCTAGTCTAGAAAAATGTAACTAGATTAACGAGTTTAAAGAGAAAATTAGAGCTCCGTTATAACAGACCATTATAATAATTACTCGGACACGAGTTTAATTCCTCGTGTTGGCTCACAGGATCGTTTCACTCGCAAGGACAGTTAGTTCTAAGTAATAAAACTACTGACAGAATTCCTCTTAATAAGACTTTAATGCGCTGCATTTAGAAGAGATTTTCAACTAGTTTTTTTTTAAATAATCGATATCACGTGTTACGCGTATACTTATGGTCTACATGTATATTTAATACACAGTACATATACTTGAGGTTAATGCGCTGCATTTTGTACAGATTAACACCTAGTATTTTAACCGACTTTAAAAAAAGGAGGTTATCAATTCGACCCGTATGTATGTAATATTTTCAGAACAGCCCAGTATTCGCATAATTATGTTAGTCTATATCAGCGTCTGAACAAATGCGCCAAATTACATAAGTGTATGTATGTATATAATGTATTATGTATTTATGTTTGTGGAGGCATATCTCCAGAACTACAAGTCCTATTTAAGTAATTCTTTTTATGTTGTACTAGGTATTATTCAACTTAGGGTACACTGCAAATTTTATCAAAATCGGTTTAGTAGTTTTTGAAATAGGCAATTTTTATGTTTTAATGTTCCTATATCTCCGGAATTCTATTTAAGTAATTCTTTTTTTATTGTATTAGGTATTGTTTAACTTATGAAATAGTTTCATCAATATCGGTTCAGTATTTTTTGAGATAGGGATTTTTATGCATGACCACGCATAACTTTACACAAAATAGTCCGATTTTGAAAATTCTGACTTCATAGATATGGTTAAGTAAATTAAAGTAACTAAATGACGCATTTATTTTATACTTTTCAGTGCGTTTTGAAGTCGGTTTAATTTTTATTAATTTTTTTTTTACAATATTAAAAGACTTTTAATATTATTTTAGAAGTAATAAACTACACTTCTACATACATAAATAGTGTAGAAGATACTATACTAAAAAAATATAATTGCTACTTAGAAAGTAAGGCCGCCTTTTGAATCCCACTTTCTTTATATTATATTTCTATTGTAATTGTTCTTCTGTAATTTGGCGTACAAATAAAGCATAACTAAATAAAAATATTATGTACATTTTTAAATTCTCTTAAAACAACAACATGCACAACTACCAACACGGAAAAACATTTTAATTTATAGGAATACTAGCTGACCCGGCAAACGTAGTTTTGCTTAAAAAATTAAAAAAAAATTTAGATGAAAATTAGATAGTAGCCGATTCTCAGACCTGCTGAATACGCATACAAAATTTCATCAAAATCGGTCAAGCCGTTTCGGAGGAGTATGGCAACGAAAACTGTGACACGAGAATTTTATATATTAGATAATATTATTGTATTGGTAGAGAGAGTAGGCCCCAAAACCCTATAAAACTGGTTGTTAATTTATTTTTTGATCGTCCTCACCACTATTCACCAAAGTTTAGGCACAATCGGATTAAAACCCTTTAACTGTTGAGTTATTTAGGGATTTACCCTTTTCAAAACTTTGACATTTTCAAGCCTTTATGATTGACTGGGAAAAAATGGTTTCATTTTTTATTAAGATTTTGTTCATCATCATCAGTTTTGGCCTGGGCCAGGCCTCCCTCCTTAGGAGAGGGCATATGGAAAGTAGACCCACCACGCTGCTCCAATGAGGGCTTGCGGGCTTAGGCTATGTTAGTGATGCCTTTATTAATGATCAATATCAGATGTTGATGACAGTGAGCAGAACCGACGGCTTAACGTGCTCTGCGAGGCGCGGGAGTGTAACACCACCAACTTCCCGACTCCAAGCTTTGAATATACTGAAAATTTCATAGAGGAATTTAAACTAATATTTATTCCGTGACCCGATCCAGCTTTCGAACCCAGGAGTGACCGAAGCCAAATAGTGTAACCACTAGACCAAGGAGTCTGTCACTAGACCATCGATTTTGTTGGGTGCTCTAAAAATATATACACGTCCAGTATACGAATAATCTGACTTGCATTCATGTTTTATTTTATATAAATGTTTTATTTGTATACATCATAAAGCAACTAAGTAATGATAATGAAAACCCTATCCAAATCGGACTTTTTGTTTTTAGTTCAAAAAAGAACCTTCATTTTTAACGTTAAAATAGTGGCACTCAAAAAGACTGATTTACCTACATAATATAATGATCAGATAACACTGCATGTCCGAGTAGGTATTCATTGCTTTTTCTACATAGTATAAAACTAGTACAGTTATCGTATCCTTAGCAAAAATGTTTGACAAAATAAGTACCATGTCGACGAACATATCGGATTGACGATAACGACGTTCCAGAACATTGATTTCCTCTCAGATTTTATTGTTTGTTTATTTCTTTTCCATGTTACCGACTTGTTTTTCAGGATTCGATACATACTCGTACTTGTCGTACCTATTTGAAGGTTTCGCTTGCAATATGCAAAATAACTTAAGCCAGAATTAAAAACTAATTTTGATGCATTTTGAAGAAAATCTAGGCAAGGTAAAATAACTCCCAAAGTCCTAAAATCCAAAGACTGTTGAACCACCACCACCACCAATAGGTAGAGTGGTTCCTGGGGAAGGATTGTTGAAAAAGTCGGAAAAATTAAAGCCGTCTGGGAGCTTTAATTGAAAAGGCTGCTTTACCTATTTGAGATAAACCAAAAAAATTTATGAAAGAATTGTTTCTCTTTATTCGGACTAGAAAAAAGTCCGCAATGGCATACATCTATCTTTTGAAGACGCTTTACGAAATACTATAGTTGAGGAACCCATTTTTCTTAACACTTTTAAGCAATTGTGCTTACATTTCTTTTTATTTTTTTGGTGTTTTGAAAGATTTTACAAAGTATTTACCTCGCGGGCAAAGTTGCGGGCGCCTGCAAGTTATGAATACAGATACAATTATCTTAATTAATTACTCAGCACAAATAATAACAGCATAAGCATCATGCTCATAAATAGTATGAAATTCACATTTTAAAGGAAAACGCAATATTTACCATTAACAAAGTGGTAGCCGAGGCCTTTTTAACTAAACTACTACCCGTTAATTTTATATTTCAGGTAACATTCAGCCTAAATATGGATTTTTTTATGACGAAAGTACTAGAGAGGACTTTATAACATACAAAAGCACCTAGGCCTACACGGTTGATATTTAATAAATCTTGCTTTTATACAAATAGTCGTATGTATATTTTCTAATATTGTCTTCTTGGATAATTGTCGGGCTTTTAATAATAATGTGGGGGCAATCAAATTTAACGACACTTGTTTACTATTATTATTTGAATCTAAAATGCGTTTTGATGACCATTTTAACAACCTGACGTAATTGGAAAACAGATTCTTAATGCTATAGAATTAAGGAGTCAAATTGCGGCTCGTGTAGTGGAAATCGAAGGAAGCTATTAGGTGGGAAAGGATCCTTTTTCCCTCGCTTCTCCTATCCGATTCCCCAGTCGGCTCCAAATCGTCGTGGAGGGTGGACGTATCGTGCGTCTTGTTTTGCGTTCGTGTAATAAAATCAGGTTTTTATGTGAGATATCTGCACGTCACTCCAGTGGTTTGTAACTTGAGCCGAGCGAGAGTGCTGCGTGATAATTTCACGGTAAGTTTACTGTAAAATTATCAAGGTTGATTTTGTATGTACCTGTTGCTTTAGCTTCAGCCTTGAGATGACTGATTATAGAATGATTACAGATAACAAAATTTCAGCTTCAGTCATTAAGGAAACGTTGTAGAGAGATGAGATATTAGTATATATTGTCGATAAACGAAGCGTCATCGATGTTTTATTTATTGATTTTAATGCATCCACGTTGAGTTAAATGATTGCACAGTTAATTTTATTTTGGGTCTAAACGCGTTGGAAATAATGTTAAGACTAAATTTATACACTGTTGAATACATTAGATATACTTAAGAATTAAAATTGTTTTAATATTGAAAAATATATTAAGAGTATGAAAATTTACAACTAATTAAAATTATCGTAGCAAGGGCTCTTCAAATTCTCTTGGTGTCTAATTATTTAATAATTAAATTTTCGATCGACTCAAAAAAAAATTCAATGTTATAAAATAAAATAAAGAACACCCGTCGCGTTTGTCTGTATGAACATGATAATCTTTAAAACTGCTTAACGATGACGATCATACGGGTTTCAATAATTGATAAATTGATTCATAAAGAGTAAAAATAATTTCAGTTACAATTACTTTAGTGTAATTTGGATAAAATAAGACTGTTAAAGATCTTGTACAAAAAAAGTTGCCGCTGGGCCACAGCCTTACAGGCGCCGCGTAAGCCAATAGATTTAATTATACTATTATTTGGTCTAAGAATAAAGTTATAATACCTTACCTTTATTAAATTAAAAAAAGTTTTCTCATGAATAACGTATTCAGATTTAAGTAACACTACTAACTTAAAAACTAATAAACGGCTTCGATATTCACCAATTGATTCATAAATAATCTTAAGATCAGTAACTACGATTTTATTTGAATGGGCTTAAATATATAATTATTGAAGATGTATATTTATGTGGAATATTGCATATGCAATGTTATTTAAGACTGTAGTAAATAATACTCCAACGGCCAGAACAATCAGTTTATTTCCTCCTTATATTACTATTGTTTCAATACAGTTGCTATTTTTCTCAATACAGCTTTCGTGTTATACTAATATTCTAGGATCTACTTTCTTCAACACCCAGGACAGAATGAATGTCCTCCTAATTTTTCTATTTTCATCTCGACACCGATTCCTCCATTAAAAATCGTTCTTGGAGGGAATCGTCACTATTGGTTTAACAATAAGTGGTGTGATCCGCCATAACCAATCACACGCGACCAGTCATTCTGTTTTCACAGATTAACTATTTTCATAAACTAACATGCCATAGAGTAAAAGCTTCGAGTACTTTTTTAAAAAATCATGACATTCGGCCATCCGCCTTTGTGCAACCTCCCGGTGCACAAAAATAGGTATAATTATATAATTAATCTGTGAAACGTATTAACTTCGATAATGTAGAACATACAATGTTCTAAGCTGATTACTATTACTTGAATCTTATTTATTTACAGTTATTGTAAATTAATTCCTCAATAATAAATTACAGCAAGTAAACACACAATTCACATATTATCTGTTCTTATACCAAATATATTACTATACTATATACTTCTTATAACATTTAAAATTATCTAATAATCTATAAAATTGTTATATGATATCAAAGAATCTTTTTTCGCTAAATGCTATTCATTTAAATCCTACCTATTTATTATTATTAAATTATTATTACAGAGTAGTAGGGTAAGTTATTATCTATTGTTATACAAGTATTATAACTATAATAAAAATAAAATAACTGTAATAACATAAAATAAAGTACTAACTGAATTGTTCAGAATCATGACATTTGGTTGATTAATCTAATTTCAGTTTTGTCTAATCTCAGGGCTTCAATAATTTTGCTGTAATAATAATCTGAAACGGTTTATTTCTTTTCCTATAAAACCCAGAAATATTGAATATAAAATGCAGAATATAAATATTTTATATGTATCATTATCTATAACTTGATCGATTCCATAAGGATCTATGAACTTAGATAGTAATTTTGTACTTTAACCCTTATTATAATAGTTCCAGTTATCTTCTTCCGCTTAGCACTAGAATGTTTGTGGTATGCACACTGAATACGAAATCAAACATATATATTTTTTTAAATCTGCGTAATTTAGGAAACCAATATACTCCTTGATTTTTTTTAATGATTAGTCATCATGGTTAGCTTTACATGGGTATCACGTGGAACTACAAAACAATTTTTTTTTTTACCTTCTTAAACAAATTATAGTAAAATTCCTTTTAATATCTTTTATTTCATTTCCAGGTTTTCGATAATTGCAAATTCAATTTTGTGTACAAATATTACATAGAAGACAATTAAACTATGATATTACCTATACAAAAGAAATACATATATATAATATACTAAGAAGACTCAACATCTACACTGGTCAACTTAAGAGTTACAGCTTAATGAGTCGATGTGTGCCTTTTTTTATTACGAATATAGTAAAATGACGGCTTTTGTCCAAAGGAGATACCGAATAATTATCAAAACCTTTTATTAAAGTTAGCTCATTAATTAAATTAAGTTATTGATTCATGAAGCAACGTACACTCACTACTAAAATTAATAAAAGCAAGGTAGTTGTTAACGCTTTTACTGGCCTTTTTATAGTACCTATTGTTTAGTACTTATCGCAAGAGTATTTAAAGTTTCTTGGTTCGCTTTAAATTCGGTAACCTGGCGGGGATAAGGTGAACACTAAGTTCACATGTGATAGAATCATGACCAACTTTTAAACACTTTTGGCACTTTATTAGAGGTACAGGACATTTCTGATAAAAATTACCTCTAGCACGGCAATTAAAGCAGTAAGTATCATTATTATTAGCTGAATGTCTAAATTGGGTTCCTTCATTATGCCTTCTAACAAATATACTCATATCATTATTTAGTCACTGAGAATTTAGGAAAACTAATAAATCCTCAAGTCCTTTACAATTTAATGCTTGTGATAGATTATTTTTATTATGGCAAATTATTTAAAATAAATGAGTAAAGATAAAGACTAATATTCTTATGTGCATGTTTCATAAATTTCGACATATCCGTAATCAAAATTACCACTGTTAGTAATTTATCTGTATTTTAAAATTGTTTTAACATCAATAATAAATTACAAATAAATTAATAACGTTTACTTGTGTTTTACAGTATTAAACAGTTGTAGAATATTTTAATTAGACAATTTTTGAGCAATAGCAACATTTCTCTAATGAAACATAGCCACTTTAAGTAATTTATCTGTATTTTAAATTGTTTTAACATCATTAATAAATTACAAATAAATTAATAACGTTTCCTTGTGTTTTACAGTATTAAATAGTTGTAGAATATTTGAATAAGACAATTTGTGAACACTAGCAACATTTCTCTAATGAAAGTTAGCCACTTTTAGTAATTTATCTCTATTTTAAATTGTTTTAACATCATCAATGAATTACGAATAAATTAATTACGTTTAATTGTGTTTTACAGTAATAAATTATTATAGAATATTTTACTTAGACTATTTTTGACAAATTGCAGCATATCCGTATTGAAACTTAGTTACTGTTAGTAATTTTTACCATTATGCCTGGTTTCGTTGTTATTGTTATTAAAAAAATTCTTAATATATTATTTAAAAAATGTAACGATACAATTAAAGCACCTTAGCGTAAATAAAAATAAAGAATACTACGTGATGACACCACTGTCGGGTAACGTTAAAGTCGTGAAACAATTTATAATTTATGTGAAACCAAGATTATAATTATAAGACTAATATTGATTTATAGAGAGACATAATGTAGATTCAAATTGTAGATGTAAACTCAAATGTGGGTAGATTTCCGACAGTGGCCATTTTGGCTTGTTTGTTATAAAAGAGTTACTTTTAGCGCCCAGTTCAGTATATTTCTCTATCTGCGAAATAACTAGTGTTTATCAGTGTTGTGCAAAAGCTAAGTATATTTTATAATGTAATTCCCTATTCTTATTTTTAGTATTTGTAATATTATTTTGTATCCATATTTGTAATACGTATATTGAAATATTCATATAAAAGAAAAAGAGTAACGGTTGTTCTTAGGGGAACAATTTTTATTTGAGAGTTTAATTATTTATATTTGTTATTATTATGTAATATTGTAAAATACATGTCTAAAAGAGCATTTGTTAAGTTTTTTGCCGTTTGTCTTCTCAACAAGGTCTGCATTTCCGAAACGGTGGTAGAGTCATTGCAATAAGAAATATATTAAATTTAAATTTAAACAAATAATTGAAATTGGTTTTGGTTCTATTTATTTATTCAAATACCTCCTAATTAATAATTTTCACTAAAATGTTATTATCCGAGAAAACTATTGAAATATAACAAAATAGAAAGATATAAATTAGTGTTCCTTAAGAAAATATACTTTTATTACAATTTTATAGTTCAAAGGCCTTGTTTTACTAATAAATAATGTGGAAAGAGTTTTAATTTTAATTTTAATTTTAATTTTAATTTTAATTTTAATTTTAATTTTAATTTTAATTTTAATTTTAATTTTAATTTTAATTTTAATTTTAATTTTAATTTTAATTTTAATTTTAATTTTAATTTTAATTTTAATTTTAATTTTAATTTTAATTTTAATTTTAATTTTAATTTTAATTTTAATTTTAATTTTAATTTTAATTTTAATTTTAATTTTAATTTTAATTTTAATTTTAATTTTAATTTTAATTTTAATTTTAATTTTAATTTTAATTTTAATTTTAATTTTAATTTTAATTTTAATTTTAATTTTAATTTTAATTTTAATTTTAATTTTAATTTTAATTTTAATTTTAATTTTAATTTTAATTTTAATTTTAATTTTAATTTTTTCCCTTCATTTCATTTTTTTTTTTTTGGTGTTCATTGGGTTCTATATGGGATCCTTTGTGCTGCAGCTGCGCTTACGTGCCAACGCAGTGGTAGTGGCATCATCTACGGTTCTCGTCTGTTGTAAAGTTAAATGCAGCTCACGATTGCAGCTCAGTCGGTAGTGGCGATGGGCCCGGCGCCTCACAGGGTCCAGGAGCCTTAGTGAGGAGCCTTGGCTGGACCTCAACGATGACCCACTGCACTTGCGTGGAGCGTTTACGTGCCACGCGAGCACGCCTCTCTGGCGGTGATGTAGTTCGCCTTCTCATGCGTTTCGCCCCGCAGTGCATGGGCGCATGACCGGTTCCCTCCATGATCTCGTTTAACCAAAAAAACACAAAACCAATATTAGTTAAGCGGAACACGAAATATTTATATGTCCTAATTAAATGTTAGCTAATTTAAATAAATAATTTATTCTAACTCTTTCAAAGGCCTTGTATTATAGTATAAAGGGTATTTTTTTTTAATATTTTATTTTTTTATAATAATATTTGATAAATAAGCAAATAAACGTAATTTATTGTCAGGAAACGGGGTTCTCTTCTATCTTTCTGTGCTTTAAAATCGTTATAAAATAAAAAAAAAAACTAAAAAATCCTCTCTGTATAATTAAGGTATCAGTTTGACATGACACACTACGTTAGTTGCTGCCTACCTACCAGTATCAATAATCGTGGCCAATTATACCTACAGTTTACCCGCAGCACACATAACTGCAATAATAATCGTGGCACACATAACCACAGTTTGCTGAGCACACATAACTGCATTAATAATCGTGGCACACATAACCACAGTTTACCAGCAGCACACATAACTGCATTAATAATCGTGGCACACATAACCACAGTTTACCTGCAGCACACATAACTGCATTAATAAACGTGGCACACATAACCACAGTTTACCAGCAGCACACATAAGTGCATTAATAATCGTGGCACACATAACCACAGTTTACCAGCAGCACACATAACTGCATTAATAATCGTGGCACACATAACCACAGTTTACCAGCAGCACACATAACTGCATTAATAAACGTGGCACACATAACCACAGTTTACCAGCAGCACACATAACTGCATTAATAATCGTGGCACACATAACCACAGTTTACCAGCAGCACACATAACTGCATTAATAATCGTGGCACACATAACCACAGTTTTCCACCACCACACATAACTGTATTAAGAATTGTGGCACACATAACCACAGTTTACTAGCAGCACACAACTTTGTGAGACTAATCATAATTAAGCGGGTAACTACACAAGTACACAAAACTCCGTTAAAAGGCCATTTGATTATATATTTCTAAATATGACTTGTATTAATAATTATATTATATAACATTATTATACATGATTAAATCCCTTTATGATGAATAAGCATTGTAACCTATAAGATTGATCTCCAATATTGAGTAATTATAATTATATTTTATATTGAGGGATGTGATTTATTATTCCTCATGAAATGGCTAGTAAAATTAAACAATTAAACGAGAAACTAAATCTTGCTAATGCAGGTATTTAAAACAATAATAAATAATACTTCGTCACAAAGTTTATTTGTTAATGTATCTAAAGCAAGAAAGTCACTAAATATTACCAATGAGCCAACCACCAACCACCACCACCAAATCTAGCTGGCTAAGCATTTAACTGATTATAATTAACACTTCAGTAATATATAGTAACAGAAAAATTGTAGGTAACAATGTCTTTATTGATTTATTGAAGGTAGTATTTTATATTATTCTTAACTACAATTATCAAATAGAAGGTAACTGACATTATATTGTCATAGAGCAGGCAAATCTAATTCGAATTTATTAGTAATAGTTGTTCTACAGTTAATTCGTGTAAAATTAGGACAAATTTCATAACTTGAAACCATTTGCTTATAATACCTAGCCCGATGCTTGCGAATTTCTCTTTTCCTTTATCGTAGGTAGGTTTTATTTACATATATCACAAAATTGTTCAAAAATAGATTACATACCATAAATAGTGGGCGGATTCCTTGCCGCTTCTGACTTGTAGTAAATAATACTCCAACGGCCAGAACAATCAGTTTATTTCCTCCTTATATTACTATTGTTTCAATACAGTTGCTATTTTTCTCAATACAGCTTTCGTGTTATACTAATATTCTAGGATCTACTTTCTTCAACACCCAGGACAGAATGAATGTCCTCCTAATTTTTCTATTTTCATCTCGACACCGATTCCTCCATTAAAAATCGTTCTTGGAGGGAATCGTCACTATTGGTTTAACAATAAGTGGTGTGATCCGCCATAACCAATCACACGCGACCAGTCATTCTGTTTTCACAGATTAACTATTTTCATAAACTAACATGCCAAAGAGTAAAAACTTCGAGTACTTTTTTAAAAAATCATGACAAGACTAAACGCGTGTCCGCGGATGCACCCGCGTAGTTCTCGATGCAGTGGGGATTTCGGGAGAAAATGTAACCTATATGTTATTCTGACATGTAACCTATATTATTGTGCAGTTTCATCAAAATACATTCAGTAGTTTTTACGTGAAAGAGTAACAAACATCCTTATATCGTTCTTTATCTTTATAATATAGACCACTAGAGGACGCCCGCGGTTTCACCCGCGTAGTTCTCGTTCCCGTGGGAATTTCGGTACAAAATGTAGCCTATGTGTTATTCTGATATGTAACCTATATTATTGTGAAGTTTCATCAAAATCTATTCAGTAGTTTTTGCGTGAAAAAGTAACAAACATCCATACATCCATACATCCATACATCCATACAAACTTTCCCCTTTATAATATTAGTAAGGATATGTCTTTTTTTGGAATTACAAAGATTTTTTTTTAATGACTACAAGTTGGCCCTTGACTGCCATCACACCTGATGTTAAGTGATGATGCAATCTAAGATGGAAGCGGGCTAACTTGTTAGGAGTAGGATGAAATCCACACCCCTATCGGTTTCTACACAACATCGTATCGGAACGCTAAATCGCTTGGCGGTACGTTTTTGTCGGTAGGGTGGTAACTAGCCACGGCGAAGGCCTCCCACCAGCCAAATATACGTAAATAATTTAAAAATGCATTTATTATGTGCTGACGTTCCTTAATTAAGGCGCAAGTCTAGCAAATATAACGTTGTCACCTTACTAGAGGCAAAGTGTATCAGTAGCGCTGTCCTGTAATGAAACTTGACAGTGTGCGTTTTAAATTCGAATCTGTTTCTCCCTCAACAAAGCTTATACGTAATATAAACAGGATGGTCTTTGCCACTGGGCATTAAGGGAAAGTTTCTAGGGCTCCGCAGTTATGGGAACCCATTATTTCTTACCTTAGTGTTTCAAGAAAACAGTCGTTTTTCAAAACAGGGGCTTCATTATTCTAACATACTCAGGACTTGCAATAAGATAAAATTTAAACGCGTCGAATTGAGAACCTCCTCCGTATTTTCAACGGTTAATAAGATGATTAATTTATAAATAAAAAGGAAGTAATGATCTGAAAAGAAAAAAAAATAGAACCGACTCAAAGCGCACTAAAAAGTAAAAAATAACTGTGTCATTTAGTTGCTTTTATTTACTTAAGCATATCTATGAAGTCGGTGCCAGCAAGTTTAAGGAACATTTATTTTACGTAGTAAAGAAGTTTATGGATTCTAGGTAACGTCCTTGAAAGTAGAAACCTTGGCTGGCACCGACTCCTAGATATGCTTAAGTAAATAAAAGCAACTAAATGACACAGTTATTTTTTACTTTTTAGTGCGCTTTGAGTCGGTTCTATTTTTTGGTTAAAAATTTTATTTCTTACTTTTTAGTGATTTATCGCCACGTAACGTACTCGTGCCATACTGTCATAGTATATTATACGGCACTAGTGGCCAAAAAGCTACTGATACCGAGACAAAAACCGAAATCGCTGTAAGCGTGCCTCCAAAATTTGAAGAGTTCCTTCAATTTCCCCAGGATATCGTCATCAGATCCTAACATGCGGACAATGGGACCACCTTGGATGTATGCTCTTTCTAATAAAAAAAGAATTATCAAAATCGGACAACACTGTAAAAAGTTATACGTGGTCATACATATAAAAAAAAAAAAAAAAAAATATACGTGTCGAATTGAGAACCTCCTCCGTTTTTTTCGTCGGTTAAAAACAACGATCACTATATCTGTAGAAAATTATAAATACTTTATGGTGCTGCAAACAGGTAAGTACAAACAATACTTTGGTACCTTTGGGTAAAGATCAAACAAAATTACGTTTGTTTATACATACGTTGTATAATAACTGTTTAGTAACTTCCTGGCTGGTCTAGTGGTTAGCCTATGTGGCTTCGATTGTTAGGTCCTGGGTTCGATTCCTGGGTCGAGTCATGGAATAATTCTGTGCTTTTTCATTTTTCTATGAAATGTTCAGTACATTCCAAGCCCGAAGTTTGGAAGTGGGTGGTGTTACACGTGCCTCGGAGAGCACGTTAAGCCATCGGTCTCGGTCACTATCATCAACATCTGATAGAGATCGTTAATAAATGAAACATTATCACCCTAAGCCCACCAACCCGCATTGGAGCAGCGTGGTGGGTGTACGCTCCATATTCCCTCTCCTATAAGAAGGGAGACCTGGCCCTGTAGTGAGCCACTAATAGGCTGATAATGATGATGATACGTACCTCCGCTCGAAAAACATTACCCTCCTTCTGACACAGTCGAGAAATAAAGACCGTCATTAGAAACTAGAACATTTATAAAACTTCTTTTCCTCGTGTTTAACATAGAGTAAAAACAAAAACATCGCCAATCACCTACCGACACTAATTAAATAGTGTTGTTATACATCTCCGGCCGTATCAGTAATGTGCGAAGCAAATATTGATCTTCGTAATAAATGAAACGTGAAATAGGGTACTCTATTGAATGAATGCTCGATTAATAATGCGGTATGTTCATCCATCCACTCTATTGGATACCACACACTTGCTTCTCGCTGAGCATTCTGCTTCTTTGTGTTGTTATTAATTATCTACTCGTAGTGACTCATTCGGGATTACAGATAATAATATGTAAACTAACCGAAGACCGCGATTGTAATTACTTGGAAGTCGTGATCTGTGACATTTTGTTATTAGTAAACTATAGGTGTCTACGTACTACGTACAAATCTCCATTCACTTTGTCTGTTGTTGTAATCATCTTCATTGTTATCAGCCAATTAACCACCCACTACAGGGCTAGAATCTCCTTGTAAGAAAGGGTTAAGGGAATATAGAGCTTAAGTCCACCTCTGTTCTATGGATGTTTGAGAGAACTAAGCGTACAGACGCTTGGTTGCTGACTGCGGGCTTCATAAGAAGGCTCAGAGTCACTCAGCGGGCGATGGAAAGAGCAATGCTCGGAGTATCTCTGCGTGATCAAATCAGAAATGAGGAGATCCGCAGAAGAACCAAAGTAACCGACATAGCTCAGCGAGTCGCAGTACTGAAGTGGCAATGGGCGGGGCACGTAGTTCGAACAGCTGATGGACGTTGGGGGCCCAAGGTGGTAGATTGGCGACCCCGCACCGGAAAGCGCAGCGTTGGTCGACCCCAACCAGGTGGACTGACGACATCAAACGTCTCGCAG
Source organism: Mycalesis mineus (assembly GCA_034621355.1). Lineage (NCBI taxonomy): Eukaryota > Metazoa > Arthropoda > Insecta > Lepidoptera > Nymphalidae > Mycalesis > Mycalesis mineus. The sequence continues at coordinate 15,072,246 of CM067882.1, forward strand.
GGAGCCGCTGGCAACAGGCGGCTCGGGATCGTTGTGTTTGGAAGTCCCTAAAAAAGACCTATGTCCAACAGTGGACGTTTACAGGCTGGTAATGATGATGATGATGAAGCGTACAGACTGAGGAAGTGACTTTGATTTATACAATTTTAAGATTGTTTGTTATTGATTGCGAGCATATCCCGACTCCGGACTCGATTCCAGGGCTTCACGATTGTATGCTACATAGGCTAAGCGATGCAATTTTAAGGAAACAGCTTTAATACAAAAACTGTCGTTGTAAATGTAGAGAATAATTCAACGTGTACAACAACAATTAGTCGTCGGAATCCATCTGATGTGTTTACACAGTCATGAGCATCGCATTTCAATCAATGCGTCGATGACTGCTAGCGGACTATTTCCATTGTGTAATGGCAGTCAATGATTCTATTTTGACTACTGATCTTAAGCTTGTGTTACACTTGTGTTGTTTTAAATAGGTATTGTTAGCCTATTTTAGAAAGTCTATTCTAAGTCTTCTTCCTAAGGGAAAGGAGATTGGAGTGTAGAGCCACCATGTATGCCGGGTTGGCTAACTTAGGGTGATGATGTTTGCCTTTGTTATCTACTAGTAGGTGTTAAGTAATAGTGACTGAAACCGACGGCTTGTTATGCTTTCCGAGGCACGAAGTGTATCATCAATCACTTCCCAACTATGGACTGAGAATTTTCGCCGAGATTTTTTTGGAAGGAATAAATCTCTATAGCAGTTTGCTCGATTCAAGACTAGAACCAAGAGCTGGTAATGCGATGCTACATAGGCTTACCATTAGACCAATAAGGCAAATTAATACAGTTAATGACATTAAAGTATAATACTGTCTTTCTATGTATAATTCAATAACAATCAGTCAACAATTAGTCAGTATCTACATGTACACAGTCATGAGCATCGCATTTCAATCAATGCGTCGATGACTGCTAGCGGACTATTTCCATTGTGTAATGGCAGTCAATTATTCTATTTTGACTAGTGATCTTAAGCTTGTGTTACACTTGTATTATTTTAAATAGGTATTGTTAGCCTATTTTAGAAAATCTTTTATAGGACCAAGTCTTCTTCCTAAGGGAAAGAAGATTGGAGTGTAGAGCCACTATGTATGCCCGGTTGGCTAACTTAGGGTGATGATGTTTGACTTTATTATCTACTATTAGGTGTTAATGTTAATAGTGACTGAAACCGACGGCTTGTTATGCTTTCCGAGGCACGAAGCTTATCATCACCAACTTCCCAACTATGGACTGAGAATTCTCGCCGAGATTATTTTGGAAGAAATAAATAGAAATAAATCTATGTAGCATAGCATTACCAATCTGGTAATGCTATGCTACATAGGCTAACCATAAGACCATTAAGGCAGTTAAAATTAATATAATAGATGATATTAATGTATAATACTGTCTTTCTATGTATAATTCAATGAATAATAATTCAATAACAATTAGTCAGCGGTATCCATTCGATGTGTTCACACAGTCATGAGCATCGCGTTTCAATCAATGAGTCGATGACTGCTAGCGGACTATTTCCATTGTGTACGGACAGTCAATGACTCTGTTATACTAGCGATCTTAAGCTTGTGTTACACTTGTATTGTTTTATATATATATATATATATATATATATATATATATATATATATATATATATATATATATATATAGTGGGAGGTGGCGCTACTGTGCCCGTGTTTACTTCAGCTCCGTAGTATTTTTCGAAATAAAAATATAAAAAGTGATTATCTACGCAATCAAAGTGTTAATCCCAGTACATTAACGTTAGAAATAAGTGAAAATTATTGAGTTTCAAAGAACTATGCTGTGAATGAACGAATAATCGGCAATCACAAATCGTCAACACAATAACTGTAATTTTGTGCTGCCACAGTAAAGATAACAGTGAAAAACGATATATCGATATCTCCGATCAATAATCCGTGAAATTATTAGTGCAAAGAAGAAAGAAACTAGTAAAAAGTGAAAAAATAAACTGTTATAACCTAAAAACAAAATTGCAAACCGTTATTCAGTTATATTTAAATTGAAAGGCGCCATCTAGTGACGAATTTCCAAACTAAATTTCAAGACTAGCTATCTGACAGCGGTCTACACATTGACTGTAGTTCAACTATTCACCACTAGAGGACGCCAATAGTACCAAAACATGGAACATGTTATGAAAATTCTAAAAGAAATTCAAGACGATCTAAACAGTCAAAAACAGGAAATAAAAAACATGCAGGAAAATATCACCAAAGCTATAAATGATAATATCAACCAAAAATTTACAATTTTGGAAAAAAAAACGTGCAGCCTTGAAATAAAAGTAAACCAACAACAAAAAACTATAGAGTACCTAGAAAAACAGGCAAAAAAGAAGAATCTAATATTTTATGGAGTTGAAGAGACCGAGCAAGGATATGAAGAACTACAAATCACTTTATTACGTTGTATAAAAAATAATATGAAGATTTCCATCGAGCAATCCGAAATAGAATTTGTGAGGCGACTTGGCCAAAAAGAGAACAAAACAAGACCTTTATTAGTAACATTTACAACATTTGGGCGGAAAATCGAAATTTTGAAGAAAAAAGGTGCCCTGAAGGGCTCACAAGTTAACATTAAAGAAGATTTCCCACGAAAAGTTTTGTTGAAGCGCAAGGAACTGCAGGAAGTGGTAGACAAAGAACGCAAACTGGGAAAAAATGTTGTATTACGCTACGACAAAATAGTGACATTACCAGGAAGCTCCAACGCGCAGCCTATACGCAAACAAAAGCGGAATCACTCTGGTTCCCCAGAGCACAAAACTACCGAAATTACCGAAAACACTACTAAACAAATACCCAAGAAAAATAAAACAAATAATATTACCACCTACTTGTACAACACGTCACTAAAAAATGGATCAGAGTCACGCTCGGCCGAGAAACACTCACAACCAAAAAACTACTAAAAGAAGCCCCTCCACTTCCCCCAATACGGCTTGTCACCGCGGGGGATAAAGACTACAACCCTCCATACCCATTAAAAAATCTCTACATATGCACCTACAATGCAAAATCTCTACTATCAGATGAAAGATTACTAGATTTTAAAAGAGCGATTTCGAAAATTAAATACGATATTATTGGTCTTGCTGAAATAAGAAGAACGGGATATCAAATTATAGAAGAAAACAAACATATTTTTTGCTATTTCGGGGAGACAAAAGGTCAATATGGAGTCGGATTTCTAGTAAAAAAAGAATATAAGCAAAATATTGAAAGCTTCATTGGAGTATCCGAACGAATCTGTATTTTAAATCTCAATTTCCACAACAAGAAACTCTCTATCATACAAGTATACGCACCAACTGTTGACGCAAGCAATCAAGAAATCGATGATTTCTATAACCAATTACAGACTGCACATTGTCAGTACAATAATCAGAAATTAGTTTTAGGTGACTTCAATGCACGTGTTGGACAGCGACTACCAGGTGAAGAGAGCATACTGGGCAAATTCTGTTACGGTAATAGAGACAAGAGAGGTGAAAGATTACTCCAGTTCTGTTGGGAAAATAAATTATACGTTACAAATAGTCTTTTCAAAAAAAACAACAAAGCTATGTGGACATGGCTATCGCCAAAGAAAAGGAGAAGCCAGATTGATTATATATTGACCAATAGCAAAGAAAACATCTCGAACTTTGAAATCATATCAAACCTTACATTTCCAAGCGATCATCGTCTCTTGAGAACCAAATTACAAATCACACCGCTTAAAAGAAGTAGAGCGAATTTCAAAAGTTATAAAACCAAGCTTAATTCTTTAGACGAAAAAGTGCAGTACGAACATTTCTTAAAAACTAATATAAAAGAAATTGAAATACGGGAAACCGAAAATGTAGAGTCCGCGTACAACAAAATTAAAAATATTATAATCACCAGTTTAAATTCAGTACGACAGGAACCCGCAACGAAACGAGAGACTATCCCTGCTCACATAAAATGTCTTATTGCAAGAAGAACTGAACTAACTCGGAAGAAAAATCTGACTAAAGAAGAAAAAGGTGAACGTACTTACCTGTATAAACACATCTACAAACTATTGAAACGGGAACGTACGGAACGGAGAATGAAGGAAATCAGAACACAGCTCGAATTGACAGGTAGCTTAAAGAGAGGTCTAAAGAATCTCGATACCTCAAAACGATGGATACCTTATTTAAAAGAAGATTTCACGGGAAATAAAATATTGACAAGATCTCAAATAATTGAAAAAGCAACAACATTTTTTACCAACTTGTACACATCTAAAGATATTCCTACAGAAATTGAATTGAGCAACCAGTACTTTACTACTACGACTCTAGATAGATTCTCTACAAACGAGGTAATAAAGAAAATAGAATCTCTAAAAACTGACAAAAGCAACGGGCCAGATGGAATTTCAAATGAAGCACTGAAATTGGGGAAACTTGTATTAGCGCCATACATAACAACTTTATTTAATAAGATACTTAATAACAGAACAATACCTAAAGAATGGGCGCAATCTGATATAATTCTGCTTTATAAAAAGGAGATCCTGCCAATATTGGAAACTACAGACCAATAAGCTTGCAATCAAATATATACAAATTATTTGCTTCGTGTCTTGAGAACCGTCTTGCAGTATACACAGAGAATTTTCAGCCACCGGAACAGGCAGCTTTCAGGAAAAATTTCTCTACAACTGATCACATTCACACTTTAAACCTGATAATGGAGAAATATATAGAGCGAAATAGACCGCTCTACCTGGCATTCATAGACTACGCCAAAGCTTTCGACTCTATATCACATAAAAGCATATGGAAGGCTCTACAAGAATGCGAGGTACCATAGGAAACTATAGATCTCATAAAAGACATTTACTCCAAAAGCAAAAGTTGTGTAAAGCTGAGAGTAGGGCCGTGAAATAAACATTTGTAGAGGCACTAGACAGGGTGACCCCTTATCACCTAGAATTTTTATAACTGTGCTCCAAAGTATTATGAAAACTTTGAAATGGGAAAAGAAAGGAATATACATAAATGGGAAACTCCTCAATAACCTTCGATTCGCGGATGACATTATACTTTTCTCTGAATCAGCATCTGGTACAGAAAATGATTACTGAACTTAATGATGTAAGCAATACGGTCGGATTTAGAACTAAATGCTCTGAAAACTAAAGTCATGACAAATCATAACATTATACCAATAAGAGTTAACAACAATGAGTTAGAATACGTTCAAAGTTATGTTTACCTAGGACAACAAGTATCTTTCTCTAAAACACGGCTTGAAGATGAGGTTAAAAGAAGAGTTAACATAACTTGGAATAAATTCTGGAGCAATAAAGAAGTTCTCAAATCAGACCTCCCCGTAAAACTAAAGAGGAAAATAATGGACTCATGTTTGCTGCCCTGTCTCACATACGGCAGTCAAACATGGGTATACAATACTAAGATAAAATTTTTTTTGGAGAGAAATCGATATTTCATAGTTCAAAGATTCGAACAGAAGATCTCATGACCAGAAGACAGACTAACACTGGACTATCAAGGCAGACATTACAATAATACGACAATGTCGGGACTCAAATGTACCTGTATCCGGTATAAACATGAGATCTGGGTGACATAGTACTCGCTAAAAACTAATCCAATTCAACTGCTAGGTTTCCAACATATTTTTAAATCAAAATAAATTAATCCTAACAAGAAACTTTCAAGTTACATTTAAAATTCCGTGTATGTAGATATTAACTTATTTCGAACTACTTTCGAAGCTTGAAAGCTTAGAGGGTTGAAACAGACTAGACTATGCCTTGAGAAAATTCGCTCATCTTGGTATATATTTCTTATATTAATAAATCTTTTTCTCCATATTATTTTCTAAATTTTTATTGTAAGAAATCGTGTATGAAAGCATTGTCATAAAATATGTACCTACAATGCATTACCTGTGTTTTGGGACGGAGCTGCAAATGTGTTAACATCTTTATGAAATGTCGTAAATATCGCCAGTACATGTTGCAGTACTGTGCAAAACCGATCGTAATCTTAAGGTATTAGGAATCAAAACCGTGTCGTATAGACGTTAGTGTGATGGAGTCAAATGTACTAAGAGCTTATTTTAGAATGCAATTATTGTAAACATAGTTTAGTACTTCTATTTTGATGAGCTTTTCAACCGACAATAGAAACGTAGGAATTCTCGTTTCAAAATGAGTAAACACATTGAAAAATATCTCGATTTTTTTATTGTTAGATTTCATATTATTAATTTAAAGATTTTTACTATGCACTTTCGACATAAAAATTTGCCGCTTGCTCTTTAAGGATAATTTAAAAATAAATACTTTTTACAAGCTTTTATTTTGTAATATTATCTAGGACAAATACAGCTATCTTCTCATCAAGATGAATCAATCGAACCCAAACTCAATGGCATTGTCTCGTTTTATTGCGGAAATCTTATGGCTACGTTCCAGCTCCAGCTTCAGATCAACTCCATGTCTTCATCATTTTAGATTGTCACGCAATATATATATATATATATATATATATGTCACCGGAAAATAGCGAGAACCGCAAATTTATAAATTTCCTAAGAAATTTATAAATTTTCGTAGGATTCTAAACGACAGATAAATTGTATTATTTTACGCCCAAATTTTCGTAATTTGATAAACTTACCGAACTCACGCGTAAAATAATACGTAAGCAATAACTAAACGTCATGTGCGCTCTGATTGGTTGAATAAGTTCAATCAGAGAGCAGTGTGTTATTTTCCGTATTTTTAATAAGCCTAAAATTAAAAGGTCTTCTGTTATTGGTCGAACCGTTTAGAATTTTACGTATGGATATCCGTTACTTTATAAATTTACCACGAGACGTCGCAAATTGATAAATTTAAGTAAAATAATACAATTTATCTCTCGTTTAAAATCCTACGAAAGTTTATAAATTTCAGGTAAATGTGTGGGCTTCTCTCTCTCTCGAGTATCCACGTGTAAGACTGGATAACGTGGGAGTTACAATACGAAGAGTAACAAAATTATTGTTGGAATGGAATAACATTGTTATCTTAAGAAAATGATAATATGATATTAATGCGTAGAGCATAAGCTTTTTAGTACGTACCCTTTTATACGAAAATTTGGTCTGAGCCATATGAAAGATTGCATCATCAGTTACCATCAGGTGATTGCAGTCAGGGGCTCACAAAAATTAACTGCCTCGTGGTCTATGTACCTTTGGATCACGAGGTCTTGAGCTCCAGTTCTAAGTCGAGGACGAAATATAATATTTACCTTTACATATGTTATAAAAATCTCAGTTCACCTAATAAATCGCCTGTTATCAAAATTAACCTGTATAATAATGTAGGTATTTGTTACTTGAGTTCTCATTTTGTGGATTTCTTTTTAAAAAGTAATGATTATTATTAAAAGTAATATTTTACTAAAAGGAATATGAGTTATTAATTAATATTATTTATTAGTTTGAAATAGGTAGGCAAAAGTACTTTGTAGCCTTGGCGATCTGTGATCATTGAGTTATCTACAATAGAACCTTATTAACGTTCAAACTTGAAATTGAAAACAAATTACGTTGGATTTTCGCCCACTCAACGACAACTAGTTAATAATACAGAAAAAAGAGAAATTAGAATGGACTCAGTAGCAACAGGTCTAATTAGATCGCTAAATTTTCTTGTTTGTTAAATTACGAGTTTCCACTCATAAAATTCGCGTAGGTATACAGCCTACGACACTGTGACGCAATTAAAAAGCTTCATCTGCCCACATTTTTTTTCATTTTCATTTCATTACTTCTCTGCCGCGTTCGGCAACAGCGACTGAATTCTCTCGTTAATTCACACGGGGGCTTCGGTCGTGCGCCCTCATGTGACTTATGTACCCTATTTTTGCACGGAATGTCCTAGCGCATTGAGGACACGTTAGGATACCGTTAGTGTAATCGTACGTGATATTTCTAGGTGGCTTCGCCTTACGATGTTCATGACGCGAATCTAGATCAGCCCTCCGCTTGCTCTCGAAACTAGAGGTACTCTGCTGAACTAAGGACCTCCACCCGGCTCTGTTTGCGGCTAATCTCTCCCAATGCAAAGAATCTATGTTACAGTTAGCCAAATGCCTCTTCTGCACATCTTTATACCTCAGGAACTGTCCGCCTGTTTCCGCTTACCATTCCGGAGTTCAGAGTAGAGTAAACGTTTGGCTAACCTTACGTTGGGCATTCGCACCACATGCCCCGACCAACGCAACTGTCGCCTCATCAGGTACGCCTCGATGCCACTAACATTCGCCCGGCGTAACATGTCGATGCCCACACTAACAAACCTATGGATTACTTTCCTTCGTTCCTTACCTATTATAAAACAAAGTCCACCGCCACGTCTGTCTATCTGTCTCTTTGCGATAAACTCAAAGACTAGTTCCAGAAGAAGATTTTAGACTCTATGAAGCAATATATCTAATAAAAACAGTTTAGATGACCGCGTTTTTCCAATTCCTGATGTTTCATTTCGGACACAAAATTACAATTTGAAGAAAATTGTGGAAAACAAGGTTATGGATGGGGATCTTAAAAACGCCGCCCGCATTTTGTTTTCTAATGATACACTAGCTCCTTTCAATGATATAACTCTGGAAGCCTTAAACGAAAAGCATACTTTACCAAATACCAACTCTTTACTTCCAGATCCACCACTTAAGAGTTCTTTTTTGCAGATAAAGGATGAGGAGACTTACGCTGCGATAATGTCATTTTCTAGTGGCTCTGCTGGTGGCCTGGACGGCATAACTCCACAACATCTTAAAGATCTTGTGGCGGTTACTGCTGGTGACGCCGGCAGAGCGCTTTTGAGTGATATTACCAGACTATGTAATCTATTGTTATCTGGCGAGGTAAATTCATCCTTTTTACCATTCCTTTACGGTGCAAGGCTTTGTGCTTTTAATAAAAAGGACGGTGGGATCCGCCCCATCGCTGTTGGCTGTACCTTTCGTCGTTTAGCGTCAAAATTAGCGTGTAGACACATAGTCGCTTCCTTAAAGGAAAAGTTTCAGCCCATTCAAGTAGGATTCGGTAGTAAAGGTGGTTGTGAGGCAGCGGTACATTCGGCTCGCACATTCTTAAAGGATGGTGAGGTTGAAGTACTGCTGAAAGTAGACGTAAAGAACGCTTTCAACTCTATGGATAGGGCAACTCTGCTGAAAGAAGTTTCAACGCATCTTCCCGAAATTTACCCATATGTTTGGCAGTGTTATAGCTCAGCTTCTAAATTGTTTTTCGGAAATAACGGTATTGAGTCCAAAGTAGGTGTTCAGCAGGGGGATCCTTTAGGTCCAGCCCTTTTCAGCTTAGGGATACATAACCATATCTCAAATTTAACATCTAAATTTAACATATGGTATCTTGACGATGGAACTATTGGAGGCAACGTGATTGATGTCTTAAAAGATCTTAACCACGTTAAGCAAGAGTTTGGTAAAATTGGTTTAGAATTAAATTTCTCGAAATGCGAATTGTTTTTTACGGAAAAACTGTCGCAAGAACGACAGTTATTGGCTTTTGAATCATTTAATAGAATTGCCCCTAATATCAAAATAGTTAACAAACAAACACTTTGCCTACTTGGTGCTCCTCTTTATGACGAAGCCATTCAACCTTGTTTGGATCAAAAACTTAAAACATTTTCGGCTAATACAGACAAATTGGGCTCTCTAAATTCTCATATAGCGTTTTCGATTCTAAAGCATTGCCTTTTTGTACCTAAATTAATGTATGTTCTTCGTTCTAGCCCAATTTGGAAATTTTCTGGCCTACTCGAAAATATGGATACCACCCTAAAAAACACACTTGAAAAAATTCTAAATTTACATTTTGATGATCAGTCCTGGAAACAAGCTACTTTACCGGTCAAATACGGTGGTATCGGCGTGCGAAAAATTTCTAGTGTTGCTCTTCCGGCTTTTCTTTCCTCTGTGCATAGTATAAAAGAGCTAAGTTCTCGTATTCTTAAATCTAACATTTGCATAACCTATGCCACAGAGGCTCTAGAGAGTTGGAAGGTCAGGTGTACCAATGCTGATATCCCAGAGGAACGTTCTGCACAAAAACTTTGGGATGTCCCATTGGTTCAACGGACACATAAAAATTTGATTCAAAATCTTACAAGTGCTACAGATCGAGCTAGGCTTCTAGCTTTATTAGAGAAAGAATCTGGGTACTGGCTTCATGCTTTGCCATCAAAAAATCTCGGAACATTTTTGGATAATGAAACTTTTCGTGTGGCTCTAGGCCTCAGGTTGGGAACACCACTGTGCTTAGAGCACAGATGTCCATGTGGAAAAGAGGTAAATAAATTTGGTATTCACGGGCTCTCATGCCAACGGTAGGCTTTTTCGGCATGGCTCTCTTAATGATATAATAAAAAGGGCTCTTGCCACCATAAACGTTCCTGCGCTAATCGAGCCGTCAGGAATAAGCCGGGATGATGGCAAGAGACCTGATGGATTGACGCTGGTTCCCTGGGAAGTGGGACGGGCCCTAATGTGGGACGCTACTTGCGTTGACACATTGGCTCCGTGTCATATCAGGGAGACAGAATCAAGACCGGGAGCCGCAGCAGAAAAGGCTGAAACCGGTAAGTGGCACAAGTATGCCTCTCTGACAGAGAGTTACATATTTGTACCTTTTGCCGTGGAGACCCTTGGGCCATGGAGTCGCAGTGCCAAAAAATTCTTCCGTAACATTTCACCGCGCCTAATTGCCTCAACTGGTGACCGAAGGGCTGGCTCATTTTTTGCGCAAAGGATTAGCCTGGCTATCCAACGCGGAAATGCAGCCAGTATTCTTGCCACCATTCCACGTGGGCATGATTTGTATAGTTATTAGGATAAGTTAGCTTAAGTCCCTTATTGTATTTTTTCACCATGATATGATATATATATCTATGAAGTTGGTATCATCCAAGGTTTTTATTTTAAGGACGTTACCTAGAACCCACAAAATGCTATTGCTTCGTATATACCATAAACTTGGATGGCGCCAACTTAATAGCTAAAACTAAAGCTTTAAACTAAAGCATGATGCAATTATTTTTTACTTTTTAGTGCGTTTTGAAGTAGTTTCAAATATTTTTTAACTATATTGTAAATTACTTTCATTTTATGTAACTAGCTCTTATTGTGATTATTTGCTAATATCTGTAGTTTCATTTATTTTTCTTTATTGCATTAAATTCTATTCATTATGTCGTGTTTATATAAAGAAATAAAAAGGCGTGTAGCACTCGGAGACTGCCGCCGTAAAGCTATTGCATAGCAATTTTAACAACTTATGTTTACCTATCGACGTCATCGGGACCATGGCCTAGCGGCAAGGCACTCTAAGTACCCGATTCTCAAAGAGACGCGGGTTCGAATCCCATCGGTTCCGCAATTATTTTTTTTAAGCGTGATATTTCAAAAAGTAATTTTTTTTTAAAAATTAATAACTTTTTGCAATATCACGTGTCTCTCTGGCAATCCGGGCACTTAGAGCGTCTTACCGCTAAGCCACGTTCCCCAATGACGTCGTTGCCGAAATTGTGCTTTTGATATTATGTTTTTGATACTCAGGGGGTGTTAGCTTTTTTCGTTACGGAATTTCTGTATTCGGTCTCCACGCTCAAGGCCCGCGATAGAAGCTATGCAATAGCTTAAAAAATATTTTAAATTGAAAACGTAAACACAGATAAACTCATTATCGATTAGGTACACAGAGAAAATTCCTTAAGAATTGTAAGTTTACGGAGCTAAAGATAGAAAGTTTTGCGGTGCCAAAGCAATTTATCCCTACCTGGTGAAAATAGCTCCTAATTTGCAAATGAAAAAGCCTCCGGCATACTGATCGGTTCTCTGTTGTATTCTTTGCGCTCTGCGCCCTGCCAATCACAATACTGTAGTGCTATTTGCTCGGTAGCTTGATTTTTCAATTGGTCTATCTCTCTCTATCTATAGAGAGATAAATAGATTTAAGAGCTTCCACCTTAGATTGCGTCTATCACTTACCACCAGCTGTGAGTGTAGTCAAGTTCTCATTTGTGGTGAATAAAAAAGAAACAAACGCAGCAGTCATATTATCTAACCTAGATTGAATTTATTATTCTTTAGTGGTTTTCTTTACCTTCATATTATCGTGTTTTTCTCACAACAATATAGGTTTTATCAATATTTTCCACTTTCAGCCGCTAAACCAATTTACCGTTTATTCTCCGGTCACTAGAGGCCGAGGCGTGAAAAGCTTTTAAAAAGTCAGACCTTTTGGGATTACACAATCGGTCATCCAGTCACAAAAAATCTACATATTATTACACTTTCATAATAAATTCATAACATTTTATGGCTGGAAAATTTATATTTTAAATACTAATCTTATAAAGTTTGACGGCCTCCGTGGCGCAGTGGAATGTGCAGTGAATATATAAGACGAAGGTTCTGGGTTTGAATCCTGGTGGGGACAATTGAGATTTTCTTAATAGCCCCTGCTTTGGCTCCTGGGAGGCTGTGACCGTAGCAAGTTACCACCCTGCCGGCAAAGACGTACTGCCTAGCGATTAAGCGTTTCAGTATGGTGTAGTGCAGAAACCGAAAGGTGTCTTGATTTTCATAATAACCCTAAGAAGTTAGCCCACTTCTATCATCATCAGCTGTGATTGCAGTCAAGGGTTAACTTGTTATAAATAAAAAAAAGACGTGTGGCACTCGGGGACTGCCGCGGTAAAGTTATTGCATAGAATTTTTTATCAACTTATGTTTACCTACCGACGTCATCGAGTCCGTGGCCGAGCGGTAAGGTGCTCTAAGTGCCTGGATTGCCAGAGAGACGCGGGTTCGAATCCCGTCGGTTCCGCAATTTTTTTTTCAAGCGTGATATTTCAAAATGTCATCAAAAGTTCTGGTATTTATGGATAAATGGAAAAACTAAACGATCTTTTTAGTTTTTCCATCCGCAATGGCAATCCGGGCACTTAGAGCGCCTTACCGCTAGGCCACGCTCCCAATGACGTCAGCGCCGAAATTGTGCTTTTTATATTATGTTTTTGATATCCAGGAGGTGTTAGGTTTTTTCGTTACGGAATTTCTAAATTCGGTCTCCACGCTCAAGGCCCGCAATAGAAGCTAAGCAATAGCTTAAAAATAAAGTCGAACGTACTAATCTTCGGAACTACTTCGAATTGGTATAGTATGGCTCATTAATTCAGTAAGGTTATCTACCATTAGCCTACCTACACACGCGACCGCAACGTCCATCGGCTCTCCGAACTGTCTCCCGCCGCTTCAACTTTTACACTCGTAACGCTACGTCGGTAACTTCTTCTGCTTCGATAACTCTTCTTTCATTACCGATTCCACCACGTTGACGTAAGCCTTCTTATAATAAAGATTCGACTCCACTGGCTACACAGGCTGCACTTTTCGAAGAAATAGAGTAAATACGTAGAACATAAAAGTTTTTATTAAATACAGTACATAAATGAATGCTTATTTTAAAACACGTCTATTATTCTTGCTACTATGTATTTATGAACGGCCATCAGAAAATTGAGACCTTTTTGTGAGCTATGGCAGTTTTAATTAAACAAAACAGCCAAAGGTCGCGCCGTGTTGTGATGGAAATTCACTCTTTTCAACAGATTTTGAATAAAAACTCTCCGTATCGGTGGTCGCTATCAGTCTATTCACTGTTGGAACGAGTAGGTATACGAAAATCGATACTGTACGGCCTGAAACTGAATGCACTTATCAAAATGGTTACAGAGTTAATTGACCTGCAATTTTTTCATGATTTTTTATTACAGCTCAGCCCTTGACTGTCCTTTCGGTTTTTACACGGCGTCGTACCGGAACGCTAAATTTCTTGGCGGTACGTCTTCGTCGATAGGGAGGTAACTAGCCACGGCCGAAGCCTCCCACCAGATAGTAAACTCCAAGGCTAAAATCAAATTTAAGTACGTCGATTTATTTTGACTAATTTATATTGCAAACTTATTTAAAAAATTTAAGTACTGTTACATCCCTAAATTCTACATTAATAACGCTGACCTGCAACTATCGACTGACACAGACGTCAGTGGGCAGTCAGCGATATATTTGCTATAAAAACCCTAACTCTGCTTCAAACAGTCAGTCGTTTTGGTAATTAGTCAAATCGCTGTCCAAGACTACGGACCTGGTTTCTGCCCGCCGGTCTGGACTAGTAGTGAGACTAAGATCCTGCCCATCAAGTCGCCGTTAGACCTTTTGAAGGTCCTCGCGAATCGCGAAATAAAGTGATTTGAGTAAATCGTCTAAGTTGTGAGAATTATAGTATAATATAAATAATTAATAAATTAGTTTCTAGCCAGTGTTGTGTTTTTTTTATAAACACTGAGGGCCCGAGACTAACATTTGGTGTCAGAAGTGGGATTTATTCCTGTTGGACGCCTACTCCTGACGACGTCCAGATACTATAATTCTCCAAGCCAAGCTGCCTGCTCTGCTGCCGTTCCCGATCTCTCTGACCGAGGGACAGCCAGACTCCCAGCTAACTTCGACAAGCCGACCACATCGTGCCATACCCCATCGTGCCCGAGGGTTCTCTGCCCAGCCGAGAGGTGCTGCCACGCGGTCCAGGCTCCTGCCAGATCACTTTCATCGCGACGAGGCGTGCGGAATTGCACGCGCGACCCAGATCGACTCACCCGGCGTTGCAACTTCTGCGCCGCTGCGCCGTATTAATCGCCGATTCATCAATGACACCGTTACTATTACTGCTGTGAGTGATTTTTTCGAGTCATTGACTTTATAATACTAGTTTATTTTCTGTTATTGCGTATAGGTAAATTGAAAAATTATTAATAATCATGGCAAAACGGGAAGACACACCAGCTTCATACCAACTTTTTCCCGCAGAATCCCTTAACATGAATTTTAGTGATTTAGTCCGGTTTATAAAACCTTTTGACGGTGACCGAAACAGACTAACATCTTTTATACGAAATTGCGAAAATGCCCTTAATTTAGTAAACCCCACACATGTCGACATCCTTTTCCAATACATTCTATCACAATTAGAAGGAAAAGCTGAAATAGCCTGTTCATTAAAGGTATTCGATAACTGGTCCGAACTAAAACAATTTTTAAAATGTAATTTTGGTGAAACTAAACACCGAAGCCACCTACTTTTAGACCTCCAAAACTGCAAAATGAAATCCAATGAAACTATTTTAGAATATAGTATGCGCCTAGAAACTTTTCTAACAAGATTACAAACCGACATTTCTCATTCTACGAAAGATCCCGGCGAAATAAAAGGTAGACTCGCCGACACAGAAGACCTAGCCTTGCACACCTTTTTATTAGGATTACCAAACCATATTTCAAATATTCTTAGGTGTAGGGATCCTAGTAACCTCGCGGAAGCTATTAACCTAGCAATTCAAGAGGAAAAATTCTACAATCTCGCCCAGTCATCTAAGGGACCTGTAAAACATAGGCCGAAATGTAGATTATGCGGTAAAACGGGGCATACAGACCGATCATGCTATTTAAATCGCTACCAATCTTCTCATAAAACGCCATTTTCACCTACTTCCCATTCCGCTAGTTATAACCAAACCAAATCAGCCCCTTATAAACCTAACTCATACCATACGCAAACTAAACAAATAACTCCTCATTATTCACAAACACCGCCTTCCAAAGAAATTATCTGCAATTATTGTAAGGCTGTTGGCCATGATATAAGCCAATGCCGCAAACGGCAATACAATAATGCCAATCGCCAATTTTCTCAAATTCAAAGTAATAAAGTGCATAATCTTGAGGAAGAATCTTTAAACTAAATCGGATTCCGTGTTTGCGTCGCGCTGAATCCAATACACAAAAAGACGCAATGCGATGCTATTTTTATCACTCAGGCGATTCAATTAATTATAATGCACTCATTACACGCGTCAACAAACAGGGTATCCAGCCCCAAATTCATGACCGTGAAAATACTAATTCCACTGTTTTTACTAATTGCACTGTTTTTAACAAACCCACTGTATCTCTACAACAAGCTAACCAACAGGGTAACCAGCCTCAAATGCATAGCTTTCAAAATAAAATTACTAAACCCACTGTATCCACTGTATCTCTACAACAAGCTAACCAACAGGGTACCCAGCCCCAAATGCATAGCTTGCTAACTAACACTGCTAAGTCCACTGATTCTACTAATTTCTCTGTATCTAACAAACCCACGATTTAATCTACCATGTCCATACAACCTACTAAATCCTCGAAACTCTTTTATAATAACTCCAAGAAAAATAATATTTCCTCTATTAACAGGGACCACACGGGTAACCAGCCCCAAGCAAGCGCCCTTATCTCTATTAACAGGGACCACACGGGTAACCAGCCCCAAGCAAGCGCCCTTATCTCTATTAACAGGGACCACACGGGTAACCAGCCCCAAGCATGCGCCCTTATCTCTATTAACAGGGACCACACGGGTAACCAGCCCCAAGCAAGCGCCCTTATCTCTATTAACAGGGACCACACGGGTAACCAGCCCCAAGCAAGCGCCCTTATCTCTATTAACAGGGACCACACGGGTAACCAGCCCCAAGCAAGCGCCCTTATCTCTATTAACAGGGACCACACGGGTAACCAGCCCCAAGCAAGCGCCCTTATCTCTATTAACAGGGACCACACGGGTAACCAGCCCCAAGCAAGCGCCCTTTCCTCTATTAACAGGGACCACACGGATAACCAGCCCCAAATAAGAGCCCAAACATAAAATGAACAAATACTCAACAATAATATAAACAAATTAGACAAAATCCTAGATAGTGTTATGCAGGCTACTAATAAATTAGAAGCCTCATCGCATCTTACAATGACTTTCAGTGCTTTAGAAAGTTCATTAATGACATTAAATTTCAACCTCAAAGATATTGTTGATGCAATACTATTTGGTAAACAAAATGTTGTCCATCCTTCTATTCTATCCCCTATGCAACTTTATAATGAATTACACTCTAATAAGAATAAAGTCCCACAAAATTTTCCTTTACCTTTGGATTTAGAAAATATGCATATACTTTTAGATATATCTCAAATTTCTAGTTTCATTACAGACACTAAATTAGTATTCGTTGTTAAGATTCCTCTTGTTCTCTTACAGGAATATAATTTGTACCATGTCTATGCTCTTCCTACTGCCCATGATATTACTAAACCACATTCCCTACTGCTAAATTCCTCGCAATAACAGATGATAAATTACTGTATTCAATGACAGACTCGATCAGTGATTGCAAAATTCCAACAAATAACTATCATCTGTGCAGATTAGGCAATGTGCATTCTAGTGTCTCGAACCCTACCTGTGAAGTGCAAATCCTAAGTGCTTACATAAATAAAATACCGGACACATGCGATTATAAAAATATAATTAGCGATATTGACGTTTGGCAAACTATTTGTAATAATAAATGGATTTATGTTCAATCCAATATAGCTAAGCTCTCTGTTAAATGTAATAATACTATTAATGACTATGATATAATTGGAACAGGAATCCTCAAACTTCCGAAAGGATGCATAGCTTTTCATAAACTCTTACAATTCTCTCCTTCAGTAGAATACGAAACTGAATTGTATATGCCTACTCCTAATTTTAATATTATAAATGATGATTGTTGTTCCAGAAAGAAAATTAATTCTTCGCTTCCATATCTAACACCAATTAAACTATCTCATATTAATTTAGATTCTTTACATTACGTTACTCATAGATTAAATCAAGTTAATGACGAAATAGAGAAAATTGAAAACCAACCCTATCATATTAAATATAGAAGTTATTTTAGTGTTTTTACAACTTTAGTATCCTTAATCGTATTAAGCTATATTTCCTATAAAATATTTAAAATATTGTGTATTCGAAGAAAGCGTAACAATAGTTTAGATTCTAGTTCTGGTTGTTGTATTCAAATTTTTAATAGCTGTTATACTAAACCTAACCATAATATCCGAGCGATTAATACTAGTTCCAATTACGAAACACGTAATAGAGCATTCGAAACCAATAGTAGCTCAGAGAACTCTCCTACATTCCTAAGGAGAAACCTAGATTAATATGATAAATACTATTTCATGTTTCATTTATATTTTATACCATTATCCTAAGTCTATTATATACTAGATGTTATTTCAACACACTGTTTCCTTTGTTATTGTAAGAAAATGTTATTTTGTAGTTTTTCTATTTCTGTATGACTGTAAGTCTTAAATATTTTTACTCACTACTTTACGATACGATAAAATTCATGTTGTTCTCAATTTTTATTTCTAGTTCTGTTTTATTCTATATCTTTACCTATTGTAATACTCTAATCACTTTATCCTACTCACATCATATTTTCTATGATGTTTCGTCTTAAAGAGGGGAGGTGTTACATCCCTAAATTCTACATTAATAACGCTGACCTGCAACTATCGACTGACACAGACGTCAGTGGCCAGTCAGCGATATATTTGCTATAAAAACCCTAACTCTGCTTCAAACAGTCAGTCGTTTTGGTAATTAGTCAAATCGCTGTCCAAGACTACGGACCTGGTTTCTGCCCGCCGGTCTGGACTAGTAGTGAGACTAAGATCCTGCCCATCAAGTCGCCGTTAGACCTTTTGAAGGTCCTCGCGAATCGCGAAATAAAGTGATTTGAGTAAATCGTCTAAGTTGTGAGAATTATAGTATAATATAAAGAATTAATAAATTAGTTTCTAGCCAGTGTTGTGTTTTTTTTATAAACACTGAGGGCCCGAGACTAACAGTACGTCGATTTATTTTGACTAATTTATATTGCAAACTTATTTAAGTAAGTCAGCTGTTTATTTGTTCCGGTTAATCTCTGAAACTACAAATCGGACTATAAAAACTCTTTTTGTAGATATATGATAGCCAGACACACAGAGTTAGATAGGGCTTAATTCTATTCTGATAATCCCACGAGAACGGCAACTACACGGAAAAAACCGCGTGTGATCGCTAGTTATTTATGATGTCATTTTAGTATGTTGCCGTTAAAATTCCTCTAGTTTCTACAATTCTGTTTTACGTGAACGTTACGTCAGATCGATATACTCACCTGAGTCTTTCAAATTTCAGTTTATTTCCATTTTGTTTTCTCATTGCACTATTGAAAGCTCTTGTAGAGTCCTTCGGGAATTTCTTCAAGCAATATTTTCTAACGAACGAAACTACGTTTTATGATAACAGCGGGAAACAGAAAATTCTAAACAGTTTTTAAATCTCTTTGGATACGTTTTGCGGGCTTTTGTATTATGTTTACATTTAATAAGAACATCTACTTTTTATGGCATTAAATATGTCTTGAGAAGTTTCTATAAAAGTATATTCTTAAAAACAGTTAAATGGTAATTTTAATCATTTTGCAAGGCATCGATTCGAAATTATACTAAAGCTGAAATCAATTGAGAATGTTTGTTAACAAACAAATTTAAAACGAAGGTAGAAAATGCAACACATTTTACGCCTCATAAATTTAAAATCATGTTTTGTTTTTTATAAAATCTAATTTAAAAGATATTGAATACATTAATTAATTACAAGCTTACTAATCTAATTTATTGTCATGAATTCGTCATTAACAAGTTAATTAAAAAAATTGGTGCAAAATGACTAGTAATTTCTACATTCAATTTTACTTTGTTTGTTGACAAGCATTCTCAATCGAGATTGGCTTTAGTATAGTAGGGACATACACCGACAACAGTGGCGTCAATTTCAGCCGTTTATATTTTAATATTTTGCTCGGCAATTACTAAATGCTACTCTAGTGGCAGGAAATCCAGTTCCGCTACTTAATATATATTTTTTTTTTATAATTAATGTACCGTCTAAAAGTAGTAATTTATTTATTAGAAAGAAAAATATGAACACAATCCTGAAGTTTTCTCAAACAATTAACACTTACAGATTTTCACAAAATAAAATATTTATTTGGCACAAATAAAAAACAAAACAGATAGTTAAGTGACTGCTGTTAGCCGGTTCTTAAGTGCAGCATATCAGTGCAGCATGGCATCAGTATTCATGTATTATTTTGTAACCTTTTATGAATTTAATTACATACCTTCACTATTTATATGTTATTCCTCTTTGTTATTAATTACGTACCTTCGTATAGTTATACATACTAAACTACTGCACATTACGTTTAGGTAGATAGGTATACCTACCTAAGGGCTAACGCTAAAACTCGCGCGGGTGCACGCTCGCGGGTGTATAATGAAAAATAGTATGGACAGCGCAGGCGCGTGCGACGGACGCGCGACGGGCACACGCGAATGGGTTTGTTTCTACAAATCAGATGAGAGCCGCTAGATGCCACGGTCACACGCGTCGGAGGCTAGGTACAATCATGAACATTGATACAAAGCGCGTAATAATTGAGGTGCAATTTCGGCCAATATTATGGAATATGGCGAATGAATTATCGAATTCTCCGCTGAGTAACCTACTTGTCAAGAACAGGTTATGCAGTCGACGTTGTTTTCGTTGACGTCTTTTTGCCAAATAATCAATTAGTAAATAATCCATGGTAATCTACTCTACACAACTGTACACGCTCGACATCAAAATTATACTAGCAGCGCTAACTGAGAGGCGCACGCGACGGTTGCCCGCTCGCGGATTTGTGGCCCGCGGCGGTCGCCCGCCGCGTGCGCCCGCGCCCGCACCCGCCTGTGTTTTAGCGTTAGCCCTAAAAGTTAGATGTGACAGGAATTCCGAGCGCTGAACGATCGGTGCCGGTGTACGCATAAACTCAGTTGAGTTTTTGTTGCACCGTTTTTAATGTTGTATTTTAATGTTGTTTTAAAAAGGTATTTATCTTAAATAAATAAATAATAAAATATTTGAAATAAACGAATGTAATTGTTTAATTTTGGAGAAATAAAATCAATAGAGATATATGCTTAACTAACTAACTTAACTTAAATGGTATGTACAGAAAAATCACGTTTCCCCAATATCTTTAGATTTTCCGCTACATTTTGCTGACATTATGCTCTAACGGCTTCGAAAGCCTGAACAAGAAAGATAAACAAATGTAGCTGAAAGGTTAATGGTGTCTTTGAAATACTATCTTAAGATAACAGTAGACTTATCTATACTTACCTACCTATACTGTGAATTTTCTTGCTTTATGTATCTATGTAGTAAGAGTGGCTGTAGTTTAAATAGAAATTACAATAAAAACCCAACTGAAACTAAGCGAAGTTTGGAAAAATATATATGACCTTGTTTCATAAAAATCAGATATACAAAAAAATTCACAGAAAACGAGATTTAAAATTATAAATTTTGAAAAGAAAACATGTACCAACCTTACCTTGTAAGTTTAAAATATGGATTTGATCATCACCTAACAGAGCTAAGAATTTTATGTCACGCCAAAACACATCATAATAGGTACAGTTTTTAGAAACTATACCTCGGATAGATACTTCAAACTTATACTTCAAACTTAAACTTAAACTCCCATTGTTTATTACACGGGGGTATAAAACAAAGTAGATACATGTATGGGGTCACTGACATTTACTTGTATATATCAATAGTAACACATTTCCACAGAGAAATATTAAATCTCTATGATACTCCTTGGTACATAAACTTCAATATGAATTATCTATGTTTTCTTTGCAAAGGAGGTTTTCGTACTGTAATGCTCAATCTTTATTTAGGGGGTTTCATCTCGAGAATTCTATTTGGAATTTCTCGACCTTTCAAATATAATAAATATAAAATGTTGGACTGGCGAATATGATCCGAGTGGGAGTAACTTGAAATACACATAAAAAATGGGGTGAAATCGTTACAATACAAATTTCGATTGTCTTGTTAATATGAAATCCCATCAAATACATTTTTATATAAAGCTTGCACTGTAGGTAAGTTATTAGATGTCGTGGAGACCGCATATCCTTAATCTACATACCCTTACGTAATTTTCTTTAACTATTTCATAGCGTATATTATTTTACATGAATCCTAAGTAAGCCTGGCCGTTTCTTACCTGCCTTCCGAGCCGGTGGCGGAGTTACTAAAATGGTATATGTACCAAAAGTGCTTGTAAACTAAGACTGTAAACGAATTTTGAAGTTCAATGTTTTGTTCTTTTCTTCAACGAATTTTAACATAATTTAGGATGATAAACGGACATTACAAAGCAAAACATAAGAGAGAGACGAAAGTATATTAAGTCGACGTTAGCCAAATATTTATTGCCATAAAGTTCCATATCTAATGTTTAATATTCGTTGATTTCTGTTCCAAATTACAGTACGGAAAATTTATTTGCATTCATTGGATTTAATATTCGAAAACCAATTAGTTGAAGTTCCGTCTTCATGAAAATTGTATGCCCTGACTTTTGATTTACATTGCAGATTTGCAGTTCTATTGCATTCATCGTTAAAATCGATATTATCGTCTGGCTTAGGTTCTGCAAGTTGTATACGAGTACGTGGGATACTGTACTGTTTCTCATTACGACAAAACTAGTACAGTATTTGTTAGTTTAGTGTCTTCCTTACATAAAATACGGTAGTGTACATGTTTGGGGTTACGGTAGAGTATCTTTATTATTTTTATTTATATATAAGCTATATAATCGTTAATTAAATAATTAGTGTTTTTTAATTTTTACATAGATCTACAAATATTAAAAAGAACATATTCGGTATATCATAAACTGATAGGAAGTTATTTCAATTTAACTACTAGTACTTTACCGCTCGACATCGATTCGGAGGAATATTATGACGTCTAAGTTTTTTTTTACTGTTTTTTTTTAATTGTTTTATATATTATATATAGATTAGGTTATTGTAGTGTTTAAGCTTAACTTTTTTTTTTCTTTAGTTGTAAATATTTAATTGAACTACTAGTTATTTAACCATATGTTGCATATCACACTAATATTATAAAAGCTAAAGTTTGCGAGTGTGTATGTTAGTTAGTCCTTCACGCTGTGACTTTAGACCTGACTTGGCTGAATTTTGGAATGGAGTTAGATTATATCCTCGATCAAAACAAAAGCTAAGTTTTATCCCTTCATTTCCATGGGAACAAGAACTACGCAGGTGAAGCCGCGGGCGTCCTCCTAGTACTTTTATAAAAACGTTAAACGATACTGCCATGCAAATTTTTATATCCCGTTTCCCCCTCACAAAATTTTTTATCATCCAAAAACCTCAGCGTCATTCATTATATTTTGTTTTCATACAGATAACGCTACAAATATTTATGAGGATACAATTATTTTAAACATAAAAAAGCTCATTTTTTGTTTCATTATGTGCGATTGAACACAACAAGAAAATAATGAGCCGAGTTGGGATAAAATCGGCATCCGTCAAACATTTGATCGGTCAAAATTATTAATACAATATGTAAATGAGAAAAATATGAATCAAAAGAAGGTAATAACTTTGTAAACGTATTATTGGCTTTGCCTCCGCCGTCATTCGCTTTGAAGTAGAAAAATCGAATAAAAATAATGAGTCCATATCTCCAATCTGATCTTGCTTTGTAAATATTTGTGATGGAATTTTTTTGTATCGAAGGATGTTTCTTCAATTAACAATGTTATGTTATTTTCTTTTTAACCGACGAAAAAAAACGGAGGAGGTTCTCAATTCGACACGTATATTTGTTTTTTTTTTTTTTTTTTTTTTTTTATGTATGACCACGCATAACTTTTTACAGTGTTGTCCGATTTTGATAATTCTTTTTTTATTAGAAAGGGCATACATCCAAGGTGGTCCCATTGTCCTCATGTTAGGATCTGCTGATGATATCCTGGGGAAATTGAAGGAACTCTTCAAATTTTGGAGGCACGCTTACAGCGATTTCGGTTTTTGACTCGGTATCGGTAGCTTTTTGGCTACTAGTGCCATATAATATACTATGACAGTATAGTACGAGTACGGTACGTGGCGATAAATCACTAAAAAGTAAGAAATAAAAATTTTTAACAAAAAATAGAACCGACTCAAAACGCACTAAAAAGTAAAAAATAACTGTGTCATTTAGTTGCTTTAATTTACTTAAGCATATCTAGGAGTCGGTGCCAGCCAAGGTTTCTACTTTCAAGGCCGTTACCTAGAACCCACAAACTGCTTTACTACGTAAAATAAATGTTCCTTAAACTTGGCTGGCACCGACTTCATAGTTATGCTTAAGTAAATTAAAGCAACTAAATGACACAGTTATTTTTTACTTTTTAGTGCGTTTTGAGTCGGTTCTATTTTTTGTTAAAAATTTTTATTATAAATAGGTATTCAATTTAATTTCAAGTGTTTTTTTTTTAATTTACCTACTAATGATCAAGTAAGCCTATAATGAATTTCTTTCTACCTATAAAAACTCTATGTATATCAACTATGACAACTATTAGGATCTTATAGTATTAAGACTTAACATTGCCCTAGGTAATACACGACAATTTTTTTGTTAACAGTAAAGTTTTGACCTATCCATTGACATATTAATTTAATATGTCAATGGACCTATCATAAGCTTTTGCGGTAAACAATCTCAGGTCACTGAACTTTAGTCGTCGACATTTGTTGCAAGAAAGTAGTTGGCAACGTGGACCCACGCATGATCTCATGTTACTGTAAGAATATTAGGATATAAAGCCAATTTGCTATTTCTGAGTAAAATTTATATCTGCGCCAAATGACTTGAAGGTCCGTTCATCCGTCGGTAAAACCGTACTCTAAGCGATTTAGCGTTCCGGTACGATGTCATGCGGAAACGGGAAGGGGTGTGGATTTCATCCTACTCCTAAGAAGTTAGGTCGCCTTCATATAAGATGTACATGTGTATTTAAGAATAAACATAATATCAAAAATTGCGGAACCGACGGGATTCGAACCCGCGTCTCTCTGGCAATCCGGGCACTTAGAGCGCCTTACCGCTAGGCCACGATCCCGATGACGTCGGTACCGAAATTGTGCTTTTGATATTGTGTTTTTGATATCCAGGTATACGGCCCGTAAGTATGGGTAAGACTTTTCAATAAAAACTAAAAAGAATGTACACGTGTGTTTGGAGACAAAGGTTAGGTTTAGGTTTAATAATGTTAATATTTTATTTTAAGAATTGTCGTTGAGGCAAGATTATAGTAAGAAATCTATATCCATAAAAACTTTGACATTTATGACATTAGATTTTTCAATTTTTCGTATTTATTAACAAAATAAAATTACAAGATTTATTAGTTATTAATTTAGATTATTTAGTTATTTTACTTTTATATACTTTTATTAGAATTATAGCCATCTAATTGTACACCCAAAGGCAAGGTGCCCAACACACTGGCGCTATTCCCCTCTAAATAGTAAGGCTTGTTCTTGGGGCCAGATAAGCACCAGCATTTTGGTTCTTTGGTTGGGATATTGATAAAAAGTTTGGTATCCGTTGACCAAGCACTCAGAGTCTAAAAAGCAAGCGCCGCAAATACAAATTCTTTAGATAAGACTGAGTACTTACGATGCCTGAATGTTTGAGCATATTCACCAGCTGTGCCAGTCGCTTATTTCAATTGAATTTGTTTTTACATTATTTTATGACACCCTACGGTTCACGAGATGTGCTTCACTTCGCCCCCCGCTGTTTACGGCGACTACCAGCAGTTCCATTGATTGATACCTACCTAATAACATAAAATGGTCATTATGGTGATAGTAAAAGTTCAGTGTAGCTCCATCCTGGTACGTGATCTGTTTTTATAAGCTTTTTACTCCAGTTTATTTGTTACGTTTAAATAATATTTTTACTGCGATCTAAAAAAGAGGTGTTTAAGGTTTGAAATATCTGTGTGTTTGTCTATAAAACCTTTTTTTTGGAAGCTCATATGATCGACATGGCTCTTGCCTGCATGTGTTAGAAAGTTTGTGGTATTAAACCTCCTTGCCTCGGAGAGCACGTTAAGCCCTCAATGCTGGTAATAAATACAGAAGTAATCATATCAATATATTGACCGAATAATGAAACGCCACTCAAATCCATGACTCACTTGAAGCCCCCTAAAAGTCCAGTACCGCTCAGGTAGTACAGCTGAAGTGGTTGAGTCATGAATGAGTATATGAGTTTAAGTTTAGGAGATGCTCAGTAATATAAGAGATTCTTAATAGTGTGTAGTGTCATATAGATACAAAAACTAAAACTTCATTCTATCTTACATCTACGTATCGTATACCATAATTCAGCCTAAGTGTATAGGAGCGTTTTGGACATAATTTCCACGCTCTTTCTAATAAGGATAGAGGTATGGCCATCAGTGATGATGCTAATGTATTTATAAATTCAGGCTGTATTGATTAGTGCGCTATATAGGAGCGCAAATAGCACCCTCGCAGACCCCAGTGTAGGGATCAATCTACCAAGTATCTATATACTATAGCTCTTATACCTTTTCAGCGAGCAATTATTGTACGTATATACAGGATGTCCAAAACTAATGGATGAAACGAAAATGGGAGAAACGTCACCTAATTATATATATAACACTAATATTTGATTACCAATGCATTTTCATACCATTTTTATAAGTAACCTATAATTGGAGTACCGACCCCGCGTGCGTCAGCTCGCATATGAAAGGGGTCATGAAGTGATAAGATTGCCTCCATATCCATGTTAATATAACCGATAGACGACTCAATTTAAAATGCGTTGACTATAGTAAACGCTCGCGTAGTTCCCGTTCCCGAGGAATTATTCGGATACAAATAAGCCTCCTCCTCATGAGTCTAGCTTTATACATTAAAAGATTGTTTACAGTCCAACTGGTAGTTTTTTAAAAGTGCAAGGCCTAAGGCTTATTTTAAATTAGAAGCAGACACTTCAATTGTATTTATTTATATAGATTATAAATAAACATATTGAAACATAGGTGTATCTAACAGAGAATGTCAAGTATCCTAAAATGTCACGCTAGGTTTATCACAATTTTGGAATACCGTGAATTTTGGATCAGTGCGTTTGTGTAGTCTGGGAGGTAAGGCAGAGGTCAGCTCAAATTCCATTAGCAATACCTACTATTAGATATTCTCTGAATCTGTCACTACGGAATGCGTCAACCAAACGTTGATGAAATTTACGTGGGTTCTCCTGCCTACACCTGCTCGCATGACATTATACATCCTACTATCCGACTCATAGGACGCATACATACATTCTGAGCATAAAGCATAAATACATAAAATCACGCCTCGTTTCCATAGGAGTAGGCAGAGACAATACACTTGCTAGGGTCCTTGCATACTTCCTTAGCTTCTACCAATATTATTAATCCTTTCATACTAGATCGTCAGTTTAGGGTACGTTTGGCCTGGGCATTATTTGGAATTTGATCTAAAAACATTCGTAACGTCCCCTTATAACATTTATATTCTTACTCGCCTTATAAATCTCTTTTGTTAATCTTCTTTCATTCATTCTTTCACCATGCTCAAACCATATAAGCACACCTTTCGGAATTAAAATCGCTAGATCTTCTTTTATATCATACTGCTCTCTAAACTGCTTTAGTTTTAGTCCAATCCAACTTCATGTACTATATGAGGCAGATACTTAAAGGTAGAATATATGTTAGGTGGTGTATATAAATCAGAAACTATGTGTTATAAAAGCGAAGCATTACAGCGGTTCTAACATTTGTTTATCTGATTAAGTATCTTCAATTATGTTCATTAAAATTTGCATAGTTTTTAGCAGTATATGGTGTTATCTTGAAAAAATGAGATAAGAACAGTTAAACCTACTTCCAAACGTAAATAAAACTAAGAAATACCTAAAAGAAAAGATATAAAAAACTCAACCTGCAAGAAACTGGAACTTTAAGAAAAATATTTGTCTTTATAGATATTCTTTATCGGGTTAATGTTTGAGGATATTGATTTCACAGAATCGGTTGACTTTGTTTCTATAACTATCATGTTAATAATACTTATTACCTATGATATACGGTTTAACACGTCTGTCTGGTAACAGGTGTGTCGTTGAACCATCGATCATATTGTAAGCATTGCATTAGGGTAAAGCTTGAATACTTAAAAAAATTACAGAAGCATTTATATTGCAATATTACCTAGAACTCATTAAAATGAATCAAAGTAACCTAATCATGATGAGGTTGTCGTTTTAGTGCGGAGTTCTTATAGACAGCAATGTCGTGCGATATACATACGAGTATGTCTGCAAAATTTCGGTTCAATCGGTAACCGGAAAGTCAGTCAAATTTAACTTCAAAGAAGAGACACCGGGACAAGTGTAACTAAATCATCATTATCATCATTATTTATTTATTTATTATAATTATATACATCTGTCCTAACAGGCTAACCTAATTTGACAGTGTATATCTATATTATAGTCTACTTATAACTACCTTATACCTTATACCTTAACTACCTTATGTAACACATATTATTATAAGCCTATTAACAAAACTACCGGGACCGACGGCTAATCGTGTTTTCAAAGCACGGGGCCATTATTTTTCCCGATTCCGGACTTGGAATGTACTGAAAATTTCATAGCAGAATGAAAAAGTCAGAATAATTCCGTGGCCCGAACCAGCATTCGAACCCAGGACCTCGTGTTCGAAGCCACATAGACCAACCACTCACGACAAAAAACGAGGCAGTCAACTTAATAAAAGTCAGTAATATGGCGTCTTGAAAGCGTTACAGTGTGTAACTTAAATCCTACCAATGTCTAAATCGCATTCAAAATCACTAGGACGCATTGCATTAGTTTAAAAGCATCGCGAACGTATTACTGCGCCCAAGGCTTCACTCGCCTACCCTTTCCACGCTACAGCACCATCTGTTTTCTTCACAAAGCTAATTTTTATGGGTTTTATTTCCCAGAAAAGAAATAAAACATTAACGTGGACGCCTTAATTTACCGCCAGCTGTAAAAACAAATAGCTTGTTACGAGCTATAGTCGTTACGTTTTATTGCAAGTATTGAACTTGTGTCTGTCATAAAAATGTCATCATTCGATTCTATTAAGGTTGATTTTCACTAGTTAGTGCTTTTTTTTACAATGAAACTTTTTCTATCGATTCAACTTTTTCATTGATCTGTGGAATATCGCATTACAGCTTGTCACAGAGTCTTTTTTAACCGACGAAAAAAAACGGAGGAGGTTCTCAATTCGACACGTATAATTTTTCATTTAATGTTCCTTAAACTTGCTGGCTCCGTCTTCATAGATATGTTTAAGAAAATTAAAGCAACTAAATGACACAGTTATTTTTTATTTTTTAGTGCGTTTTGATATTTTATTGCTATTCGCTATTTTTTGTTAAAAATGTTTACTATGGTAGATAGGCTTGCGCTTGACTACAATTACGCCTGTCGGCGGAGTATAGTATCATGACAGCCACTCAGAGATTAAGCTTAGTCTCTCCAGACCGCTGCCTTATATTCAGCCTAGTCTCTCCAGACCGCTGCCTTATATCGGCATCGATCGGTCATCCCTGCCACCACCGAACTTCTTTGAGTGGCTGTCATGATACTACTCCGGATACTACTCCGCCGACACGCCTGATGGAGAGCAGTGATGAGGTCTAAGTTGGAACGGGCTCACTTAGAAGATGCCTATTCACTCTTGCCTTGAATATAGTGATAGCGAGAGTAGGGATATAGGGAACGGCGCTCGGTAGAATAGCCAATACCAATATGGCGGTGCCCATAGCTTTCGTCAGCTGACCATGTACTATTTATATGATTACTCATTTGTGCAAATGTTGCGCGGATTTTGTGATTTCCAAAAATTTTACTCGAATCGTGGTTTCATAAAACCACACAATCATGATTTTTTTACCAAAATTGACTAGAAGAATATATTTTTTTATTGTAATAACAATCGACGGACCAAGCAGATAACTTTGCGGCAAACCATGGTCCATAACCATCAATCTAAGAGTAGGTGTTAAGTCTCATATGCCTCAGCAACTACACCCTTAAATATCCATGCAAGGAACATCTTCATGCGCTAAGTTCTCTGGCAACGATACCTTTGAGATTGGTCGTATTTGATCTAACACAAATACTCACTAGCTGGGCCGTTCATGTGTAAATACCGGTAGGTATAAAATGTATATACTACTCATACGTACGTGTTCCAGCTGATCTACAAATCTTACGCCAAATACCATCCAGACCCATACCCCATTTGAAACATCCAATTTGCTTAAGCTAGAATTGTTTTAGTGAAATATATACTTTCAAGTTTATATAATTTTCCGAGCTTCATTATTATGGTAGATACGTGTACAAATTATCATTATGTTACTCGTAAATGAAAGTATGAGCAGGTTATCATTTTGATTGACACAACGTAATTGCCAGCTCTTGAAACTTCACCCTTTAGCGAGTAATTTCATTCGTGAATCTGAGGAATGCTTTTAATTTTCGATTTGTTTCGGCATTCCTAAACATTTGCTCAAGAAATAGGTTAACAGCGTCTTTTTATTTTGCTATTCACTGTTTTGTAGCGCAAAGTATCGCTTTTGTTCTTTATTGATGTATTTATTGCTAAGAGCGAGGTTCTAGGAAACTAGACACCAACGTATTTTACGTAACGTACATTATTAAAGCTAATTTTGTTCGTGCTAAAGCAAAATGTAACCATCGACAGTTGTAAAAAGTTATTTTAATTCTTTGAAAGCGTTCAAGGTGTACTCACTGAAAACACTTCGAATAATGTTATTCAAGAAAATATAATTCTCATTGTGACATTATTAGAAAAGTTCGGTGATTTTTCTTTTAAAGAAAATGGGTCACAGAGTAACTTTTGTGTTTTATCCCTTCTTAAGGAAAGAAACTTGGGAATTGTTTTTTCAATTCCGAACTTTATTTTTTAATTTAGTGGTTGCGACAGTTATTTATCTTTTTTAAACGACTTCAAAAAAAAAAGGCGTTTCTCAATTCGACCGTATATATTTTTAAAGTCAAAGATTTAATAATAGATATAAGGCATACAAATTAAATTATTGCCTTCAAAGCCTTAATCATTCGCCGGCTCATATTTCTAAAAACATGAATATCTTCTTTCTGATAACTTAATATGGTCTAAGATCCCAAGATTCTCGATTCTGCAGGGATCAATTTTTTTATGGAACTTATTTTAAACGAACGTTGAGTTAGTATGCATTGAATTAAAGAAAATCTTAAATACTGTTTCGAATGTTTTTGAAATCGATTAGATAATCTAATTGAAACAATTATTGTTTCTAACATAACGATCTAAATAATGCTTATTATGGTGAAGTTAAGAAATTGATGTCAAAATAATAATTTGTCACGTCGCAGGCAACAGATGAGGTCACAGAGCTGTCGCGGCGACAATTATTAATTGACTGTGTTTGGGTGCCTTTTTAGGTCAAAGGAACAAAAATTGTTCCGTGTAATATAAATTTTTAAGTTCCACGTTTCATATTTTTTATAACACCAAATAACATTAACAATTTATAAACATATAATTATAAAATTTATATAGCTTTTAGAGTCGTTTCGCATAGTATTAAGCCTCATATTTCTACTGGGCATCATAGATCACGTGGGTGCATCCCAGTAGTACCCCCTAATTTTAGTTCTATAGAACCGTTGACACACCTTATTAGAGTGTAGTGTCCCAATAGTTCTATATAGAACTAATGGGACAAAATTAAAGAAATGTCGATATCAACATCTTGTTTGTACGTTACTTATAAATTACCTAGTTTTTATAAGTATAATATAAATCTCTTTTGACTGAAACTATCATCTATCTATACTGGATTTGCTGTAAGAAAGTGCGGGTGACAGTTGTCAGTATGACGTTGACGTCAGTGACTAGGGATGTGACGCTTAGAAATTCATGTTTATCGCTGACGATACTCGCAGCATAAATCTAGCTCTTTTTAATGTTGTAAAAAAATTTGCTTAAAAGGCAAATTATTATTTGATCGTTATTTATGAGGAGACTTTGTTATCGCGGTTATAGTAATGCATAGTTTCTAGGGATTAAACTTTTATTGACTATAGTCTCTGCGATAATTTTTTTAACAACTACAAGTTGGCAATTGACTGCTATCACACCTGATGTGTGATGCAGTCTAAGATGGATGCGGGCTAACTTGTTAGGTGTAGAATGAAACAACATCGTACCGGAACACTAAATCGCTTGGCGGTACGTCTTTGTCGGTAGGGTGGTAACTAGCCACGGTGATAGCCTTCCTCCAGCCAGACCAAGACAAATTAAGAAAATCTCAATCTGCCCCGCTTTACCATTTGGTACAGGTTAATAAACCTCAAACCAATCCAATCGCAACAGCGAGTTGATGAACTGGAAAACGGAGTAGATATAAAAATGTTAAAGTTGGAGCTTATTGCCTTAGTCCGGCGTCAAAAGGCACCAACTCCTACCTATGCTCTAGAAGAGATGACAATAGGTCTGACCTCGGTCCTTGGATATAATGTTATTGGGCCCAAATAACATGTATGCTTTTAATTTCAATTCCTATTTTGAAGCTTTATAAAATCAGCATTTATAACATCAGCGTTGCGAACGCAGCATTACCTATGAAATAATTGATTATTTGATTGAATTCAAATTCAAATTCAAAATCATTTATTTCAAGTAGGCTTATTACAAGCACTTTTGAAACGTCAAATTGGACTATTTGTAGTGACTCTACCACCGGCTCGGAAGGCAGGCCCTGTTGAGAAGAGCCGGCAAGAAACTCAACAGTTGCTCTTTTTATAATATTATCAATTTTACAAAATTGTGTTGTTACATAAAGTTATTTATTTTACTTCCTGTGTGAAGTTGAAAGCCTATCCAATTGGATTTGAACATCTTTGTCATTTAAAAATTCATCGATAGTATAATAACCCTGACTCAGTAAGTGAGTTTTAATACATTGTTTAAACTTATGCAATGGCAGATCTAAAACTGAATTGGGCATCTTGTTGTAGAAGAGTACACCCAATCCTACGAAAGATTTTTGTACTTTTCGGAGGCGATAAGCTGATATGACTAACTTATGTCCATTTCTAGGAAGACGGTCGTTTAAATCCTTTTTCTGTTTATACATATTTATATTTTGTTTAACATAAACTAGGTTATTGAATATGTATTGACAGGCTACTGTAAGAATTCCTATTTCTTTAAATTTGACTCGAAGGGACTCGCGTGGTTTAAGTTTATAAATCGACCGAATTGCTCGTTTCTGAAGTATAAAGACAGAATTTATGTCAGCAGCCTTTCCCCACAACAAGATGCCATAAGACATCACACTGTGGAAGTAAGCAAAATAAACCAGTCTAGCTGTTTCTACATCGGTAAACTGTCTTATTTTTCTCACTGCAAATGCTGCTGAGCTAAGTTTAGCTGTCAGTGACTCTATATGAGCGCTCCACTGAAGTTTACAGTCCAAGGTCACTCCTAGAAAGACTGTAGAACTCTCCATTCTTAGCGTTTCACCATTTATCATTAAAGACTTATTTATTTTTTTTACATTCGGTAAAGAAAACTCAACACATTTAGTTTTCTTTGCATTTAATAGTAAATTATTAGCAGTAAACCAATGCGACACATGCGATACAGCACGGTTTACATCGTCAAAGTCACTTTTATTTCTATCAGTTTTAAAAATTAAAGATGTGTCATCAGCAAACAGTACAATTTCACAAATGTCGCTAACATGGTATGGTAAATCATTGATATACACTAAAAATAGAAAAGGACCCAAAATTGAACCCTGTGGAACGCCCATTTTAGGAGATGAGCCACGTGACTTTATATCATTAATGCATACCGTTTGAGTTCTATCACTAAGATAAGAGGCAATGAGATTAAGTGCAACATTTTTAATACCATAGTGGCTTAACTTAAGCAAAAGAGTTTTATGGTCAACACAATCAAATGCCTTGGACAAGTCACAGAATACGCCAATAGCATTCTTAGACCTTTCCCAGGCATCAAAGATGTGTTTTAATAGTTTTGCACCTGTATCAGTAGTATTGCGACCTTTAGTGAAACCATATTGGTCAGGATGAAGTAAGTTATTTAAGTTAAAATGACTAAGCAGTTGATTTAAAACTATTTTTTCAAAGACCTTACTTAGTGTTGGCAATATTGAAACCGGTCTGTAATTATTGAGATCTGCTTGGTCGCCTGATTTAAAAAGTGGAATAAGTTTTCCATGTTTCATTAGGTTTGGAAAAGTACCTGAGTCCACACATTCATTAAAAATAACAGCTAAGTGTGGAGCAATGATATTTATAATATTAGATATTACTTTTACTGACATCCCCCACAGATCGCCAGTCCAGAATTATTTGATTGATTGAATTTAAATACTTTTTTCCATATTTCCATTTAATTTTCAGTCACGCCGCAAAAATTAATACCTACTTCACCGCCATTAACGGCAAATAACATGTTGGCACTGTTATAAGAGGCCATCAACAAAGATTAACCTGAAGGCTGGTCGAAGGTCGTGAATAAAACAAAAAGGGATATTATGACTGATTGGGATCGTGACGTCCATATTAACAACATAATTAATTCATCTATACATATAAATAAAATTGCAGTGTCTGTTTGTGCATATATGCATACCGTACATACACCAAAATAACATTTTTTTTTCAATTATTGTCTGTCTGTCTGCTTATTTGTTCTGGCTAATCTCTGAAACTACATCAGTCATCAGTCGGATTATAAAAAAACCTTTTGTATATGATAGCTCGACTCATAAGGGGTAACATAAGGTAATTTGTATCCAGATATTACCACAGGACCAGGAACTACGCGGGTGAAATACCGGGAGACCGCTAGTTGTTAATAATATTCGTCATAGATTCAGATGATGAATTTAGTGACAACTCAAATGTTCCTAATTCTGATATAAGTTAGGACGAATAAAATATATTTCTTCTTTGCAACCTTTTGAGTAAACTTTCCCTGATGTTCTGTTGTTGTATAAAATTATAGACTTTTTAACAATAAAAATTGTACTACAATATACGTTTATTATTAAAAAAAATATCGACTATTCATCGTAGAAGTACGTCCCATCACTAGACACGTCTATGGCGTTACGTTATACGTTACAACACTTTGCTTAATTTTTCTTTCAATTTGATTTTATTTGTAGACTAGAACATTCTGGCTGGGTTTAACGGTTTTAAATTTAAGTTACTACAGCTATTAACGATTTAATATATTAAGAATTTGGAACAGCTGAAATACTAAGTCATAATTTGTAAATCGCTTCAACTTTCAAGAGTGAAACGGAAAGTTACTGACATATGTCACAGGCACCATGTTAGAGCGCAGGCACTATAAACATACTATACCGAATACAGCTATTCTTAATTTGCACAAAACGTCAGCAACAATTTATTTTGGGAATGACGATAGATTAAAATAAGCTTTCAAAAATGCTTTTGACGACATGCTAATAGCATTGCACAAGAAGTCAAAGATAGATATGGATCATAAAAAAACAAAACAATTCGATCGATGTGGAGGATTCGGAATTATGTTTTTAGGGTTCCGTAACCAAATGGGGAACCCTTAAAATTTATTGTTTTTTTCTCTTAGAACTGGAACTCAAATTTTTTTCCATTAAACCCATACGTGTAGAGTATTTATAGATAGTTCTTTAAAAATGATATTGAGGTTTCTAAAACACTTTTTTTTCTAAACTGAATAGTTTGACTGAAAGATACTTCCAAAGTGGTAAAATGTCCCTCCCTGTAGCTTCTAAAATAACAGAATATTTTTTTAGATACGACTACTACTTGGTTTTTACAACGTAGCCTTTGTCGCAAGGGACATTATTTTGTTAAAAACAAAATGAAATATCAATTAAAATCTTATAAAGTTTATAACTTATATGCTATAAGTAAAGTCAAGAGTAAAAACTATACTACAGTACTATATAGAACTATTCGGATATAATTTGACAGCCCGGAAAATATCCCAACAGTTCTATAGAACTACGGTATGGGGTACTATTGGGATGCATACGATCACGTAGCTTTTGTCAAGTCTCAGGTATATAGCTTTAAGTGCTCTGCACTGTACCACATTTAACACTATGCAACTAAGGCCTGTGTGCACCAAGATTTCGTTTATCATAACCAACGGTTAACATAAGCTAAACGTAAAATTTACTGTTCACGACAACCCTTACACCGGTTAAGGACGTAAGCTCGGTTAAAATAACCGCCCGGCTTACGTCTTTAACCGGCGTACGGGTTGTCGTGAACTGTAAATTTATAGTAAAGTTATATTAACCGTTGGAAATCATAACTGAAATCTTGGTGCACACAGGCCTAATTCTATCAAATCCACCAAAGTCTTAACTAACTCGACATCTTAGTCATTATATATACACGAACGTTTCGTTATTGTTCTACAAACTATTCTGTATGGTTTTACGCGTTTTTAATATTATTGTTTTCAACATGACCACCATTCCTTTGCCGAGTCAAAATTGAATCCTAAATCGGATTTTAGTGCGGTTTTGTGAACATTGAGCTATTAAGGATCTACTAACATAAAACGATAAATTTTAATAAATAGTTTGAGTATACAATAAAAGTAGTTTCTAGTGATAACAAAAGGTTGACGCAATAAAATATGTCGCAATTAAATGCGAAGTGGCTTTAATATTGTGCGTAAAGACCGAACTCAAAATCAATACTTTTATCAGCTGATATTATCAAAGTAATAATATGATACAATGTTACTTGATAAAATATACGATCGCGGTGACCAACTGATTAATCACTTCATGTATATTATTTGTATGTTTTTCATTCAAATTATTTTCTTTCAATTAGGCTGTTATACAAGCACTTATGAAAAGTGATATCTGTACTTCTTAAGTAGTGACCCACTATAACCCAGCGGAGCCGCCTGCGCCCTACTTGGGACGTCAAAGGATCAGAGAATCATTCACTTTGACGACCCGGCGCGCCCGTCGGTGTATTCAATGGTGTCTACTGGGGTGGGAGGAGGAGATGATTTTGATGACCTCCGTGGCGCAGTGGTATGCGCGGTGGATTTATAAGACGGAGGTCCTGGGTTCGATTCCCGGCGGGGCAGATTGAGATTTTTCTTAATTTGTCTTGGTATGGCTGGTGGGAGGCTTTCGCCGTGGCTAGTTACCACCCTACCGACAAAGACGTACCGCCAAGCGATTTCGTGTAGAAACCGAAAGGGGTGTGGATTTTCGTCCCACTCCTAACAAGTTAGCCCGCTTCTATCTTAGACTGCATCATCACTTAACATCAGGTGTGATAGCAGTCAAGGGCCAACTTGTAGTTGATAAAAAAAAAAAGATGCGCATAACGGCGTCTCCTACCTCCCGTTCTTCTTCTGCGGAGCGGGTGAGCATCAGCCTTGTGCTCTTTCTCCCGCTCCGAGGCCTCCTTTAAGCCGATGACGGTTTCACGAAAGGAGGCAACGTGAGCCCAATTTTCCTCGCTGTCAAGTATGTATCTGACAATACTCGAGAGCGACAGGTCTCCGTCACCAGTGAGTGCTTTTGCGGCGCCCATGACGCACACTCTACCAGAGTGTGATGCGCTGTGTCCTCTGGCGCACCACACTCGTGGCATGCCGGCAAGCCCTCCTTCCTAGCGATCCCGTTTAGGTACTTACCGAAACAGCCGTATCCGGTAAGCACCTACACGAGACGGTACGACAGTGCGCCATGACGCCGCTTCAGCCACCGCTCTAGATGGGGCCGGATGCCTTCGACCGTCCAGGTGCCGGCTACGGGGACTCGAGGTCTTCTTAACACTTCCACCCCTGTGCCTTGCCTTGAACCCTGTGAGAGCATATTGAGCCGTCGGTCACGTTCACTCCCATCGACATCTAATAGTGATGATTGTTAATGAATAAAACATTATCAATCTTAGCCCAGCAACCCGCATTGGAGCAGCGTGGTGGGCCCTCGCTCCGTATCGCCTCTCTGTCAAGGAGACAGGCATGGCTCTGTAGTGGGCTGTTAATAATAGTACGAGATCCCGCTGCGGGATTGGTGTGCTCATCGACTTTTTGTTCAAAACCAAATTTTTATGTTTATTTATAATTGATAGAATATATATTTACTAGGGTGCCTATCAAAATTTGGCCGCCATTATTTTTAATTAAATTATTTTTAATTGATTTTTGGTAAAAAATTTCGTTTATTTATTTTTTAAATAAAATAACGTCTACATCACGGTAATTAATATGAAGATTCTAAAAAATCACGGTTGCCGTTGCGCACCTGGCCGCACCTCTTTGCAGCCAGGTGTAAACAGGTATGATTTCGATAAATTTATACGTTTATAACCTATTTTCATTAATTATATGTCAAATTGAAGCTAATTTTTTTCTATTAATTATCATATAAAGTTGCTTAATTAAATCTGGCCGCAAATAAGGGTTACTGGTTGTTAAAGATAATAAATATTCAAGGTAGAGTAAAAGAGAGTTAGCGCGTAACATCATTTGTCAGACGAGGACAGCGATTGCCGGCTGTGCGGCGCTTTTAAGCCATTGCGCATGCGTCGATTGTTAGTGTTCTCAACTGAACAGATGCAGCATTTTTATTCTAACATAAAAACCACGCTGTTTTGGAGTTCGTAAAAACAACGTTTTATATTTACATTGTTATTTTGTTTGTGCATCTAAAAATTATTTTATTAATTAACGTAAAATAAATTTGTTAATTCGATGTGGTTAAATGCCACTGAACCAGACTGCATCAAATTCAGTCCAGAAAATAATGGCTGGCTGGTACTAGATGGTTTTTTAAAACCAACATGGTTCCTGGGCGACTCAACTCCAACGCAAGTGAATAAACTCCAAAAAGTGTGCTATGTGAATCCACGAACAAAGCTTCCGATAACGACGATTCTGATATTTGTAGCGATGAAAGTGATAGCTCTGATGACAGTACAACTGAAAGCTACGATGATTCAGATTTTTAAATAAGAGTTACGGAAATATAAGAATTATAAGATAAATTTTTTAATTGACTTAAATGTTTAATTAATATGTAACAGACAATTAAATACTGGAATAAAATTTTTAAATAATACTTTCACAATAAAATTTTCTTTTACTTAAGTCAGCTTGGTTTTTTTTAAATTAATATTAAATACCGACGTTCGAATTAGCAAATTATCTAACTCCATTTTAGAGAATCAAATTTTGCAATTTTTAAATTTGTCATTTTGAAAAAAATTACATATTTTTTGGAGTATTTATTATAAGTCGTCTCTATTACTCCCCGGTGGTTGAGAACACTAACGTTCGACGCATGCGCAATGGTTTAAAAGCGCCGCACAGCCGGCAATCGCTGTCCTCGTCTGACAAATGATGTTACGCGCTAACTCTCTTTCACTCTACCTTGAATATTTATTATCTTTAACAACCAGTAACCCTTATTTGCGGCCAGATTTAATTAAGCAACTTTATATGATAATTAATAGAAAAAAATTAGCTTCAATTTGACATATAATTAATGAAAATAGGTTATAAACGTATAAATTTATCGAAATCATACCTGTTTACACCTGGCTGCAAAGAGGTGCGGCCAGGTGCGCAACGGCAACCGTGATTTTTTAGAATCTTCATATTAATTACCGTGATGTAGACGTTATTTTATTTAAAAAATAAATAAACGAAATTTTTTACCAAAAATCAATTAAAAATAATTTAATTAAAAATAATGGCGGCCAAATTTTGATAGGCACCCTAGTAAATATATATTCTATCAATTATAAATAAACATAAAAATTTGGTTTTAAATAAAAAGTCGATGAGCACACCATTCCCGCAGCGGGATCTTAGACCATAAGCTGAGAGGACCGTATTTAGGTAGGTTATAATAATATAGACAAGATTCAATGATCGAGCGCGATTATTGAGTCTTCTGATTTTTTTTTCTTATTTCCTAGCCTCGTGCATAGTGTTCTTGACATTATTATCTCTTTAATTTGCTTACTATGCGAAAAAAATGTATTTGCGCTTAAGAAACTACCAGAAGATGACATTATCGCTATCTTCGTATAATAATCGTCGCCTAAGACTCTGAAATACTTTGAAAGAGTCCTTAAGTTTTCTGACAAGCATCATCATAATCTTCGTAAATGGAAGAAGAAAATTCAACGGACAACTGCAAATTACTCGCAATTAGTGCTACCGTTTAGCAAAGAGTATAATTTCAACCATTAGTAGCATAATTATAATAGGGAGAAGGCGGTTTTATAATATTTTAAAAGATTTTCATTATTACACATTTTGATATTCCTCGTTCAGGGAAATACGCTTGTTTATTTCACTTTACAGTTTCGTTTTAGGCTGAATGATAGTCGGTAATATTACAGGCACATAGAGCTTAACACCTATGCCTCAATACTGGGCCACAAAGGGGTAAAGGTCAACACATTTTTAGGCTTAGGGTGTAATCCTAGCGTGTGCCAAATTTTGTTATAGATTTTTTAGGTAACATTTTTGGGTAATTTAAGCCTCAATAGCTCCAAGAGCCGGAATCAAAACTGAGTGGTCCTGGATTTGATAACCGTCCGCTGGTACAATGATTAAGACTGGTTTTGACACAGTCTATTTGATTAGGATGAGGAATATCTACATCTACACTTCTACAAAGAAAGAATAAAGAGGAAATATTTGTATTTTTGTATGTAACGAATAAACTCAAAAAGTACTGGACCGATTTTAATATTTTTTTTATTAAAAAGCTACAGTATCACTGAGTAACATAGGCTATATTTTATATTTTTATTGTATATATTACCTGAGTTATCACAGTTTTTGTCGCGCGAGTCGGACCGTGAAATTTATTAAATCGGCGAAAATCGCGTGCGCTGTCTTACCTATTGCATATAATTGAAAACATTGTCTGAAAACTTTATGCATCTTAAAAAGTTCTACAAAAAAGTCCGCGATAGCATATATCTATCTTTTATATTTTGGCAGATATATAACTTTTTGTGTTTTAAAAATCTTTTAATTCATATGCTTACGTTTACGTCATTATTTATACAACTAAACTTAAATCCTTATTAAAATAAATTGTTTAATAATCACAAGGATATTATAGAGATAAGATTTGCCTTTTACAGTATGTTAATTAGTTATATAGTTTCGGAGATATTACAAAATTTCTAAAAAGTGCGACTCTGTAATAAAACATTTTATTATAAAGCTAGACTCGAAAGTGATCATTTATAAATTTTTATCCAAATGAATAATTTAATATTCAAGACTGTCTCAATACCTGATGATTACTTTTTGAATTATTGAAATCGGACATTCGATTCAAAGATATCATGAAATTGTAGTACTGTTTCGTATTTCCCGGCCATCCACGAAAAGTTTAGAGAAGATCCAATATTTTTCCTAAAAAAGTAAATCTTGGAACGTTGATTCATGGTCGTTTTAATTAGCATGCTTGTAACTTAAATATCTGTACCTATTCATGCCTACCCGTGCGAAGCCGGGACGGGCCGCTAGTTGTTTATATTTCACAAATATGGCAAATATGTTTTAAAACTTGACCACTATTATGACAGCACTGCAATAAGACACGTGCAATCTGCCTTTAATATCTCATTTTTATAAACGGAAGTAGAAATCATTTTTAAACTTGTCATCTGCAAATAAAGCAAGATTGTTCTCACAATGAATAAAATACATTATCAGTTCCATAAGAGTTTCTCTGCATTATGTGTAATTTCGGTAATTTACTGAAACACGCGAAAAGGTAATTCAGGGTTTTGGCATAAGAATACCTGTAGTTATTCTTATGGTTTTGACCAAGTGGACTTTAGAGGTAATTTCCCTAATGGACCTTATGTAGCTATTTCCAAAGTGTTTTACATTATTATGATAGAGTACAGTAATTCCATTTCTACTTATGTTTATAAATTATTTTCTGTACATTTTACAAGCCATATATTATCCAACAAATATCTAAATGTATTATACTATACTGTTATTACTTTCTTACCAGGACAGTATAATGTTGATATGTTTTACATGTTGATGATTGAAAATTAATTACCTCGTTGATCTAGTCTGTAGACTATGTGGATTTTAATCACAAACTCTGGGTTTTTGCATCCTGGGTCGAATTATGGAAATATTCTGATTATTTTTTTGTGACCAGGATCACGGCTTAATGTACACTCCGAGGCACAAGGGTATAACACCACCAACATCTAGGCTAAGAATTTGCTGTAAATTTTTAAACTAAAGAAAAGCTCAGAATTCTACAGTCCGACACGGCATTAACCCAGGACCTAACTGGTCGGCTAACTCTACAGTGCCCAGTCTTCTGTGCAGTATGATGGGCGGTCAGTCCCCGCACTCACTCGCTCACCCACGGACGCCAGTATCGGCACCGGTAGCCAGCGGGCCCCAGTCTAAGCGCCTATGTTTTATGTAAACTTACTCAGCAACTTCTAACTGGTCGGCTAACACAACAGTGCCCAGTCTTCTGTGCAGTATGATGGGCGGTCAGTCCCCGCACTCACTCGCGCACCCACGGACGCCAGTATCGGCACCGGGGGCCAGCGGGCCCCAGTCTAAGCGCCTATGTTTTATGTAAACTTACTCAGCAACTTCTAACTGGTCGGCTAACACAACAGTGCCCAGTCTTCTGTGCAGTATGATGGGCGGTCAGTCCCCGCACTCACTCGCGCACCCACGGACGCCAGTATCGGCACCGGGGGCCAGCGGGCCCCAGTCTAAGCGCCTATGTTTTATGTAAACTTACTCAGCAACTTCTAACTGGTCGGCTAACACAACAGTGCCCAGTCTTCTGTGCAGTATGATAGGCGGTCAGTCCCCGCACTCACTCGCGCACCCACGAACGCCAGTATCGACCGGTGGCCAGGGGGCCCCAGTCTAAGCGCCTATGTTTTATGTAAACTTACTCAGCAACTTCTAACTGGTCGGCTAACACAACAGTGCCCAGTCTTCTGTGCAGTATGATGGGCGGTCAGTCCCCGCACTCACTCGCGCACCTACGGACGCCAGTATCGGCACCGGTGGCCAGCGGGCCCCAGTCTAAGCACCTATGTTTTATGTAAACTTACTCAGCAACTTCTAACTGGTCGGCTAACTCTACAGTGCCCAGCCTTCTGAGCAGTGTGTGATCTTTTTTGTGATTCTCGAGGATAATTACTACACTGACGAGAGTCGTTTCTTTTGCAATATTTATTGATCAGTAAATATATAGATCCGATCTGAGACTTGGTCGCTAACTGCGGGCTTCATAAGAAGGCTCAGAGTCACTCAGCGGGCGATGGAAAGAGCAATGCTCGGAGTATCTCTGCGTGATCGAATCAGAAATGAGGAGATCCGCAGAAGAACCAAATTAACCGACATAGCTCAGCGAGTCGCAGAACTGAAGTGGCAATGGGCGGGGCACGTAGTTCGAACAGCTGATGGACGTTGGGGGCCGAAGGTGCTAGAATGGCGACCCCGCACTGGAAAGCGCAGTGTTGGTCGACCCCCCACCAGGTGGACTGACGACATGAAACGGGTCGCAGGGAGCCGCTGGGCACATGCGGCTCAGGATCGTTGTGTTTGGAAGTCCCTAAAAAAGGCCTATGTCCAGCTGTGGACGTCCACATTGGCTGATAATGATGATGATGATGAAATATATATAAAATACCAATAATTTTAGATCAAGAGCACGGAGCACACAATGAAGTGATTTATCGCCGTCTCTGATTATAAATACAGATTTCATCAGATATTGTTTGCTCGAGCATCAATCATTTTTATATGCAAAGAAAATCGTATTAATGTTATCTTATTGTATTTTAATGAAGACTTAGGTAGCCTTACCTAACTTATTTACTTTATTAATATTGAATCCACACAAAAACCTTAATTTAAAATAAAAATACACTGTAATTTCTATTAAGATGATACATCGATTATATATACATACGATATTATAAATGTAAAAGTTATTTAAGTAAGTGTAAGTACTAGTTGAGTTACCTTTACACTTTTTACGAAAAACGCTTGAACAATTTTGATGAATTTTAATCAGAAATCGGGACATTGATTTGGGTTACGTCTCTATGGCCTAATCAGCTTTTTGATGAAATTTATCAACGGCTTATCTTTTACCCGAAAATGAAAATAAATATCACATTATATTTA
This sequence comes from Mycalesis mineus, assembly GCA_034621355.1. NCBI lineage: Eukaryota > Metazoa > Arthropoda > Insecta > Lepidoptera > Nymphalidae > Mycalesis > Mycalesis mineus. Next base: position 15,116,658 of record CM067882.1, read on the forward strand.
AATTTTTAATATTAAAATCGCCTTGCGGTTGATGTCCTTTTTATATAAAAAAATTTTAAATTAACAGTCTGTCCCCTATCTTACCCCGAATACTCATTCGCAAATCAAATTTATGTATGTTTCGATTCAATTTATACAATTTGCAATAGAAATCTAAAACCCACTAAAAGAGCAGTTTTGAATTTTTCGACGATGAAACGAAATTTAATTGAGTGAAGTGCCATGCCCCTTTCAGTGAGATGAAACCAAAATATCTCGCCTTGTCAACAAAGCCAATAAAGTTGTTGCGACAGTACAGTACAGAGAAGCGTTCAATATTTGCCAAACAATCAACTCGCCTGCAAAGGGGAATATTTTTAAAATGATAACTTAGATAGCTCGCAAATACCTACGAGTCTTTGATGTTCAAAAGGACTGGAGTATATTTATTTTATTATATGTATACAGTATATATTTTTTTTATCCATAACAAGTTGACTCTTGACTGCTATCACACTTGATGTTAAGTGATGATTCTAAGATGGAAGCGGGCTAACTTGTTAGGAGTAGAATGAAAATCCACACCCCTTTCGGTTTCTACACGACATCGTATCGGAAAGCTAAGTCGCTTGGTGGTGCGTCTTTGTTGGTAGGGTGGTAACTAGCCACGGCGAACAAGGCGGCCTCCGACCAGCCAGACCAAATATTAAGAAAAAATCTCAATCTGTCCCGCCGGGAATCGAACCCAGGACCTCCGTTTTATAAATCCACCGCGCATACCACTGCGCCACGGAGGTCGTCAAAATTTTATGGCATTTGAACTTTATCAGCAGATTTCCATAATATATATAGCCTGATTTTTATTTCTAAGCTTTTATTGTATCGAATTGTAATCATAATAAATTCATACGTGTAATTCATTGTGAAGTTATGCAGTAGGATTTCGTTTACCAAAATTTAGTTTAGCTCGCTAAACCAAGAAACGTATATTTAAGCAAGTGTAATAAATCAATTAAACTTAGTATGGACGAAAATATATAAGCTTTGAACAAAAGCTTATTAAGTTGTACATTTTTTACCAGGTATGTTACTATAATAAAACTTCGTGTGACAGAGGGAAAAACTACGCCGATCCCGGGATTTGTGAGACGGGTGTAAGGTAAGTTTAAGAGACGCCTTGATGACGTATCTACGTAAACACTCAGCGTGAACTGTCACTGTCAACGTTGTTATAATTTATGAAGATGCAACAAAATATTTAAAAAAATATATTTAAAAAAAAAAAACAAAAAACTTGACTGCTTAAAGGAGAAAAATAAATATCAGAATATCGTTATAATATTCTAAATACTTTATGGTGCTGACGGGGGGAAAAACAGTATAGTACGAGTACGTTAGGTAGCGTAAATCACTAAAAAGTAAAAAATAAACTTTTAACAAAAAATAGAACTGACTCAAAACGCACTAAAAAGTAAAAAATAACTGTGTCATTTATTTGCTTTAATTTACTTGAGCATATCTAGGAGTCGGTGCCATCCAAGGTTTCTACATTAAGGACATTACCTAGAACCCACAAACTGCTTTACTACGTTAAATAAATGAACCTTAAACTGGCTGGCACCGACTTCATAGATATGCTTAAGTAAATTAAAGCAACTAAATGACACAGTTATTTTTTACTTTTTAGTGCGTTTTGAGTCGGTTCTATTTTTTGTTTAAAACTTTACTCATATAACACAAAAGACTTCACGTTATTCGTCTTTCTTATACAGTCGTAGACCAGGCGTAGGCGTAGGTAAACAGATTTGAGGATATCGGCATTTTTAATTACGATGGAATTTTTCGAGATATAAAATTCTTTATAATTAATAACTGTCGGGGGTTTCCGAAGTAATTAATTTTGACGGCCTCCGTGGCGCAGTGGATTTCTAAGACAGGGGTCCTATATTCGATTCCCGACTGGGCCGATTAATATTTTCTAAATTGGTGCAGGTCTGGCTGGTGGGAGGCTTCAGCCGTGGCTAGTTATCACTTACCCGACAAAGACGTACCGCTAAGCAATTTAGCGTACCGGTACGATGCCGTGTAGAAACCGAAGGGGTGTGGATTTCACTCTACTCCTAACATGCTAGCGGGCTTCCATTTGAGATCGCATCATCCCTTGCTGTCAGGTGTGATTGCAATCCAGGGCTAACTGATAATGTAAAAAAAAAGTATTTTTACATAGTACTAACTAAACAAAAGAAACAACAGCCAATGCTAGGATTGTAGTAGACGGTGAAACCATCGAGCAAGTTGACAAGTACGTCTACCTACGCCAAGAAATAAAAATGGGCAAGGGGAACCAGGCCAACAAAATCCAAAGGCGCATTAGCCTGGCTTGGGCAGCCTTCTCCAAATTAAATTTTGCTATATATGAATATCACTTGTCGCCAAAAAGCACGTATATTTAATCAGTGCATCTTGCCAGTCCTAACCTGTGGAGCTGAAACTTTCAGTTTTTTCAGAGTCTTTACTTTCAGAGTCACTCTCAGGGACAAGAAGACAAATAAGTGGCTCAGAAAATAGAGCAAGGTCTCTGATATCGTGCAACGAATGGCGAATCTAAAATGGCAGTGGGCGGGACATGTATACCGAAAAACTGATTCGTGGTGCAAGACCGTCTTAGAATGGCGACCGTGGGACCGCAAACGGCCTGTGGGAAGATCACAAATGAGGTAGAAGGACGACATCATTAAAGTAGCGGGCAGTAATTGGATTTTGACAGCCCAAAATAGAAAGAAATGGAAGAGGTTGAAGGAGGCCTACACCAGATTGGTAGAGAATGGCTAAAGAAGAAGAGACATAGTACTAAAAATCATGATATCATTCAACAACAGAAATGTTGGTACTCACTTTAAAGAAAAGTATTATTTGCGATCGCTCGACACACAACAAATATAAGCCCAAATCCTACTTAAACACAGCGGCACAAAAACAAACATCGACTGGTACACGTTTTAATGCGATTAAATACCAACATAAATCTTCTATAAAACATTTTCGGAGCCACATAAGTCAATAAATGGTAACGGAGCGTATTGCTAGCGAAACATTCAATATTTACAAAACAATCGGCTCTGACGGCTGAACTAGTACTCGTATATCGTTTAATTGACGATATACCCTAAAGTTACGTAACAGCTGCTGCTGGAATTCCGAGGTGTGTGGTGACACTTCAATTTAGTCTAGTCAATTAGCTGAGAATATATTTGCCCACTCGCCTAAGAAAGTGTCGGTATAAAGTCTTGTTTCACTCTTATCGGCCAGCATAAGTATAACACGTAATATAGTTTAGTTTAATTAGTCCTGAAATCAAAATTGTAGATACAACTTTGCATTTTCGAGAAAAACTAAAACAACGTGTAAAGGTTTTAATGTTCGCAATCTCCGGTAACTCTAGAAAAAAATAAAAAGTGTTTTTTTATTTCGCAATTACTTTAAATTTTACATAAGAAAGTTCTTAAAAATGTCTGAACATGCTATAAAATCATTTATATCATGTTGGCAGCATTGTATACTCTGTGGAAAAGACTATAGATAATAGTGGCCATATTTACTGTGTTGTGGTACCCCGTATGTTGTGGTACCCATAAACTAAAGACTGTAGTCGTCGAACAAAAATGGCGCGGTAGGCTATAAGAGGTGTCCATATGGAAAATTGTTATTGATTCACCTTAGTGACAGAGTCTTGTGCAGTCACGCTGTTTGACTATTGTAAGAATCTGTGCGTGTAATATTTAATTAAGTGATTACTGTAAAAATGTTTCATTTTGATCATATTTGATGTCTTTGTAAATAAATTGTTCCGATTAAGTTTGTCTTTTGGTGCTTTAAGTTTTATTCCCTTCTGGCTGTTTGTTAACAATCACTTAATACATTAATCTCTTTAATTAATAATCGTAACTTCTTATCTAGGTTACCTGGAAGAAATCGCCTGTTGACGATAAGGCCTATTGTGCGTGTGTAAATTCTTGTATACTAAGCCAAACATACTAATATAGAATGTCTCTACTATTATTTTTACTTCAAGATCTACTTGTATAATGTTTGCATTAAGTTTGTGTACAACAAAGATTTTCTTCTTCTAGATGGAAGTTTTTAATGTACCACCGTATCTAAGATGAGATCAACTGTTCACGTTAATAGGGATAGGCGAATGTCAATGACCTTTTGAATGTGCGTGAAAAACACTTTGATGTCAATTTCAGTCGTATCAGTCGAAACTTGAAACACAAATTAGATTCGTTTGATATAGAAGCTAAATAAACAGTGTGAATTGAAAACACGCGTAAAACAATACAATTTATATGGTATCATAAGGATCAATTATTCTTTATTTATTTGTGCGTTTTGAGTCGGTTTTGTTTTTTTTTTAATATTTTTTAACGCCGCCTCGTCTCTCTCCTCGTAGAAGAGAAGTAATAGAGCATAGACCGAGTTAGCGGGCTGAGGGTAAATTATTTTTTGATGAGCACCATCAAGTTTTAATGATAATGATCGGAATTGATGGCTTAACGTGTTTTCTGAGGTACGTGCCAATTTACCAACTCCGGTTTGAAAATTGTTAGTGAAAATTTACCCAGAATTTGAACAGCGTACCTACCACGTAATTTCACAACGTAGCGAAAACGATGTACTCGTATCTATTATTCTATTACGATAGTAGTAGTCTTTGAGACGGATTTCATCCAGTGAAATACAACCGCCATATATTTCATCTACTGCTTAATAGTATTGTTGTTTTCGGATATACCTAAAGGGTAGACATTTAAAGTACGTATGTTAAATTACATACGAGTATATACGTTTTATGAGGGTTAACACTTGGCCATTGGTTATCGGATTGGACAAGTGTAGGGCAAGTCGCTTAAATACCCTGCAAAGATTGATAGCAGCTAAATTCTGGCATATGGCTGGATATAATTAATAATAACATTAAATTAAAAATTTAAAAACTCCCGACCCAAATTAGAAACATGAAAAGAACCAGTCAAGACACATTCAACGAGCCCAAACTTGATGGGTTTACTAAAAAGGTAGACCAGGGTTACGTCTCCTACCTTCGAGCCTTATCATCAGACCAGCTCAGTGGTTCCAGAACACATTAGTGTTTCAAATGTTAGATCACAAACATGCTTTCAAGAAAACTGAGCGTGTAACATTTCTATCACACCTAACAAACGACCTGATGACCTTGAAGACCTGAACCGATTTCCACCAAACAGAGCTAAGGACATTCTCGACTGATATACCTTTCAAACAAAAAAACCGCATTAAAATCGGATCATCCGTTTGGGAGTTACGATGCCACAGACAGACACATACACATTTACACAGATACGTCAAACTTATAACACCCCGTCGTTTTTGTGTCGGGGGTTGAAAAGGCACTTAAATAACTTTTACGTCAAAACTCAAATTCTTGATTCCTTCGTCACCATTCTTCAAGTTCCTTGAATAAACTGTACTCTTTTTAAGTTGTCACCTTTTTTAAATTAATATAAATATAATAAATAAATAAATAAATTGTTTATTGTCCAAAAACATAGGTACAAATAGTATTACAGCTTCTTAAGAATTACTTAATTTAAGTTATTCGAAATGTATGAGTATACAGAAGTCAACTGTCCCTAAGCTAGGTATAAACCTGTGTTTTAGGCGACAGTGCTCTCCTTATATAATATGGATCGTTTAAGCAAAACAAAGATGCAATCCGCAAAAAAGACAAGTAAATAGTAATTGTAAAATACTAATACTAGATACGATATGAAACAATTTATGTACATCTATAGAATAAAGTTACATTTTGAGTCGTTCGTGCGAGTGTGTGTATGTGTGTGTGTGTGTGTGTGTGTGTGTGTGTGTGTGTGTGTGTGTGTGTGTGTGTGTGTGTGTGTGTGTGTGTGTGTGTGTGTGTGTGTGTGTGTGTGTGTGTGCGTGCGTGCGTGCGTGCGTGTGTGTGTATGTGAGTGTAAGGGCATACTTAAATACATTAAACTGATATTTCCAGCAACTTTTCTGTTTCAGCATATGTAAGTGTGAGTAACCACTCTTTAACTCGTTTTTTACATTCATTTCCATTAAGTTGATAAATATTTATAGCATCATGTATTTTTTTGTAAAGTCTAGAGCTAATAATGTGGTACTGTCTCCCAGCAAGTTTACTTCTGTGCTTTTCAGTTCTAAGCATATCCAATCTTCTCTTAACCTGATTTTTATCATAAGTAAGTGAGTTATGTTTACGTTTTATAACTTGAGATACGAAGAGTTTACGGACCGATAGAACCTTGCATTCCTTATATAAATCTACTGTGGGGAATCGATATGGCTTTTTTGTTATAACCTTTAAAACGAATCTCTGTGCTCTCTCTAACTGCAACAGCAATGTTTTATTACTACCTCCCCAGACTGATATGCAATACATGAGTAATGATTGTACAATTGCGTAATACACCATGAACATAATACTATGATTAGCTGATGAACTAAGATTTTTGAATACATATATTAGTTTCCTAACTTTAGTAGTTAAGTTTGAAATGTGTAAATTCCATGACAATGTGTTATCTATAAGTAGTCCAAGATATTTTATGTTAGTAGCATATTCTACAGCAGGGCAAGTGCATGTTGAGTTATCAGCAAAAGAATTACAGGTATGAGCTTTCACTACGCATGTATCAGCACTGGGTTGCGAAATTGTGGAGGGTGAAAAGGTAAGTAACTTTGTTTTATTAACATTTAGGCTAAGTAAATTTCCGGTCAGCCAGGCTGATACCTTATTTAGAGCATACTCAGTATTATTAAATGTTTCTTGCCACGTATTTCCTGTGATAACTAAAACGGTATCATCTGCGTAAGCTATTATTTTGCAATTTGGGATAGAGAGACGACAGAGGTTATTAATATATATAAGGAACAGTGTAGGGCCCAAAATACTACCCTGGGGGACGCCATAGGTTAGAGGCAAATCATCACTTAGGTATTCATCAACTTTAATTTGCTGAGTACGATTTGTTAAATAATCTTTAAAAATATCCAGCGCTATGCCCCTGATTCCTATTTTATCCAGCTTATCCAGGAGTATGGGGATAGAAACAGTGTCAAAGGCTTTAGACAAGTCTAAGAATACTCCAACACATTTTAGCTTTTGATCAAATGCTCTAGTAATAGTTTCAGTTAATTCTAGAGCAGCATCTTCTGTAGATTTTCCTTTCCTGAAACCATACTGATTTGCACATAGGAGACCTCGGTTCTCAAGGTAGCCGACTAATCTTTTATTCAAGGCCTTTTCAAATATTTTTGAAAGCGCTGTAAGCATCGATATGGGTCTATAATTGCTGACACTGCTTCTATCGCCATTTTTATATATAGGTATAATTATAGCCTTCTTAAAGCAATTTGGAAAAATACCTTTTCTTAAACAGTCATTAAAAATTTTAGTAATAATAGGAGCTAAAGTAATAGAACTTGATTTTAAAACCTGTGTTGGTATGCCATCCCAACCAACTGCGCTACTGGATTTTAGGCTCATTATTATGGTATGTATTTCTTTTTGATCCACTGGTAGTAAGCCAAAAGAGCTTAAGGGACACAAAGTACCATCTGTGTCTCTAAATGGGGAAAAATTTGCTTGTGAGAGAATTTGTGATGCCAATCTATTTCCCACCTCTACAAAATAGCTATTTACAAGATTAAGAGAAGATTTAGGTTCACTTTGAAATTGCAGCAGTTCTATTGGAGGAGAAGGTGGAGAAGTAATATTAGCAATTTTCTTTATAACTTGCCATGTGCCTTTTGTATTATTTTTAGTTTTCTCAAATTCTAGGTTTTCGTAAGTCCGTTTTAATCGCTTTAAAAGATTATTACAAAAATTTTTGTATCTATTATATGTTATTTTTAAAGTTTCATTGTCAGGTGATCCCTTGAACTTTTTGTGTAGTCGATCCCGATGTTTAATACATCTCAAAAGACCTGGAGTAATCCAAGGTTTTATTACTACTTTTTTGTGAGATATAGAAATAATTTTTGTATTGGACTTAATAATGCCACTCAAAGTATCAACGAGCAAATTTGCCGCGTCATTTGGATCTTGAGAGTATGCTATATCACTAAAATTCAATTCATCAATGTTCTTTTGAATAGTAGTGTAATCAATGACACTTCGATTTTTTGAGACATATTGCCTAGGTACTTTCAGGTCAAGGCACACTATTTCAGGCGAGTGATCAGTGACAGATGCATCTAAAACTAGTGTAGTATTTTTAAACTGGGTTTTTAGCAATACATGGTCAATGCAGTTTTTGCCATGGGTCGGGAAAAAGTGGGTTGGGAGGAGTCCATGGCTACTGATAAGATTCAAATACTCGTGAGAACGGTTGTCATTAACTGGTTGAGAAATATTTATATTCATATCCCCCAAAACTACAAGAGTCTTATAATGCGTCAAATCATCAAGAACTGTATTAAAACTATTAAGAAAATTGTCTATTTGTTTATAAGAGGGAGATCTGTAAATAGCAATGAGACATACTTTATCATTTAAATTACACATAATCGAGCTAGCATCAGACAATTTTGGGTAAGATATAGTACACTTAAGTTCATTTTTTACGTACAGTATGACACCGTCACTTCGATTTATAACGTCTCTTGTCAAATGCGACGTATAACCGGTTAAAGTAGGTATGTGATCAATATTTTTAAGCCAACACTCGGTTAAGACTATGATATCTAAATGTATGTTTATCTGTTTTAGTAGAACTTCTAGCCCATCGTAGTTACAATTAACACTACGTATGTTCATATGGAATATTTTAAAGAATTGTTTATTGTTTGATATATACTTGGTACACATTTCAGCTTCGCACTGATATGAGGTAATATGTCCAAGATGTTGGAGATCAGTATTTATTTCTCTCCATTCAAAATCCAGTGTAAAAATCTCGTATTGTAATGGCACATATAATAAAAGACCAGCTATAAAAGCTAGACACAATAAAATATATTTTGAACTGTAAGAAAAATTTATAATTATTTAAGAGTCTCGAAAACAAAACAAAGTTTTTGTGTGTGTGTGTATCCGTCCCTTTAGGTTTTGTATGAAATATGTAGTATGTATAGTATTTATTAACTGATAAATGCATATTGTTGCTGTTTGTTTTTGAATATAAATGAGTCGGTATGTGTAAATTATAGGTGTGTGTAAATGCATGTGTATGGAAAAGTGTATGTTTGTAAAAGAAAAGGATAATTACTCTCGTAGTGTATTGAAGTGGAATATGTAGCTTATCGGTGCAGATTAACATAAAAATAGAATATAAGTACAAAACGCAAGTCCAGGTCAGCGGTGCCGTATATTGTGCGAAGGTTCCCAACTCAACATTGGTTAGTCATGCCGAGCCCTTCTTTAGCTTCAAAAGATCTTCTTCCGAGTCCACGCGATATTGTTGGGCACCCTCGTTTTTACGTAGATAAATATGCCCACGCGACGTCCAGCAGAAAGAATAATCATTTGATTTTGCAAACTCGCGCGCAAGGTAAAAAACTCTTTTACTTTTCCTAGTTAATAGCTCGGATAAGTATATTGGTCGAGAGGGGCCTGCTATATTAACATTCGTCGTATTGAACCTTCGGCCAGTGTTTATTTTATTAAACTTTTTAAAGTTAGAAATAAGATTTTCCTTCATTAAAACACTGCAGAAATCTAGAATAATCGGCTTGTGCGACTCTGATTTTGAATTAGATCTGTAAATATCCTTAATATCTGACGATAGTATGTTTAAAGAAAGCTTAGAGCCCAAAGTTATGATTATATCCTTTAGGTCGTCCTTAGTCTCATTTTGCTTGAGTTTTGGAATATTCCGAAGTTCGACACAAGAATTTACGGATCTCTTTTCTAGACTTTCGATTTTATTTTCAAGAGCCGAAATATGCGATAAATACTCTTTCCGCTCGTTTTCAAACTTGCTCAACCTGATTTTAATTGCATCATATTCCTGTGATAGATATTCAATACTTTTAAATATTTCAGAATTTTGTGTCCTTATTTCGTTAATTGAATCCTGTAAATTTGCCAATTTTTTGTCTTGTTCTACGATGAACGACTGGAACATACTTCGCATCTCTGCTATTAAAGATTGCGAATTCGAGTTATCCTCTTCGTAAAACTTACGCTTGCGCGAGCGGTTCGTAATATTTACATTTTGGTCGGTAGGTGAATTAAGCGCCGGCTCAGATTCGCTGTGTTGCAGTATGCGAGCAGCGGGGGGAGTAGCGGGGGACGGCGCTCGGCTTGCCATGCTCGATGATACAGAAAAAATATATCGGACTATCCTGACGTTATTCAAAGCAAATTCACTCTTAGGTTCTCAGGACTGGGAGTCAAATTTCAACAACGCCGTCGTTTGTATTCATTAGGTGCTTCAATGACGGCGAATTTGAATCTTACCTAAGAATAAATTGCAGTTTTCTATGTGTAGCAGATTATTATGTAGGTAATTGACACTTTAACTTGCGACACTTTATGCACTTCTAATATATTTCTCCGATTCACTTGTGAAACAATATTTCATATTTTATTATTTTGACAAAAAACACGTCCGCACTGGATCAATGTCGCGAGGAGGATATAATCATTAAATATCACTAATTTATCATTGATATAAAACTTTCACATTAAAAAAGAATATTCAGAGTCAGTCAGGGTTGTATAATAACTAGACTCCGTATCATAAATTATATAAAAGCATTAAAATAGGCAAACGGTGTTAATTAAAAAGTTTTTACGAGACTTATTAAACCTAGCATTTCAAACTAACTTGAAAATACGATAAAAAGCTATCTTACAATAAGACCAGCCAAGTGCGAGTCGGGCTTGACGTACATAGAGTTCTGTGCCGTCGCAATTTTAATTATATTATTTGTTGTTATAGAACTAAAAGTTTCCTCACTCTGTGATTACATATTACTTTGTGGTATGCATAACAAAAATAAACTAACGGGGTATCCATTTATTATTTAAAAGATTTTTTTGTTGAATTTGTATTAACCTATGATAGCCAGACTTTTGTGAGTTGATGAAATTATTATTATAAAAACAAAAAACCCGACTGCTTAGAAGTTATGAACTGAAAAAGAAAAACAAGGATCACTATATCTGTATAAAATTCTAAATACTTTATGGTGCTGCAAACAGGGACAGGGCCTGCAGCACCATAAAGTATTTAGAATTTTATACAGATATAGTGATCCTTGTTTTTCTCTTTTCAGTTCATAACTTTTAAGCAGTCTGGTTTTTTGTTTTTATAATAATAATTTTATTTGAGACTTTTTAGTTTTAGTTTATGGTTTAGAAATGAGACGGTACACTTAGTACACTTTTTGCCATTTTTCGTTAAAAAAGTAATATGAAAATGATACAAAATTTATATTTTTGAAATGGTCTTTTTAAGACCTTTCAATTGGTACTCATATTGCTAAGATAAGAGAAAAAAATACACACATCTCCCCTTTTTTCCCCCATTTACAGCCACCATTTTGAAAATTTATATAACCTATGTCACTAACACAATTTTGACGTGCCGAAGAAATGGACATACATACATACATACATACATACATACGCTCGAAAAACATAACCCTCCTTCTGACACAGTCGGATAAAAAGAAGTTGAAATTTTCCTTCCTTTTTCCTTCCTTAAAATCTAGTTTCTGCCAACCGAGGACATGATTTCTGCTTATATTTTCTCGAAGCACAACATTTGAAAAATAAATAAAGTTTTATAGTTAGACGATTGAGGGACTAAGAATCTTTATTAGTTGCTATTTTCTAAATCCATCAAAGTCTGAACCTATATGAAATAGGAAGAAAAAAGCTCTGACCATAACAGACACTTGCTCTAAATTTACATGATGTAATTTTCAATTTCGTCTTAGTTTTATTTATTTTTATATTGAACCTATTTTTCATTTACTGGCAGAAGACTTTTATAGGAAACATAATTAAAATTTCCAGCTGTCCACACGTTTAATGAGTTAGGTACATACAAACGGATGGAATGTGGAGACTATGGGGCCTCGCGTTTGGGCGTGTCATCCTAAAAATGAAACGAGAGTTAAATCTTTTTGTGTAGAAAAAACTCTTTGAATCTTATATCTTTATAAAAACTTTCAATGCCGAAGCGCCAAGAGTTTTCTTTCAAACGCTTTATTTTTATGTGGTTTTGTTTAAGGCTTTATTTTATAAAAGAAATGAAAGGTCAAAAGATACGAAACAATGCCTTCCGTTAATTTTAGTATGGATTTTTCATGAAATAATTACAAATATTAATTCTTTTTTTCAAACAAATCAAACGGTACTTCTTTAATCAATTCAAACAGTACTTGTTGAGCTTACAGTGCCGTGGGAAACAAACATCCTTAAAGACCATGTATTCAAAGTAAAAAAATATTATGACCTTACTAATGAACTAACTAAAAATGGCTATGTGGTTAGTTTATACGCGGTATTTGGCTGGGCAGGAAGAATAACTTGAACAGAGGAGGTGAGTGTTGACGGCCGTCACTAAGAGTACTCTTTTAAACCTACTCCCGTGTCACAAGTCTCGGGCTCTGTTCGGAGATTTACTCTCAGCCACGCGATGGACCCGGCACCCGCACGGTGAATCCATGGAATGCTAAGATATTCGTCTCTCTCGTATCTAAAAATAAAATCATTAAAAAGCAATGACACTATACCCATATCCATAATACATAAGAAGGAATGTCACTTAAATTTTTTAAAACAATTCCTTGAAAACCACCTTAAATGTTTTCCGAAAAAGATTATTTATTCATTTTCCATTCCATGAAATCTTGGTAACATTTGTCGTATATTTTTGGCATAAAAGAATGATTTTAATGCGTATAAGAAAGCCTCACAACTTTTGCTTTCTTATGTATCAGTGGGAGTTAGGTCAAAATCATAGCTCGTATATTTTTTTTTAAATCAAATTATGTTAATTATGAGATACTCGATTATATTAAAATACATACGTGTTCCTCACACAGAATTGCTAACATTTTGAAGATTCAATCGAAGATCTGGAATATTTCCACACGTTACAACACGAAGGGACGTTGAAGGGAATCAGATTGTTTATTTATGGATTTTATGTTAACTTTCTTGTGCAGCTGACTGATGTCAATTAGTATAATTAAATGCAAAATGACAACTTGTATTGATCTCGACGGGGTATATCATTTGGATTTTATTCATCTTTGACAAGTGTGAATAGGTGCCTGCTCATTTATAAATTATGTCTACTCTTATATTACACAATCTAAAAGAAATATGTTCTTTTGAAGTTGTAACAAATGTACTCTGAAATTTGATATCTAAGCAAAAAGTTAAGACATTTTATATAAAGGATATCGCGCAAACTTATAATATTATTCAAGTCTTTGAAGTGCTTTTGACGTATACTTAAACAACTTGTTTCTTTTCAGATCACGGGGAAATGAATCTTCGGTCACTGCAATAAAGGTGAAACTTTAGTGATGGCAGTGAACAGCCCTAGCGGGTATCCCCCACTCTCTCCAAAGCCACTCACACCCAAGAGCCCCCGTCACTTCATATTCCCTCAGAAGAGTCCTTCCATTACATCCAGCACGTCCTCTTCGGGTTACTATACGCCGCAATCTGGATGCAGCTACGATAAACATGGCCCACCGAAGAGTCCAATCGCGCACGGTCACCGCAGCCCGGCAAGTCCAAGGCACTTTCATTTCCCCCAAGTCGCAGAATCGCCTTCCGAACGCACAAGTCCCAGTCACTTCGACCGACCGCACCACGGACTGCACTACACTACATCTCTCAAACACAGCCGCCGCGAAAAGTCCAGATCACCAAAGCCTCCTCCAGTGCATATCCACACTAACCCCGGCTACGTGTCTCCCAACAGAATGAGGAAACTATATGGTTCGACTTCCACAGTTAGTTCACCACGGCTGGTGACATCTCCAAGCATAATATCGAGTCACACGGATGACTCCACGGACGCGATGCCGTGCACGCCGTCGGCTATCGTCAATGACGCGGACGACGAGGCCACGGAAACGTCTTCGAGGATTTGCCGAAAGTCCACATCGGATTTAACCGATTTGACAGATGACACGCCACAGACTCGCTCCACGAGCATCAGCAGACCGTGCTCACCGATGCGCAGAGGTTCCATGAAAGGCGGCTTAGCGTATCTGGCGAGTAGACGGGGATCTCGGGAATCTACCATGTCCAATTGTGATTCGGTGGAAGACATTGGACCGCTCAATTTTCAAAATACAATGCGCGGACGTCAGAGGAGGACATCTAACTTCTTGGAGTTACCAGGTTAGTAATAATTACTAACACTAATAGGTAGACTAACTACCGAGACATCGGATCTCGATTAAGGAAAACCTATAATTATCATATTGCTCAAAATATAACTTGATCTATCTGAAAATCTGCATCAAAATTTGGTTAGTACATCCAGAAAATACTGCCTGTATAGATAGACATAAACAAAATATTGATTTTTTGTGTTCTGTAATTATTTGTCTTTCCTCGGCCAAACTCGATTTTTGGAATTTTATTCAAAATTTAGAGTAGTAATTATTAGAGTATTTTTTTTATCGACTACAAGTTGGCCTTACTGCTATCACACCTGATGTTAAGTGATGATGCAGTCTAAGATGGAAGCGGGCTAGCTTGTTGGGAGTGGGACGAAAATAAACACCCCTTTCGGTTTCTACACGACATCGTACCAGAACGCTAAATCGTTTAGCGATACGTCTTTGTCAGTAGGGTGGTAATTAGCCACGGCGAAAGTCTCCCACCAGCCATACCAAGACAAATTAAGAAAAATCTCAATCTGCCCCGATGGGAATCGAACCCAGGACCTCCGTCGTATAAATCCACCGCGCATACCACTGCGCCACGGAGGTCGTCAAATTCAAGTAGAATTAAGGTACTCTATTCTACAACTATTTTAAATCCTAAGTTTTATTTAACTAAATTAATTAGTCATTCTGTTGTGAATCGCCAAAAAACACATAGCGATTAGTAAAAGTAATATCTTCATCATTTCTTTTCATTGAATAAATCAGATAATTCTTGAAACTCAAACGTACTTTGTTTCCGTTAGTTAATTTCAATTATGCTCAGAACAGTATAAAAGGAAAGGACTCGTTTCCAAATATATAAATTGAAATAATTTAATTCTCCTTACCTGTTTGAATGAGACCAATGTTGGCGTATTTTAATTGCCCTTTATACGAAAGACTGATTCAATTTATAACGAAAAGCAATCCATGGTATAAACAGGGTTTATATTTGCTACTTAGTAAAATATTTCAAATAGAATCATGAAATGTGTAAAAATAAAAATGTCAATAGCAAGTGGTATTCTCAGAAATTGTAGAATTTATTTCTAAAGTCAAGTCTGCTTGAGTGCTATCCCTGACCTTTAAGTCATATAAAAGGTACCTGGGAAGGCTATATTCAATACTAGCGGACGCCCTGACTTCGTCCACGCGGAATAAAAATAAATACTAAAAAATTTTTACCGAAAAATAGAACCGACTCAAAACACACTAAAAAGTAAAAAATAACTGTGTCGTTTAGTTGCTTTAATTTACTTACGCATATCTGTGAAGTCGGTGCCAGCAAGTTAAAAGAACATACATTTAACATAGTAAAGCAGTTTGTGGGTAATGTTCTTAAAGTAGAAACCTTGGCTGGTCGGTTTTATTTTTTGTTAAAAATTTTGATTTCTTACTTTTTAGTAATTTATCGCCACGTAACGTACTCGTACTATACTGTGATAGTATATTATATGGCACTAGTAGCCAAAAAGCTACCGATACCGAGACAAAAACCGAAATCGCTGTAAGCGTGCCTCCAAAATTTGAAAATTCCTTTAATTTCCACTGTCATCAACATCTGATAGTGATCGTCAATAAATGAAACATTATCACCCTAAGCCCGCCAACTCGCATTAGAGCAGTGTGGTGGGTCTACGCTCCGTATCCCTTTTCCTTATAAAGAGGGAGGCCTGGCCCTGTAGTAGGCCGTTAATAGGTTGATTATGATTAAGTACGCTTAGTTTACAAGTACTTTTGAAACGTGAAGTTAGACTATTTGTTGTGACTCTACCTTTGGCTTGGAAGGCAGATCTTGCTGACTTGAAGAGCCGAAAAGAAACTCCAAAGTAACCACTTACCTACTGCATACAAAATTGGATTAAACGTTTCAGAGATTAGCCGGAACAAACACACAGACACTGACAATATCTACGGTTACAATCAAAGCCATCAACCTGGAAATTCTTAAATCAACGCGTATTAAACCAACAACAACTAGGTCAGAAAGGCCTTCAAAAACATAATAAATAGCCTACGTACATATATGGTTAAAATTTGGTCTCATGGTCGTTCAATGAACTGTCCACTATTAATCCTGACGCCTTCTGACAACTTAATCTTAGGCTAACGCACTTTAGGGATCGACGGAAATCTTTATTCATCTGTGGACAGAAATAGTGACAACATAATCTATAAGGAAATAGGAATATTAGAGGAAAGGATACTTAAGGTATTTTAGATTAAATTGTTGTGGATTTACTAAGAAGAAGCATATTGGTTGAATTGATTTATTATTTAATGTTAAATATTTGGTCATTTAATAATTTAGAAGTAAAACTAACTGACTAATAAGTACCACATTAAGTGTTAGAGCTGTTTTCCCTCTTAAGGAGATAAAAATACACTGTCACTTCGTATGTACTTTAACTTCAAAAGAGGGGAGTGCAATTCAATTCATGGACCATATAAAATAATTACAACAGATGCCTCTAGGTGGTATGAAATGTAAAAACATTATGAAGACATTACTGAATGAATGAATGAAATATTCTTTGTTGTACACCAAAAAAAGAGCTTACAAAATAGAAAATACATTAGATATAAAAACAATGTACAATTGGCGGTCTTATCTAATGAGCGATCTCTTCCAGACAACCAATATTGGAGAGGAAAAGTGCACCCATTAGAGAAGGTTCGGGTGTACGTACACACAAATAAAGGAACTATGGCAACAAATTATTAAATAAAAATATACTTACGTAAAATACTTATGCCCTACATAAAATACTAAATTCAAACATATATATACATAAATATTTTACATATACTACATACATACATACCATACATACATACATACATATACGAATTCACATAAAAATATAAATTAATAAATAAAGGAAAATTATAGACAGAGAACAAATAAAATCTAGACGATATTCAAGAGAGACATTAAACAAATAGTTAAAATTAAATACTGCTATTAGAGCTATTAGTAAAACCCTAGACTAATTCCTAAACTCCATTAAGAAAGTAGCAACTAAGTAACCTAGTTGGAATTAGAACATAATCAACTTGGCGTTTCCGTCCGCATATCACCGCACACAGGGAAACCACCGAACTGCTGGAACTAAATGGCTGAACATTGTAAAGGTAAAATTAATTCATACGAAGCGGATTGCTCGTTGAGTTTATGAACTCAACTATTAAGTTAATTATATCAAATAGCAGCGTTTGCCTTTATTTATTAGTCTAGACATGTCTGCAGCCACATGCTGTTACTATTGCGGTGTAAATACTTTATCATTCTGTTTTTATACATTGGTCTCTTAAAACAGTCTAAGTGTAAAATCACGGTACAAGGTTTTAAGAAGAATTACTTTTTTTTATCGACTACAAGTTGGCCCTTGACTGCTATCACACCAGATGTTAGGTATGACGCAATCTAAGATGGAAGCGGGCTAACTTGTTAGGAGTGGGACGAAAATCCACACCCGTTTCGGTTTCTACGAGACATCGTACCGGAACATTGAATCGCTCGCGATACGTCTTTGTAGGTAGGGTGGTAATTAGCCACGGCGAAAGCCTTCCACCAGCCAGACAAAGACTAATTAAGAAAAATCTCAATCTGCCCCGCCGAGAATCGAACCCAGGACCTTCGTCTTATAAATCCACCGCGCATAACACTGCGCCACGAAGGTCGTCACATGTATATAAATATATATGGGTAGGCAGATATACCTAACTAAAAATGTTTATCAGAACAGTGACAATTATTTTGGCAAAGTATTGTAAGTGCGGTAATTAAATACGTACTATAACAGTATGTCAACTTTTGAAAAAAGTCAGTATTGAAGGTGATGTATAACGGTTGCACAGCAGATGTAACAGAAATCGGAATTCTCTAATGACATTTTGTCGTATTGAACTAATATTCTAACTGAAGGGATGATCGACAAGATGTTTGCACGATATATTTTTAAAAAAATCGACATGTTATAATAGTTAAGTATGTAATGTAAAATACTTATAGGGCCGTAGGTCCCAGTCCAACTATGAATATTAAATTAATGATAAGTCTAGATGTTGTTTAATCTGTGCTATGAATAGATTATACGAATGTAATACTTTGTTTACAGTCGTCGAACACTCGAGACCGAGGGTGTGCTCGTTACCAGAGAAGCCTTACAACCCTCGGCTATCAGATGACCTCTACAGGCTGAGGACATTCTCCATCACCACTAAGGGAGGGGTGGTTAACTGCGGTGACTCCATCTGCAACCGACGGAGCAGATCCAATACTTCCGTCAACTCTACTAATAGCAGGTAACATACAACTACGCATTACTAAAAATTTGTATATTTAAAAAAAATCTTTAATAAAAACCTATATCAACCCCCCACCCATTAGGAAAGGGACTGTAAACTTATCAAGATGTTTTTTCGTAATCGTATTAATACACTAAGAATGTAACGATAACTATCAAATGATAATTCTTTGCGCGAGATACTTGCTCTCCGAGCGAGGAAGGTGTAACAACAACTTTCTAAATTCTCAAAAATACCTAAAAATTTTAGATTGGAAAAAAAATAATATTTAATAGGACAAAGGTTTCGAAATCAGAAACACTTGATCCGAAAACACAGGCTAGCCACTGGACTAACTAGGTAGTAGCAGAGCAAAAACAAACAGCCATAAATACATTGGGTAATCTAACTGGATCCTAATGAAATTTAGCGCTAATTGAAAGTTAAACACCGAATTTATGCTTGAAGGAATTTGTGTTAAGCTTCAAGTAAGCATTAATTAATTTTTGGCAAGCCTTAAATAATATTAGAAATGGAAGTTATGTGAATTTCTTACCGTATTTAATCAGCAAATAATACAGAAAAACGTAAAAAAAGTGGAAATACCTGGCAAAGATTTTAGTTTGAAAGTTATTTACGTGGCATTTAAATAAACATTTTACTAGCTTCGTTCTGATATTCGAGAAGTGTACTTCCCTTAAGGTGGGCTTAAATTAAACGAACAAAGAGCTCGAGCTAGAGCTGGAGCATCTCTTCATTTGGCGTAGATAAAATCCGATTTTTAGTGATAAGATCAAAAACATATTAATGAGCAACAAGGAAAACCAAGAAGAAGAATTGTAGCACACTTTCTACCTCACACAAAAAAACACTCTAACTATTTGCTATATTTAGTTTCATTAACATAAGAAAATTGTATCACACTACAACGTTACTACAACTACACATACTCTAACTTTATTTGCTTAGATTTAGTGACGTTGACATTAATGGAATATTTCCGAACAATTATAATTTTATTACTAATTCTTAGAAAATTGAATATTTCTGAACCGATAATTTAGTTTTGACCATTAATTAACCATCTGAAACATTTCTTTTATAATTGTGTGTGAAATAAATAAAAAAATTGATCATGTTAAAACAGATAGAAATATTTTATTTTATAAATTGCGCACACAAAACATTTATTATAAATGTGTACAACGCTACTCATTTTTTCCTACAATGTACTTACCTAGCCGTAATTTTATTTTAGCCAATACTGAAAAATATTTAGGCATTATAAGTTTTGTTTTTAATATAAAAATAAAAATATTAACTTTTTATAAAATAAAGCAGCGATTACTAATTAATAAATAAATAGTTTGAACAATGATGATTTACTTAAATAAAAATCAATAATTTAGTTTTAATTCGCTCGTTTAAAGATTTGAATCCTACACGTGGCAAAACCTATGAATTTATCCTGAGAGCAGACTTAGGATGATAAGCTGACTAAGGTGACTAGTACTGTTATAAAGCCTACGGCGATTGCACAAATTTTAGATGCTGGCTCGCTTGAGGTAAACACGCGCTAGTTAAAGCGTACTAAAATATGCTTAGAGCGTGTGTTAGAATTCTTATTATTTTATTTTTTCGTTCGTGCTCGTCATACTTTTGGTGTGAATATTAAAAATCGCTTTGGATTCACAGTGAGATAACATAAAAGAATTTTGTAGCTCTAGCACTTTGTTTGTTAAATTTGAACCCTCCTTTGAAGCGAGAAAACAAAGTTCTTGGCAACAGACGATGGGAGCGCAGTCTGTGTTGGGTCACTTGTTAATCTGATTACAGCTGGTTGTGACTGATTACGAAGTTGCGTGACCGAACCGACCTACTTACAGCGACTCTCTTTACAAATGTTCTACAGTTCTCACCCTAACTTTACTATGTAGATGCCTACCTAACTGATTGATTATCTTAAGTTGGTGGTTTTAATAAAAATGTACTTTAAATATTATCTTTTCTCTATTTTATCTGTTCTTTATTTAATACCTAATAGATTGTTTGTTTAATAAGTTTATTTGTAAGTGTCTATTCCAGGAAGGTTTGCGTCTTCTTTATTTTAATTAGTTTGCTTTATTAATAGGATAACACACAGACCTTTCAACATTTCTTCGAGACATACTCGTACATACATTCGTAAATAGCAAATCTGCACCGGAAAGCGCAATGTTTTTCGACCCACTTACAAGTGGCCTGACTGCATCAAGTGGTTTACAGGGAGATGTTAGATACAAGCAGCTTACGACTTAGGTATTTGGAAGTCTTTACAAGAATCGTATGTCTAGCAGTGGATGGTCATCCGCTGATAATAACGCGTATTGAAGATAAGATGTTCCATTTAAGTATAAGTTAACCTAAATTGTTTGTTCCCAGAGCATCAGATAGATCACCGTTCGACGGTTCGTGTTGCTCGGGCTATCGTCCAGTCGACTCCGCCAGTTTGGACACCCCCGACGAGGATGAACTTGATCCAGTAAGACATTTTGCAAACTTATATGTTCGTAGTACCTTTTTCGCAGGCAAACCTTCATGGATACCTTTTCGCCACGGGGAGGCAAAATGGTTATGTCGAAATCCTACTGACTAAAGCCCCACGGTGTTCCAACTCATCGTCTGGTGATTGGGCCACGGGAATAATTCGTAGACTACCACAACCAAGTTCACAGTACTCGCTAAGCCTAAGATCTTCAAGGGTTCACAGATCCCCGCCTTATTGAAGACACATTGGGAACACAAAAAGTGTCTACTAACTCGAGGATATGTCCCTAGTACCTACACGTTCTCTACTACATTTTGACTACTCCTGGCAGTATGCGTCGCTTCGGTTATTGTTGTAAGATGATGTATAGACAAGCATTGGACGTGATTATGTTAAACTGAAGATGTGTTAACAATGCAAAAAACACAAAAATAAATTGGTTGTCTGTAAAGTCGGTTTACTGACGATAGTTGAACGTGATAATGTCTTAAGAAAATACTGATGGAATGGTAGCATTTAATTGGTTATTAAAATTTTTAATTTAAATATATTTTTATAAATATTAATTTAAATTAATAAAATAATTGAATTTGATTTTATAAATTTATATTTTAAATTTATAATAAATATATTAATTTAAAATTAATATATTTAATAATTATATTTAATAGACGGATGTCGAACGCTGCCGAACGCAAAGGCCGATTGTGCTTCTTTGTCGCTCGTTCTGCGCTCTCGCTTGCACTTCAAGCCTTACATGGAACGCCTCAAAGCGAGGTAACGACGCATGACGTCATGTTTTTTCGTGCGTGCAGCCGGCTCTATCGAATTACAAGACGTTGTCACGTCAAAAAAGAAATAAAAGAAGTGCAGCGCTAGCTGGCGCAAAAACATATTATTAAACATATTCGTGTATCAACTCACTGAACTTCGTTAAAATCTGTTGCGCAGTTTAAGATCTAAGCGAAATCGTAAGTGACTGTCATTTTTTCGTACTATGTTAAAATAGTAGTTGTCTATAGGCTTCCCGGATCACTTTAGCGGGTCGTGACACTACAGTTGACTGATCGGTGAAGTTATTGTATGATTATGTGTGCATGTTCTGTTTGTGTATGTGTGTGTGCTATAAGATACTCGACAATAAAAATAGCCCTCTCTCTAGTCGATACGGAAGTGTATTTTGTCGAAGGAGGGTGGAATACGCTGACAGGAAAACAAATAGCAAATAATTTAATCTTGGATCTAAAATTGGAGCGTGGATCAATAAATCACCCAATATATCTGCGGGAGTTGTGGTTTGCATACAAGTAGTCAGACTAAAGATCAAGCTACCAATACTAAATAATACTATTTACTGACTTTTCCCCAAAATGTGTCGTGCCAAGTATAAACATGCTAGAGGACTCCCGTGTTTTCACCCGCGTTTGACGATCTCCGTGGCGCAGTGGTATGCGCGGTGGATTTATAAGGCGGAGGTCCCGGGTTCGATTCCCGGCGGGGCAGGTTGAGATTTTTCTTAATTTGTCTTGGTCTGGCTGGTGGGAGGCTTTCGCCGTGGTTAGTTACCACCCTACCGACAAAGACGTACCGCCAAGCGATTTAGCGTTCCGGTACGATGTCGTGTAGAAACCGATAGGAGTGTGGATTTTCATCCTACTCCTAACAAGTTAGCCCGCTTCCATCTTAGATTGCACTTAACATCAAATGTGATTGCAGCCAAGATCTGATGATGATATCCTGGGGTAATTGAAGGAACTCTTCAAATTTTGGAAGCATGCTTACAGCGATTTCGGTTTTTGTCTCTGTATCGGTAACTTTTTGGCTACTAGTGCCGTATGATATACTATGACAGTATAGTAAGAGTACGTTACGTGGCGATAAATCACTAAAAAGTAAGAAATAAAATCTTTGACGTGACAACGTCTTATAATTCGATAGAGCCGGCTGCATGCACGAAAAAACATGACTCATGCGGCGTTACCTCGATTTGAGGCGTTCCATGTAAGGCTTGAAGTGCAAGCGAGAGCGCAGAACGAGCGACAAAGAAGCACAATCGGCCTTTGCGTTCGGCAGCGTTCGACATCCGTCTATTAAATATAATTATTAAATATATTAATTTTAAATTAAAAATTAATATATTTATTATAAATTTAAAATATAAATTTATAAAATCAAAATCAATTATTTTATTAATTTATATTAATATTTATAAAAATATACTTAAATTAAAAATTTTAATAACCAATTAAATGCTACCATTCCATCAGTATTTTCTTCAGACGTTGTCACGTTCAACTATCGTCAGTAAACCGACTTTACAGACAACCAATTTTTTAACAAAAAATAGAACCGACTCAAAACGCACTAAAAAGTAAAAAATAACTGTGTCATTTAGTTGCTTTAATTTACTTAAGCATATAAAGGAGTCGGTGCCAGCCAAGGTTTCTACTTTAAGGACTTTACCTAGAACCCACAAACTGCTTTACTACGTAAAGTAAATGTTCCTTAAAGTTGGCTAGCACCGACTTCATAGATATGCTTAAGTAAATTAAAGCAACTAAATGACACAGTTATTTTTTACTTTTTAGTGCGTTTTGAGTCGGTTCTATTTTTTGTTAAAAATTTTTCTTTCATAGATCAAGATTGAAAAAAATATTAAAACGGTTACGAGAAAGCGAAATGCTATGTATCTAAGTGTTTTCAAAGTCAAAGAAGAAGAAAACTCGAAAGAGAAACTAACCTACATGAAATTTACGTAGGTGGAGTTCAAAGTTCAAAGTTTTTATTGAATTCCAAACCGAAACTTCCTCGGTACAACTTAAACATCATTATGTAGTTCATAAAACTTGTTTTCATTGCTACAAGTTGTGCAGTAGCAAATAAGTAACAAGAAGTTGCGGAAGTATGAATTTCTTTTTCTGTATGCCCCTATGCTGCGATGCTTGTAATGTTATAAAGCGAAAGCTCCTTATTCATTGGAGGTGCGTTATGAAAATAATATATGTCTGGATTATAGTGACTCGGAGCCGTAACCAGCTTTTATTGCGCCCTGTGCCAGCGTGATAACTGCGCCCTACAGACTTGTTTCTGACTTTAAATAAGGTACTGTTAGTATATAGTGTGGTCATTTCTGCGCCTTGTGCCTGGGCACCGCTGGCACTGCCCCAGTTACGGCACTGCAGAGACTGCGAATATCTTAGCATTCCATGTGTTCACCGTGCGGGTGAAGAGGGTGAAACTTGCGGCACTGATGTAGGCTACCCTTTATGACCGGTCAACGCTCGCATTCTCTGCTCCACTAAATCTCCCTGCCCAACCAAATTTTGTAGGATCCAGCTAGAACATCTTTGGAGACTCGTTCTAGAATGGAACTTACTGCAGTTTTAGTCAGACCAAAATTCGTTTATTTAAAGTAACCTTAGTTTACAAGAACTTTTGAAATTCCCTGTAATACTATTTGTCTACTCTACCACCGGAAGGAAGGTTAGTAGTTGAAGTAAATATAGTAAGTAAAGTAAACGCAGTTATTTCATTAGAGAATAGAGGAAACCCGTAAACCGTAAATAGCAAGGAACTGTATACTTTGACCAGTTTTCCAATCCTATTAAAACGAGTCAACGGGAGCCTCTCTCGTTGTATACTAAGTAGCACAAGGTCGATTTCTAAAAATAAAGAGAGATATTGATGAAATCAGTGACACCGTATTGCCACCTCGTGAACAGAATTACCTAGTTGCAGTTATACATACGGATTATAGAACTTAGACGCAGTACGCTGCTCTAATGCGGGATGGCGGACTTAGGGGAAAAATATTTGAGCTGAGACCGGCGGCATTACATGTTCTCCAATGCACAATGATATAACCTATCTGAATTCCGTACATTAAACTGGTCTTAAGAAGTTTATGTATAAGAGAAAACATTTAATATGGATTAGAACCTCACGGTCCTTAGTTGAATAACGTATCTACTGGACAATGATAATTCGGTCTTTCTATTTTCTGCGTAAATTTTTCAAATGTAACTTACATTAATCAGATGATTTAAAATTCAAGAAAAATGCTTCCCTACCTTCAAATATGAAGAAATAATCTTAACTTCTATAGTTTTGACGCAGAAGTTTTACTTTAAATACCATTTTCGTAACCAATTTTCCAGCTATAAATTTTACATGTCTATTGTATTGAGTTTCAAAAATATTTACGTGAAAAGGAATCTCCAAATCGAAAAAACAAAACTCGCTCAAACACAACTCCCAACATCATTATAACTCGCTTTTTTCATTGTTGTAACTTGTGATGTTATCAGAAAACCCTCGTATTCGTTCTCGTAAAATGTTACGGGAACATGAATCTAGTCGTTAATTCATTTTCTGCTCGCTTTTCGGAAATAGGGAGTGTAATATACGGTGTATCTATCACTTTTTACTATCCCCTAATATTCTTTACCTACCTATTTATACAGCTTTATTTGTTTATTTTTTTATATATAAAAATAATAGAAATACAATATGAAGAAAGTAGGACACAAAAGCCTTGAACTTTATGTTCTTGTCATGATGAAAATGATTGAATTCAGCTGAGACGAGCTGTCAGTTTAGCTAGTTACTCTTTTAAATTAACTATCATTGAAGCCTATAGCTCCACGGTTTCGGAAACTGACTCAATACCGAAAAGTCAACCTCGCCCGGGCACTATTAATATACCTGTTCCTTAGTACAGTATTTTTGTGAAACTTATTTTTGTTTAATAAAATTGATGTTAATAATTGTCTTTTATTAAATACATATTTAGATTATTTATTGATACATAATTCGTAGATATAGACTACAAACTCCAACACAAAGGCGGTAGCGTCAAAATAAAAGTATATTCGAATAAAAATAAAATTGCGACAAAATATACAGTTTAATTGCCTTGAAAATATTTGCCATCAAAATACACTTTGTAACATAAAGATAAAATGTCAGAAAATGTGAACATTTCCATAATAGAGACACGAACAAAAATGTCAAAGGCTGCCATATTATGTACTTCAAACATCATTACGCTCCATTTGTTTTCATTGTTCCGGACCTGCGTTGTACACAATTACTTACACTCTATGAATTTGTCGTTAATCTACTTTTCGATTACAGTGTTAAACGTTGTACCATGACATGAGTTTTATTTTAATGACCAGAATGTGTATATAACATTATGATCGCAAAACTTTATGCACCCACCAAGTAGAATAAAATAAGCAGTTGGAAGAACTATGCTTTTAATCGATAGGTTAGGTTATTTATATATTTATTGATATTTCCCAGCTTTGATTATATTACTAAATTAGTTTTTATCTTTTCTAGTAGTTAGCTGTTGGTCTTGATCCTATTAATAAGCACCTCGTATTAAAATGGACTTGCGAAGAAGAACTGTCGAGTGTTTTAGCGTGATCACAGGCAGTACCTAACTTGTTATTGATCGAAAGTAAACCTTGTGTACCTGATATAATAAAATACATTAATATTGTTAAACAATTAGACAGCTCTATTTTAGCGTAATATGTGTTTTAGAATAAAATATAAAGAATGCGTTCTCTTTTGGGCTGCTCAGGTTCTACTGGAATATAACTATTTGATCGCTAAAGAATATGTAGAATATTAATTCTACGTATTATTGATTACTTTAATAAAATTTGTATTTTGTTCACAGATACCAAAATATCGAGTTGTACTTTTGGGGGACTCAGGTGTCGGGAAAACTGCTCTAGTGTCTCAATTCATGACGTCAGAATACATGAACACTTACGACGCGAGTCTCGGTAAGTGGTATTTTGCCTGTTTCATTTTAACTAAGTATAATTAATCACTAAATACTTGTGAGTAATTAGTGATTAAAGTTTAGTTTGAAATATACTACGATCGAAAAATGATTTGTCATCATGTTAACGTATTAAATGTATACTTGTATACTAAAGCCAAACTCGATTGAGAATGCTTGTCAACAAACAAATTAAAAATGAAGGTAGAGATTACTAGTCATTTTGCACCTAATTTTTTTAATTAACTTGTTAATGATGAATTCATGACAATAAATTAGATTAGTAAGCTTAAAACTAATTAATATATTCAATATCTTCTTCTTATATCTATCTTTTAAATAAGATTTTTTTAAATAACAAAACGTCATTATAAATTTATTAGGCATAAAACGTGTTGCATTTTCTACCTTCATTTTAAATTTGTTTGTTGACAAGCATTCTCAATCGAGTTTGGCTTTAATATAAGTGATAATTTATACAAATAAATGAAAATGAATAAAAATAGGTATAATAAAATAAACAATAAAATTAATGACGTTTAAATCATATGACAAAGACATTCAAATTGCATTTACTTGTAAAAATCATCGAACACGTTATAAACTTTGCGGCGATCTTTTTTTCGTGCCACGACTGTATTAATAACAAATAACTTCAAGAAGCATGCTGCATGTCTTTACTAGTAAAATTATGTGCTTCGCTTATAGATGTTTGATATAAAATATGTAACTATTTATAGGTTTAAGAATCTAAAAAATGGTTATTTTATAAGTTTAGTTGACATAAGTCTACGAAAGTATTGATTTTGGTAATCTACTAAATGCCTTTCCCAATGCTACGCTTATAGTTTCAACGAAAATGGCGATAAGCTATCAATCAATCAATCAATCAATCAAAAAGTTGCAGAAGTTAGTAGGTTGTGGGCGATGAATAAAATTTTGTCACTCATGTTATTATTTATTTCTTTTTTTTTTTTTTTTTTATCGACTACAAGTTGGCCCTTGACTGCTCTCACACCTGATGTTAAGTGATGATGCAGTCTAAGATGGAAGCGAGCTAACTTGTTAGGAGTGGGACGAAAAGTCACACCCCTATCGGTTTCTACACGACATCGTACCGGAACGCTAAATCGCTTGGCGATACGTCTTTGTCGGTAGGGTGGTAATTAGCCACGGCGAAAGCCTCCCACCAGCCAGACCAAGACAAATTGAGAAAAATCTCAATCTGCCCTTATAATTCCAACGCGCATACTACTGCGCCACGGAGGCCGTCTAGACAAAGAAATATAAATCTAAACCTAAGACGAGTCTCAATGTTAAGTTTGAGATCGACTGCGCTTCGTTGCCATAGCGTTTTTTTAAAGCAACATGATCTGCCGGCACAGCAAAACTTGCAGGGTTGGCACTCTCGTAATGAGCTCATTATTATTTATGCTTATTTACGTAAATATGAGAACAATAACTAATTGTGGAGATGGAATAAGTTTTTGAAAGGGAGTATTTAAGAATGGATTGAGGGATGAATGTATAGTGAATCGAAGAATTGCATTGTCCCTTGTTTAATAAAATACTCTTCAATTTGAATTATTTATGATACATGTGTAATTGTGTGTATTTAAGTATTTTCTAGAGTATTTTAATATTTGATTAATTTTGAATAATATTTGATTAATTTTGCAGTCGGTACTTTTTGGAAGATAACTAAGCATTGCGTTTTAGCTTATGTTCCTCCATACAAAAGGCTTGACTTCACGTTTAAGGGGTAAATACGATGCGTATCTACATAACGTTTAACGCAACACTTTCACGGCCTCCGTCGCGCAGTGGTGCAGTTATAAGACGGAGCTCCTGGATTCGATTCCCGGCGGGGCAGATTGAGATTTTTCTTAATTTGTCTTGTTCTGGCTGGTAACTAGTGTAGTGGGCGGCTTTTGCCACTAGTTACCATCCTACCGACAAAGACGTACCGCCAAGCGATTTAGCGTTCCGGTTCGATGTCATGTAGAAACCGAAAGGGGTGTGGATTTTGATACTACTTCTAACAAGCCCGCTTCCATCTTGTTGCATCATCAATTAACATCAGTATCGTGTGATAGCTTGTAAGAGATAAAAAAAATAACAATCCGTACGAATTTTTTCTTTGGTAAGAACGTATGAAACTTCGATAGATTATAAATTAAAATAGAATAAAGTAGGATAGAGTAGGAAAAAAATAAAAAAGGTGTTGTGTTCAGTGCTCAGGTTTTCCTGATTGATAATTTTAGAAAATCTATATTAAATATGTTATTGAGAGTTGTCTTACGTAAGTAAAGAAAATTGTTTTGAGGAATTTAGTTATTTTAAGCATAACTAAATTTAAAGAAATATCATAAAATGAATTTTAGGACCAAAAGAAACCTTTTTTGTCGATCTGTGTTATCAATGTAGTAAAAGCGTTGTTTAATTAAACAAAACTGAAGTACCCTCACTTTACAGATAATTTAATGGAAGGACTAACCACATAGGTATATTGAAAATCGATTCCTGCATGTTCACGTAACGCATTCAATTACACGATCCATTGGACGTAAAATTTAAGGGTACAATGAGTTTGACGAAATGGGTTTTCACCGCCTTCGATCACATACATTTAGTCGACCGAAGTACATTAGCCCCATACTGTAGCGCTATTCAGTGGGGCTTGTGTGAAGTTTTTTATCGAATGACATATAAAAACATCGTTACCGAATAGTGCTACTATTCGGTAGTTGTCAATGGGTACATCCCAGTAGTACCCATACCGTAGCTCTATTTTTTTTTTTTTTTTTTTTTTATTACAAGTTGGCCCTTGACTGCTATCACACCTGATGTTAAGTGATGATGCAATCTAAGATAGAATCGGGCTAACTTTGTCGGTAGGGTGGTAACTAGCCACGGCGAAAGCCTCCCACCAGCCAGACCAAGACAAATTAGAAATGTCTGCCCCGCCGATACCTCCCCTTATATGTCCACCGCGCATACCACTGCGCCACGGAGGTCGTCAAAACTGCTCTCTCTGTAAACTTGGATATTATCCCAATAGTTCTATATAGTACTGTAGTATAGTTTTTGCTCTTGACTTTACTTATACCATATAAGTTATATACTTTATATTATTTTAATTGATATTTCATTTTGTTTTTAACAAAAAAATGTCCCTTGCGACAAAAGCTAAGTTGTTAAAACCAAGTAGTAGTTGTGTCTAAAAAAATATTCTCTTATTTTAGAAGTTACAGGGGACACACATTTTATCACTTTGGAAGTATCTTTCGCGCAAACTATTCAGTTTAGAAAAAAATTATATTAAACACCTCAATACCATTTTTTGTGCAATTTAAGAAAAGCTGTATTCGATATAGTATGTTTATAGATACTCTCAAATTTAAGTGGACATTTTTTATTGCAATCAAAAGAGATTCCATATTTTATATGTAACGTTCAAACAAAATGTTGATATCGTATGTCCCATTAGTTCTATATAGAACTAATGGGACACTAAATACAACTGGGATGCACCCTTATCAATGTACTGACTTCAAACAGAAGGAGGTATATTCTAGGTATGTCTTATACCAAACATTATTAAATTATTTCAAACATTTTCTTCAAGGCAGTTACATAAAATTTTAATATTAATAATATGACTCTTATAAGCTGTCTTGGATACCAATTATGAAGTCTTGTCGAAGGCACGGCTTTCTAAAGAATTTGTAATACGGGCATTTCTTTTTATTAATATGATAAAACTCAGATAAATGTCGCAAAGTATGTATTAACTTGACTATATTACAAAATAGAGAACAAAAATGTAGCCAAGCGCCATAATGACATCTTTATAAAAAGAAATTTCAGCATAAATCCCGCTAGAGAGGGGAAAAATCTATTAAGAGCGCGTTTAAGGGAAAATGTCCATGTATTTAAGCTGAAATTATTGTAAAAATCTGGGACAAGATTATCTTTTATTGAAAACCCGCGGTGCAGAACGTTACTCGTGCCATGGATACCTACTATATTAAATTTTTCCTCTTAAAATATTACGAATTACCCTTTCTACGTAACAATATTAAATTCATTACAATTATTTAGTATGGTTTAGAGGACGCCCACAACTTGGACTGGAATTCGACTTATTCAAGGAAAATTCCTGTGTTGAATTATAATAAGAATTGTACTTGGATGAATTTAATCTCAATAGCACCTTAAAATTCGTAGTTAGTGCATTAAAATTGTAGAGGTTGAAATCTTAACACATGAAAGATCTATAGGCTTTTTCTTTCTTTCAAAGTAAAAAATGACGTTACAAGTCTTATAGGTAATAGCAAAATACATTATTTGACTATTCAGGAGAAAATATCTGTATACCAAAATAAACCAATACCTACCAAAATAAAACAATGCCTACCAAAATAAACCAATACCTACAAATAAAACAATACCTATCAAAATGACCCATTACACTGAACACGAACATGATCTACAAATTAATGTTAACCTTTATTCAATCCGTCTCATTAATTAAAATGTTTGGTCCGCGAATATAATTATATGTCCACAATTTTCCGTGATAATTTATTTTGAAACCGCGATAACTACCTTGACTGCCCACGTCAATTTAATTTTAAAATTATTACTTTGTTGATTTTAAAATGTCATTGCATATGAAAACGTACATATAAAGGTTCATCCGCGTTAATCTTCATTTTTTAAGTCACTATTTAAGGAAAATTCATCAATAACCTGTGAGTAACGCTGTGCACATTTTGTAACGTAGGAAAGAAAGAAATAATATATATTTGTAATAAAAATAATAATATCCGAAAATTGCCCGACCGATATTATCATATTACATGTAGTGTATAAGCATCTTCTACATAAGCGCGTTTCGTACCTATAGGCTGCATCGCTTAGCTTACCACCAGGCGTGGTCCCGGTCAAGCCTATATCATAACACAACAATATTCTTTCCCTCTTATACTCTGCTCTTTTCCATCATCATGCTCCTTTGTATCTCAAAGAACGATTTGAGTTCCTCAGTGACTCTCACTGTCGCTCACATCGTTCAAATGATAACCTTATCCTAAAAATTCCTTCTCATAGTACTTATTTCCTTTCTAGATCCTTCACTGTCGAAGCCGTCAGGCTTTGGAACTCTCTCCCTCTTCATATCAGACGTGCGAAATCTTTACCTATATTCAAGGGACTCTTAGCTAAACATTACTATCCACCTTAAAATGTTTCAGATTACTACCAGTCAATTTTTATGTTGGACATATACTTAAGTATATATGTATTAAATATATTGTATGTTTTATATATATTTATTTATTTTTAAATATTATAGTGTTTATTATTTATAAGTAATTATATATTTAAGGTATGTGTAAAGGTTTTAGTTTTCTATGTTTTCTCAATTTATTTGTTAATTAAGTTTTTATTTTCTTTTTAAGTTCCTTGTTCTGTACACCCTCACCCTCTCTTTAATTTATTGTAGCTTCTTAACTAGGTTGCCTGGAAGAGATCGCCTGTTGGCGATAAGGCCGCCTATTGTGCTACTGTAAATTCTTGTGTCTATTGTATCTTGTTTTGTATTTTTCCTGTCTTGGTGTGTGCAATAAAGTATATCTTCATTTCATTTCATTTTATTTTCATTTCACTTTATTTTCATTTCATTTCATTTCATTACATTTCATTTTCATTTCATATCATTTCATTTAATATCATTACATTTAATTTCATTACATTTCATTTTCATTTCATATCATTTAATTTCATTACATTTCATTTTCATTTCATTTCATTTTCATTGCAACAATAAAATACCAGCAAGGTTAATGTATAACTTGAAAGGCTTAAAAGTAAAAATCAGATTTTCATTATTATATACCCAGACAGGAAGGCTTCTACTAAAATTATAGTAGGTTCACTAGGGGCGGCCATGACATGTTTATCTAGTTTTGAATGACAGCATGCTTCCCTCTTCTTTAATGGACATAATGACAGGCGACAGAATTATGAATAAAGGTAATACTATACGCATAGACATAGTAACGCGAAATGAGGGGCGATGTCATGCATACTTCCTTATTTTAACCAAGTTGGCTAAATAACAACCTTATCATAAGGTGCACATAGTCCTTTTCTTAATAGCAAATATTTTTGGCTTTATAAATTAAAGAGTTTTCTTTTGAAGATAATGAGAGATGTTACGAGCTTATTAGAATGCGGAACACTAATTTAATTATTGTTTTTGTAAAATAATGTGGAGAATATAATTAAACAGAATTGTTTTCTTGGAAAGGAAATCATATGGGGGTGTTCGTAGAATTTTATCATCGGGCTGAAAGTACAGTGTTTACTGTATTTGTTTTTACACGTAGGGTGAAATAGCATTTACTCTTTTCTCCGTTGGCTACGTAGTCAAATCACATAAGCTAATACATTAAGTAGTCAGTCACCGCCAACGTTATGCTGCGTTGCTACATTCCTGTCTAAATGGCTTGGTCAGTGATGCCAACTTAAAATAAAAAGTGGCTAGTTTTGTAAAAATAAGGACACTTATAATATGACTAAAATGGACAAAAATACAAAAACTCTCGCAAGTATTGTAGCGTAGTGAGCGTAGACAACGTAGCTGCCTTTTAATTAATCTGATCAAAATTTATATTATTCACATAAAAAATATAAATATTTTGGGTTATTCAAAGATAGAAACCATAGATTTATTTAAAATTCAATAACAACATTAACTCAGAATCAGCAGAATTTTACCAGTAACAATTTATAAACCACTAGTACTAGAATAAGATACTGTTTTGTTTTTACACGTAGGGTGAAATAGCATTCACTCTTTTCTCCGTTGGCTACGTAGTCAAATCACATAAACTAATACATTAAGTAGTCAGTCACCGCCGACATTATGCTGCGTTGCTACATTCCTGTCTGAATGGCTTGGTCAGTGATGCCATCAGGATAAACTAGTTTTGACTTCTTAAAATAAAAAGTGGCTAGTTTTGTAAAAATAAGGACAATTAAAATATGGCTAAAATGGATAAAAATACAAAAACCCTCGCAAGTATTGTAGCGTAGTGACCGTAGACAACGAAGCTGCCTTTCAATTCATCTGATCAAAATTTATATTGTTCACATAAAAAATATAAATATTTTATATATTTGGGTTATCCTCGATTGTCAAAGATAGAAACCATAGATATATTTAAAAATCAATAACAACGTGGTTTACCAGCACAGTTTATATTATTTTGTGGCTAAAACCGTTAAAATCGGTTAAATCTAGCCACAAGGTGGTAAAACAATAACAATGTGCTTGCTGTCAGTGTATATTCAGACCCTATAGCTCAACATCTTCGCCTCACGGTGATAGACACAGGGTGGCACCTGACGAAATGTTGCTCCATTTAACCACGTAATCATCGTAAGATCATCTGTTTGATCTTACAAATATTATTTTTATTTCTTCGTAAAAGGAGTCAACATTGGGATATATAACTGAATAACCTAAATCTTCGTATAAATATTTATTCTAAATTTTATGTAAAGTTTTTTAAGGTCAAGAGTGAGCGTCCTTCTATACTTAAGCCAAACTTGATTGAGAATGCTTGTTAAATTAGATTAGTAAGCTCAAAACTAATTAATATTTTCGATATCTTATTTAAAATATATTAGAAAAAACAAAACATAATTTTAAATTTATAAGGCATAAAATGTGTTGCATTTTCTACCTTCATTTCTAATTTGTTTGTTGACAAGCATTCTCAATCGAGTTTGGCTTTAGTATAGATATTTAAGATTAAAGATCCCAAAAGTAATTTTCTTCCTCCAGATTTTAGCAGTAAAATATTTCATTTTTTACTTTTAATGTAGTACCTTGAATTTTGTAGTAAGGAAATCCCAATAATTTAATATTATTTGTGCCAGAAGCGAACCTCTTTATATTTCTATACAAGCAACTATTCGCTAGAAAATTTCCAAAACCATTTTGAATTTTTGTCCGTGTTGTCTATAATAAATATATCATTTGATTTTTGATTAAAAAAGATTTTTGATATTAAATTAAAAAGTGGGTAATACAAGAACATTTTTGTAATTAAGGTTAAAAGATTCGAAGGTAAAAAAAGGAAATCCAATTTATTTTTAAAAACTCATAGACCTAAGATCGTTAAAGCCAAACTCAATTAAAATACAACGGCTTTATTACGTTATGATATAAAATGGTTAAATGAATATTAACATTTTTACCGACCGATTATGTTCTGTATATCATTGAATAAGAATAATTAGTTAGGTATAGCACACAATACATAACTAACCTAGTACTAAAGTGTCAAGTAACCCAAGGACTAAATTGCAAGAATTAAATATTACTAATATTATTTAGTGTAATCACAGCCACTCTGTTCGGTTAAAAGTTTGTTATTCTGATTTATACATAATATAATCATTTAATTATATATTTAGATAATAATTATGTTCATTGTTCATTTTAATTTATACCTACATATTAAATTTAATTTAATGTAAAAATGTGGCGAGGTCCAAATAGTTTGTAGTCTAACTGGTATTGTATAATTTTTTTGAGGGTAATTTTGTAAAATTGTTTAGTACTGAGTCGAGTCGCGGACTTTGTTCTTCCTGCTGCTGTCAATCTAATGTAAATGGGTGTTGTTAAAATAGTATAATATAGATCACTTGAAGAGAGTAGCGCCTAAGAGACAGGCTCGGCCTAGTTTAGTCTTTAGTGCTCATACTTAGTTGTATACAAAATTTGTCTAATATTTGTAAGTCCATAGTTTTAAGTACCTATTGTTTGTCTGGTGCAATGCAAATGCATTTTTATTTATTTATTTATTTAATAATGTTCTCTGCTAATCTGAAATCCGAATAGCTTGTTCAAACATGT
Organism: Mycalesis mineus; assembly: GCA_034621355.1. Taxonomy (NCBI): domain Eukaryota; kingdom Metazoa; phylum Arthropoda; class Insecta; order Lepidoptera; family Nymphalidae; genus Mycalesis; species Mycalesis mineus. The sequence goes on from CM067882.1 coordinate 15,152,628, forward strand.
AGGTAAGGATGCTAGTACATTGCCCATACTCGTAGTTTAAAAGTTACTTAACTAAAATGGGTTGAATTGATAAAGATCTGAGTGCTTTCTCTGGTAGGAAACCAACACAGCGGGCGTGCGAAATAAGGCTCTAAATGTACTAGGATTTGTGAAATAAGACTTCTGAAAGCTCTCCAACGTCACTTGACTCGTTGTTAGAGGGCAAACAACTATAGCGGAGTTGTTTACAGCGTTAGAAACAAGATCGATGGCGGAACATTGTGATAAATCTGTTGCGGTTGACGGGAGTTAGAACGGAACTGATTTCACTAGTGACAAATACTCGCATAGAGTTGAGCTCTTTTCAAGTGTATCCGTCAGCTTATTGAGTTGATTATTATTTCATTACTTTCTCAAATCTAATTACGTGTTCTCGTTATATGAGTATAGAGAAGCGTTTATATTGTGTAATGAGTGAAACGCGTATTGTGAGGAGGTTCCTCGCTCTGGAGCTCTGACCAACGGTTGCTTATTGCTCTTTTTATATTTAATTTTGTAAATAAATTCATATTGTTATGAATTAAAAAATATAAATGAGATAAATGAGAGTAAAAATCAAAATTAGTAATTACTACGAAGATGCTAGATAATTATTTATATTTTTCATAGCTGTACCTTTACACTTTTGATTTGGCACCAAATAAGTAAAATGTAATTAAATAAAACTATAATTAGCTTAACGTATTAATTTCGTTACAAAAACAGTACATCCCTGTCAGGTTTCACGGACCCAATGATTCGAAATTTGGATGTCCCTGACCTTAATATATGTCCTTGAACAAATGACAATCCTAACATACGAGTAAAGCGAGGAAAACGGTTACATTTTCATTATGGAAAGCTTGTTTTGATTAAGTAATAGTCTTCTAATAATCAAATTCATTGGTAACGAGGCGTTATGTAATGAAAAACTGCAAACACTTGATCATCGCCGAAAAGTTGCTTGTCTGTCGGTTTTCTACAGAATATATTTATCGTAAAAGGCGTAGGAGAGTGTGCACAGGAACTTTTTGTACCTGTCTAGTTCCCCCCTCGCCCTTTTACCATAGAACTGCTAGGCATCGTATTAGTAGTCTGCAATAGTTTAGATTATTACAGCTTCTAAGTTATTATTCCTTTCCCATACGTAGTCAATATTCCGTGGACGCGTACAAAACGTTTTCGCCTTCCTCGTTCCTGATTTGAAATTGTCGAACGCGAAAATACTTTGTTCGTGTGGTTTTCAATGTCCTTCCAGCTCATGTTTTCCCTACCGCCTACAATGTGGGTATCTTCAAGTCCAGAGTGACTAGGCACCTTCTAGGCAAGCGCGTTCCACCGTAGGCTGCATCTTCGCTTACCATCAGGCGTGATCGTAGCCAAGTGCTAGCCTATACACTATAAAAAAAAAAAAGTAATAGTCTTCTAATAATCAAATTCATTTAGAATAAAGTTCATTTAGAAATTTCTATTAAATTATAGATATTTGCTTTGCAAAATTGATAAAGCAAGATCAGAATTTAGTTTTAAAAAAAGAATTTAGACTCTATCAGAACTTGTACCTATTTTAATCAATATTTAAACTCGTAAAAGGCGTAGGAGAGGATTTGCGAAGGCTTGAGAACTTTCAATAGTACCTGTCTATCTTACTTACTACGAGTATATTTAGACGTCGAGAGCTCTGTCAATATTGATATTATTAGTTACAATAGTTTAGATTATTACAGCTTCTAAGTTATTATTCCTTTCTCTATTATGAAGTGTCATTAAGCCACCCAATTTATTTACGATTTAGCCTACTTATTAAGCTAATTATTTATTTAAATTTAACCTAAATTTTTAACATATCCTTATGTATTAAGAAATTGTCCAATAACGCATATCTTGGTTCTCTATTATTAAGAGTCACTTTGTTCGTGTGGTCTTCAAGGCAGCACTTAACACAACTCTAACACTGCTATGATAGGTATACTTAAGTAAATTAAAGCAACTAAATGACGCGGACTGGTCACCGAATCACTTAGCAATAATCTAAATATTTTTTTAACTTGAACAGTGGAGTGGAGAAAATGTGGGCAAACTTTATATGAAAGTCTATGCTTTAGAAATAAGGATCGTTGACGAAGTCGCGTGCGACTGCTAGTATGTCATAAAGTAAAATACGCCAGACTTTAATGTACAGCACTCACCGCTTCGCCGCAGGGTAGGGCTATCTACCTATAGTATACGGGTATGCAGTGAGCTGAGTATATCAACCCCATCCTATTTCATCAGCGTTCAAAACGATATCGATCTCACGTTATTTTAGTACCTACTACTAGTATGTATAAATATAAAATTGGTGCAATACTCACTTCGTCATCTAGTTCCAAATCTCGTACGATAAAGTACTACCATTTCCCAGGCGCCAAGCAGTATTTGATAATTACACGCTAAACACCTTAAAACACTTATTGTTATAATATTAAGTTAACAACAAAAAGATGTATTTTTTATCGACTACATGTTGGCCCTTGACTGCTAGCACACCTGATGTTAAGTGATGATACAATCTAAGATGGAAGTGGGCTAGCTTGTTAGGAGTGGGATGAAATCCCCCTTTAGGTTTCTACACGACGTCTTTGTCGGTTTCTCATTTATATAAAGTAGGCATAGTTTACATGCACTTTTGAAATGTTAAATCATCTGTTTGTAGTGACTACCGTTTGCTTGGGCCTTAACGGGCGCGTGCAGTGCATTGGTAAGACTTGTCGATTGCATACATTGTTGTTCTATTGTAGGTAAAGGGATTCCGCTTGATCGAGTCGACCATCCGACGACCTCCGTGGCGCAGTGGTATGCGCGGTGGATTTATTAGACGGGAGGTGCTGGGTTCGATTCCCGGCGGGGCAGATAGAGATTTTTCTTAATTTGTCTTGGTCTGGCTGGTGGGAGGCTTTCGCCGTGGCTAGTTACCACCCTACCGACAAAGATGTACCGCCAAACGATTTCGCGTTCCGGTACGATGTCGTGTAGAAACCGAAAGAAAGAAAGAAAGAAAGAAAGAAAAATATCTTTATTTATAAATTATGCCACACATCACAATTTTACCGGTATACCCCTGCGATGTGTAGCATAACCTAGAAAATGGATCCAGCTCAGCATTTGCTACATAATCCAAAAGACCATGTAGCGCTGATTTTCAGCTGGATCCCCACAACCAGCAAACTAAAGAAACAACTACACATCAACATAATAAAAATTAGCATACATAAGTTAAAGTTCTGCTATGAAGAGCTAAACAACAAACTTACAAGAGAAAAATTAAAAACAAGAAACAGAAGTCTATCTAAACTAAAACTGAATAACTATAACTAAAGATAATTTAAACTATGTGCACTTTGAGACCTAAAACTAAAATAAATTTAACATAACTGACTTTTAAATTATTACTGTTTATACTACATATTGTCTTATGCATTAAATACATACATAAATAAATTTTTATATTTGATTTATACGCAATACATCTAGATAATTATAATTTATTGGTAACGCTGATTGATTTTTCTTAACAATGCCTAAACAAATTAATAAATAAATATTATATTATATATATATATATATATATATATATATCTATGTCTATAAAAAAGAAAACTCCGCCACGTGATGCTGGAATTCGAGTTGCTTATCAAGAAGAAATCTTTTCAGAAGCTTCTTGAATATAAATTTAGATTTAGCTTGTTTTAATGGGGGAGGAATATTATTCCAACATTTAGTGGCAGAGTATGTGAATGACCCTCTAAAAGCAGCAGTACGGTGCAGAGGTATTCGTAACTGGCTGCGGCATTTTCGATGACCTATATCACCCTCACTCACCCAATTGAGTTTATTAAGGAGATATAGCGGCTTTCCTTGTTTCAAGACTCCAAAAAGCAATCCAGCAAGGTGTAACTTTCGTCTAGATCTCCTTTTCAATAAACGAAAATTATTTAAAAATGGAGTAACATGCGCTCTCGGAGGGACATTGAAGCAGAACCGTGCACAAGCGTTTTGAACACGTTGGATAAGACGCTTTGTTCTGCATAATAATCGGGGACCATAAACAACATCAGCATAATTCAGTTTAGAAAGAACTAATGTTTCTACAAGCTGAATACGAAGCTGAAAGGTGTGTGGATTTCATCCTACTCCTAACAAATTAGCCCGCTTCCATCTTAGCTTGCGTCATCACATAACATCAGGTGTGATAGCAGTCAAGGGCTAATTTATAGTCGATAAAAAAAAATCTACATGCTCCTTTAGCTATTACTATTTTATCAAAAAAGTATAAGAAATCATTTCCCATAATGTTATCGGAAACAATTTTTCAGACTTTACGAGCAATATCAATAGTCATCAAGGCCGACCCAGCACTTTGTTCCTAAAAAGGTCCCGGTCTACCGTCCCGGGACTTCACAAAGTGCTTAAGTATAAATCGAGGGCAATTCCGAAAAGATGTCGAATGGGTACAAAAATGCTTTGACGTTGTTTTAACGGGGTTCATGTGACGACCTCCGGAGAGCAAAAAAGGTTTATTGAATGGACTTTTCGTGACATAAAATTGACAACATATACTCGTACGTATAAACAAAAATCCAATCCCATTTAGAAATGTATATTTTGCAAACTGAAATGTTTCCACGTACGCTGAAAAGTTTTGATCTGCTGAAAGCTAAAAGCGTTAGACTATGACCATTGGCAAATGGAATTGATTAATTGATTAACTGTCTCATTGGTCCAATGGTTAGGGTATGTGGCTTCGTGTGACGATGTTCTAGGTTCATATCCAGTGTCGGGCTATGAGATATTGAGTTTTTTACCTTTCGAGAAATACTCAGTACAGTTCAGTAAGGAAGTTACCTAATAATGTTTAATCTTGTATGTCTGAGAGCAGGTTTAACCTGACGGCTTCCGTGGCGCAGCGCGCAGATATCCTGGGTTCGATTCCAGGCGGGGCGGATTAAGATTTTCTTAGTTGGTCCTGGTCTAGCTGGTAGGAGGCTGCGGCCGTAGCTAGTTACCAACCTGCCGGGAAAGACGTACCGCCAAGCGATAAAGCGGTACGATGAAACCGATAGGGTGTGGCTTTTATTCATAATCCTAACAAGTTAGCCCGCTTCCGTATTGGATTGCATCATCTGGTGTGTTTGCAGTCAAGGGCTAACTGGCTAATGAATAAAAAAATACATGTCACTCATCATTGCTATCTGATTAAAATGATTATAATATAAACCACCTTGTGCTGCTTTGTGAATTTTTCAATTTAAATTTATTAGAGCCGTGATTTATAAAATTGAGTAAATTTTGAGTATTATTTTTAATATGAGATCAAAACATCAAATTGGTTAAACTATAAACAGCCTCTCGTAAATGGCAAATCTAACCTAAATCCAAACAGTCATAAGCCCGGATTAAGGAGCTCAGGAACAATCTAAATAATTTTCGTGACCTTACTTACAGGCTTGTTGCGCTGTCAATACAATATGCTAATGAATAATGAACATAGACAAGAGAAGCCGAACTCGTCGGCTTAACTATTTCACTAAGTGTAAACAATATTAGAAAGTCTCATTTGAATATTGATTTGAATAACTAATGGAAAAAATTACTTTAAATATTTATTATTACGCATTTTAAGACGGGAGTAAGATAAAATTATTCAACCGATGACAACATCTACTCGTGTAAAACAGAAAGTATTTTATAGTCGAAGTCAAATTCATTTGCTGCAAATTGGTTTACTAGCACTTTTGAAACTCATAACATGTTTAAACTATTATTTTTATATAATGGTGATAATTTAATGACTGAAATAGAAATCAAACCTACGAGGTTTCCAAAAGCATCTTTCGAAATCAGCCAGTTTTATTTTTTTATTATTTTAAAGCTATGTATACTATTGTACTTAATAGTGTTCAAAGTAATAATAGAGCACATTATATAATCTCGGGTACATTAGGTATCTTTTAAGCAACACTCCACTGACTACGAGACAGCAATTAATTTGAAAAGCATAGTAGAACAGTGCATTTAATTTTTGAAATCAAGTAAAATCGCAGTAGGATGAAATCCATTGAACAAGGATAGGAATATCATTAAAATGAAAGGAAAATAAATTACGGGCGATCTGAGGTCGGGAAGGGAACGGGTGAGGGTTTAGGGATAAAAAACCGTTTTTCTCGAATTCCGGCAAAACTAAAAATCCTACGGGAAAGATTTGAATAACAAAGTTGTAGGTAATAAAAAGATCTAAAACTTTTGTTTCCACACTTTTTTCACATAACCTCAAAATTTGTGTGAAAAATTCAAAAACCAAGATTTCGTTTTTTAATTTTATCTTTTACAAATAAAATTTTATTTTCATAAATTTTGGTGAAAACTTGCCTTCTTATGTCCCAAACACGTTATAATTTATTTGATTTGAAATATTTATTTTTTCACCTTATTTTGAATGAATATCATTATCAACCGATTATCATAATTTTCAACCGAAAAATTGGCCGTAAAAATATCATTTTTTTTAATTGGTGTGCTTTCTGTTCGTTGAAATCTCTACTTTCCGATGGTGAAAAAATATATGTATGTTACTATTGTAAACCGTCTCAGAAAGGCAAAAAAAAAGATTTTCTTATACTTTTTGTTAATTTTAAGGCTAATTAATTGCACTGGAGTATATTCACTTATTTCGCAATGTAAACGCTCACTAAGAATGGATTTCAACTGCATGGCATAGTTGGTCATTTATAAAAAAAAATAATAATCAAAAATATTGGCGTTTGGAAAATATTAACAGAGTAAAATTTTGCAAGGCACATGCGTAGTCTACAAGTATCTATTAATTTTAAATTTTTTATCTTTAAAAGCTTCTTGTACAATGACATCCTATTAAAAAAAATAAAAAAGATTCATGAAATAGGTACATCATAACGCTCGTCATACCGTGTCTAAGATTATAAGTTACTTACGAAAAGATATAAAATATCTTGATCTTCCGTCGAGCCCGGACGTCTTTGATGTAAGGCTGCATTAGCGAGCTGTCATTTCAACTCATGCAAATAAAGTAGAGCGCAATTTTATACACAAAACACGCCTGAATTTTCAAAAGGTATCTGGTAGCAACTTTATAAGGTTGTTGCTAGGTATAAAGTAATTATATAATTTTAAAAGTATCTTTTTCATTAAATTATTAATTTACTCAGAACATCGCACATATATAATACTAGTAATAAAAGGTAAGCTGTACCTATTAAATGTCCATGTTGGGCGCGCGTGTGACGCGGATTCGAGAGAATTTGTTCAACCTTTTCGTCACTTCCACTTACGAGTATGTACGCTAAATTTATTTTTCAGTTCAACCTCAAATCTTCCTACTATAGGTACAATGCAGCTGATATATCAAGATGATATATTTTCAGTTCAACCTCAAATCTTCCTACTATAGGTACAATGCAACTGATATATCAAGATGATATATTTTCAGTTCAACCTCAAATCTTCCTACTATAGGTACAATGCAACTGATATATCAAGATGATATATTTTCAGTTCAACCTCAAATCTTCCTACTATAGGTACAATGCAACTGATATATCAAGATGATATATTTTCAGTTCAACCTCAAATCTTCCTACTATAGGTACAATGCAGCTGATATATCAAGATGATATATTTTCACATTCACTTTTTAGTAATTATTTAAAGAAACAAAACCTGAGTGCGTGAAAAATTGTTAACTTAAAGTTTCAAAATGATGTAATTAAAAATTCTTTCAACATGGTCAGGTATAAATTATATTGCAATCCCTCAGATATTCCATTTTAAGACTTATTGGAACCTATACGGTTCCACGCAAGCGAAGCACTTCAAAGTGATAGAGTAAACTTTTGTTCATAATATTTATTTTTTTAATATTTTTATTTAATTATTATATAATTAATATTTTTTAAATAAATTAAATACGAATGACGTAGAAGCTGAGGGGTTAATAGCGTTTTAGAAATAATAATATTCCGATCTAATAGAAAAACTTCTTGTTGTAAGTCCATTAAAAGTTGGCTATTAAAAGAACCTAGATTGATTGACACGCGTATGAAAACCTCAAGCCTAGGCTTCATTCAACCATTCGATCTAGGCGAAGTAAATAAATCATTCTTCCAACGTTTCAATTCTATAAAAATATCAGTAAAGGCCAGTGGAACGAAAATCGACGACTTTTATATGTAGTATCAGACAGCTTTATTCCATAAGATTGATGTTCTGTGAGACAGCGCTCTTAAGCCGTCTACACACTCGCGCGCGAACCGCGCGCGAAGGCGCGATGTACCCGCATAACATGAGTGTAGATCCGATTCGCATATTCCCCGAAAATTGTCGGTTTTTGTCCCGCGACAAAGGGCTCGAGGGCGTGCTTTTTAGTAAAGACTACGATTTTGCGTGCAAAATGAGTAACGTCTGGAGCAATGAATTAGAACTATCGTTTATAGAATGTTTTCGTGCTGAGCCGGTATTATGGGACATTAATTTGAAAGACTATAAAAATAAATTGAAAACCCACGATGCTTGGATGCGGATAAGTACGGTGATAAAAATACCAATTGATGAATTGAAAAAGAAAAAAGATTCTCTCATGTCAAGCTATAGGACTACAAATAAACTATGTTGATTGATTGACAAAAATTGGAAGATTAAATATTAAATGCTTGGTGTGCATACGCGTCAAAAGCGCGAACTATACTGAGAGTTCGGCGCGAGCCTCTGCGAGTGTGGACTGTTGGCAGTTCTTGCTCCAAATCGCGCCGCGCATTGCGTCGCGGTTTGCGTGCGAGTGTGTAGACGGCTTTACAGTAAGTGATAACTGACAGTTGACTCGGCGTCTACCAGCGAGTTACAAAGCTACGTGAAAACTGAGTTACAACTCAAATAGCAACTCCAAAACTCCTTCCCATCAGCGATATTAGGAAAACTTGAATTTTAATAGTAGATTATGAAATGGTTGTATAAAGATCCCTATTAACTGTGTACCGCCTAAAGTATATATGTAAATATTATTTATACACAAATAATAATTTGACGACCTCCGTGGCGCAGTGGTATGCGCGGTGGTTTTATAAGACGAAGATCTTGGGTTCGATTCCCGGCGGAGCAGATTAAGATTTTTCTTAATTTGTCTTGGTCTGGTTGGTCGGAAGCCTTCGCCGTGGCTAGTTACCACCCTACCGACAAAGACATATCGCCAAGCGATTTAGCGTTCCGGTACGATGTCGTGTAGAGACCGAACGGGGTGTTGATTTTCGTCCCACTCCTAACAAGTTAGGCCGCCTCCATCTTTGACTGCATCATCACTTAACATCAGGTGTGATAGCAGTCAAGGGTCATCTTGTAGTTAACGATGAAAAAAAATAATCCCGGTCAAACTTCCTACTCCAAGTAATCTGCAATCTGAAAAGTAAAGTGGTTTTTGTAAAGGACAAGTGCATTTTTAATTAATTTCTACTCACCATTAGTATCAATTCTAATTTTTTTTTTTTAATATTTAGATTGGCTGAGCCTCTTTCTACATTTTATGAGAGTAAATCTACGCAATTGATTGAAACAGATATAGGTGCCAGGTTTGTTATTAAAATACACGAAAGTATACATGGAATTCAAGTTTATTCATTCGCAAAACTTACACTTTTGATAAATGACGCAGATCTGGCCACACAGTTGCTTAGGCTATCAGCAAACTATATAAATAGCCAATGAAGCGTAGGCGAGAATGCCAGGACAAATAAGCAGGATCTTTGCGCTCGATTAAACCGAACGCACTCGATTGAACCTTTGCGATATGTACACGTGGCTTTACTTTCAAGGGGATTGTTAGAGATAATCTAGTAGGTATAAACGAGCATGTCTTAGATATATGTATAATTATATATTATGTTTATACGTTTTTTTTAACGGCTACAAGTTTGCCCTTGACTGCTATCACACCTGATGTTATGTGATGATGCAATCTAAGATGGAAGCGGGCTAACTTGTTAGGAGTATGATAAAATCCACACCCCTATCAGTTTCTACACGACATAGTACCGAAACGCTAAATCGTTTGGCGATACGTCTTAGTCGGTAGGGTGGTAACTAGCAACGGCGAAAGCCTCCCACCAGCCAGACCAAGATAAATTAAGAAAAATCTCAATCTGCCCCGCCGGGAATCGAACCCAGGACCTCCGTTTAATAAATCCACCGGGCATACCACTGCGCCACGGAGGCCGTCAATACAATATGCACAACAAAGTACCACTGAGACTGAGTAAGGATAGAGCATTTTTTGAGAAAATTATGTTCTCAAAAAATACAACGCACCGACATGTTTTTAGTTGTAATATAGAATATAGTTAAGATAACAACAACACAGAGTCTACAAAAGTCTTTTATATAATTTATAAAAGGTTTTATATTGATAGTTTAATACCCTAAAATAGGCGTCGAAAAAGTGTACCGAACTAAGCCTATTAACTTGGAAATAATATATTACGTGCAGTAGTTCAATGTAAAATTGTGAAATTTATTTATATCGAATTCTGGTTTAATTAAATTAGCCTTCACTATGTGGTTGAATAAATATGAGGTTTTAATTTTAGCGAGGGCGTTTATACTCGCACATTGGGTATGAGATGACTTTATAAAAATATGGAATAGAGGATTTTTGCAGAAAAATAATTTTTGTCAATTAAGCGATATACTACAAACTTTATTCGTGTTTTCACATAATTATAACTATTTTGTTGTGAGTAAACGTACAACCATAGATTATTAATATAATATTTATAATTATTAATCTTGCTGCGCTAAACGGAGCGAAATCAATGTTAAATTTGTGCGTACAACATATAAGTTTCAGTAAATTAAACCTATACATATGTGCTTCAAGTAAAGGGTAAGTTATTAGGCCACAAGTGCGTGCAAGGGAAAGGCATCTTATGAGATTACTGAGCCGTAACTGGCAAGACTTATTAGTGTCAAATAACATGTATGTGTATGTTTATTTAAATATTAGTATGTATCTTTTGGATGGTGGAGGTTTGTTGAAATCTCTTTCAGAGATTCCCAAAGCAAGCCAAGTCGGATCCCTACTCACTAAAACCATTTCGGTCACTTCTCAGGTTTTTTTGGTCCTGAGATCTTATAAAAGACATTTGGAAAATGGGTTTTCTACTTTAAGGGGGAGTTTAAAGTAGTAGTAGAGGTTTTGTAACAGAAGTACAGAACTTGCCTGTTGAAGTAATAGCGTCTAATACTTATTTCAGCATTGTTTGACAGCAGAAATGATCACTACAGTCCCAGCAGCATTGCTGTGAAGCGCATTGGTGCTGCTGTAATTACAGGCATATGAGGCTAACCTATACCTCATGTTAAAGGACACAGAGCTTTACTTTGTAGAGCATGCTCATTGCAAGCTCTGCGAAGTGTTGCTCTATTTTTTGACGAAGGTTTTCCATTTACCCTCAAATCATGTCAAGTCATCAGCTTGTTAACGGAACAAGAAGATACCTCACCCTTTTGACTGTAATCAAACTATAAACATTTTAATGCATATTGATATAAAAATTGTTTTATATCTTATATTCTTAAAGTAATTTTTAAATTAGGCTAAAGCCTAATTGACTGCTTCTTGAAATATTGCTATTAGCGGATGATATTAATCTCCGATATCAATAAAATATTTTCTCTACTAGACTAATGTCGCTGATAGAGCTGAGTCATGATTAATTTCAGAAAGTAGTTTGTGAGCTTTAGCACTTATGATGATATAGCAAAAGTTGTGAAGTTGTTATATACTTGTTTTAGTTTTTAGGATTAGTCAGTGGCTGCGGTGTCTAGATAAATTAGTTTTGACAATTAGTTATAGCGCTTATTACCACAGTATAAATATGTAACCAAATAATTGTCATTCACCTGCCATCAAAGTGTAACTTATTTTTTAACTCTCCAAGCAAAATATGATAAAACTAATTAAATTTACAATAATAATATAATATTTGAATATTTTGATTATATTTTTACAACATATATTATTTGAAACGAAATTTACGACTGCACGTCAATAAATTAGTTATTATTACCATTCACCATGATTCAATTATATTTGAATTGTAATATTTTCATACTAATGTTTTTAATTTCAGTTGTTTTTATGAGAAAATTTGTGCTATAAAAAGTCATATTATTAAAAATGTTTTAAAAACTTTAAAATAAACTTATAGAGGTAAAATTATTTTTAGCCTTTTAGTTATAAAAGGGTTAGCCTTGCTATTCAGAAGGGTAACAGCGGCGCCAGTGTGTCGGGCACCTTGCCTTTGGACGAACAATTAGATGACGTATATATCTTATAAATATCTTCTTCTATTTTTATTTGTTCTCTCTATGTTCTTGTAGATAAATAAACTATATACCATGTAAATATAAAAAGTACTCATTTCTAATAAATTCAATATAATACATTTAGATATCTAATTATGACTACTGGTTACATTTTTATACTGTGTTATATTTTATAAACGCTTTACTATAAACACAGCTAAAACTGTACGGTTACACTACATTTTATAGCAGACTAGTTGTATGTGGCTGGCTAATGCTCCTTTTGTAAATAAAATTACTTCTTTTTATTGCTATCTGGTGAAGTAAAACGCGGTAAGTTCACTTTTTGAATGTGTATGTTATATTTTAATCACTTTATACATTTGCTTTTGTTTCCTTTTCACAGGTCACAGAATAAGATAAATACAAATTCAAATATGTTTATATCAAATAGGCTTAATTAACAAGCATTTTTGAAACGCTAAGTTTGAATATTTGTAGCGATTTTACTACCAGTTTTAAAGGCTGAAAGATTCTTCTGAAGAGAACCGTCACGAAATTCAACATTTCATTAAAATTCGAAAACTTATTTCTACTCCATGTTGAAGGTTGACATACATGTATAAACAGAAGCTACTGATATAAATTTTATTAGTTTAAATCGATCTTGTTCTGTAACCTTTATAAGAAATGTTATGATCCTTTATTGCTCTTGTAGTTAACAGTAAGTAATATTTCATTTACTAACACCTACATTATTACACCTCGTACTTCATTCAAATATTCGTTCCTTCATCCAAATATATGAACCTAATATTCAGTGAAATATTACTACACTTAATTGGTTGGTTGGTACACTTAGTTCATTTTATTAAAAAAAAAAACTTAAGAGAATTTCTTAATTGGTCTGGCTGGTGGGAGGCTTGGGCCGTGCGGGTGCCGGGTCCATCGCGTGGCTGAGAGGAAAACTCCGAACAGAGACCGAGACTTGTGACACGGGTGTTGGTTAGTGACGGCCGTCAAGACTCACCTCCTCTGTTCAAGTTATTCTCCCTGCCCAGCCAAATTCGGAAGGACCCTGCTAGAGCAGCTTTGGATGCTCGTTCTAATATGGAGCTTACTGCACTTCTAGTAAGGCCAAGGTCTTTTGTGCAGGTTATAGAGAGACTTCGCTCTCGCACCCACTTCTACCGCGTATAAACTAACCACATAGCCATTTTTAGTTAGTTCAATAATAAGTTCGAACTACTCTGGCGGTAAAAATGTATCTTTTAGCATTTCGAATTCTGTAGAAACCAAATAATAATAATAATAAGCCTATTTATTTCCAATTTAATAATACATATTACATACATTTTCATCTTAATTAATTTAAAATTAACAATAAAAAGTTTTAAGTGATACTGTATCCTGTCTTCATTGACATTGATTGGAACTCCTTCTCGGGTAAAGGCCTCCAGCAAGTAGAAATCTAAAGGGGATCCTACAGCTCACTGACCAGTGTGATGCAGTTACTTATAGCAGTTAGGTGTCAACATTAAACATGCCAAACCTTTTTCCTAAATTAGAATATCTATACCTACTATGTATCTACTAGGTAAAGAGAAAACTACGACTCACAAGGTACCAATATCCGTCGAAGATACAAGTAATATACGAGCAGGTATACATATATGATTGCTAAAGCTTTAGAATGCATCTATATTCGTATTTTATACACACCGTCATTTCCATTTTTCGATTTGAAAATGCAGAATGTGAAAAGAATATTCTATGATATTTCCAAGTATATCGTACGTACCTACCGGAAGTATTTAATTATTTATTAGTTAATTTTTAATTTAGTTTTTTAAAGTTAATTAATAGTTAGTTATTCTGAGATTAATTAAAAGCTTAATTAAAATAGGGTGCTGATGGTGAATATATTTATTTTTATTTTTATTTCGATCTTGTTTCCTCTAAGTACCTAGTCAATATGTTTAATTACATGTAATTGCTTTCACATTGTGAATTACTGATCTGTTTATGCTTGTCGTAATTCAGTTAATTAACATTAAATTGGATCGTACCAACTGAAACAATACTGTCGAACTTAATAAATAAACAACAATTAATCCAAATAGGTTACTTACGGCTATATTGTGCTTTATGGGGAACTTGCAGATTTATTTGTTTAGATTTTGGATAATACTTTGGATATATAGTGTTTATTTTTCTCATTTTTGTATTAAGACAATTTTTGAATTTATTTAATGTTGGATAAAGTTAATAAATAGAGAAGAAGATCTAATAGATGGTGCAAGAAGATTAAAATTAAGAAGTAGATGATGAGTTCAAGAATGGTGTAGTAAGGACTGGTAAAGGGATAATTAATATGATATTAGAACTTTATATAATTCGAAACCTTTTTTATTTCGTGTTTGATAAATCAGTAATAAATATGAACATATGCTTTTAATAAGATATCCATTTTATTGTCTTCTTTTCTTAATTAATAATAGAGTCGCTTAATTAACGAGAACGAGCTGTAACAGGAAGCTGAAATAGTGGAATTCCTTTTCATTTTCCTTTCTTTTATTGCTTATAATAATTACTTGTAAATAATACTTATGAACATTATTATATTATTATAGTTTGTATAATTAAAATATAGGTAGGTACTTACAGTACAGTACAGTACTTGTGGAACACCACCAACAGTATAATATTCAGTACTGTTTGTAATGTTCAATATTAGTGCTTTTGCCTTCAGTATACAGTCAGTCTCCGATAGTGATCGTTAGTAAATAAAGAATTATCACCCTAAGCCCGCTAACCCGCTTTGGAGCAGCATGGTGGGTCTACGTTCCATATCCCCTCTCTTATAAGGAGAGACGCCTGGCCCTGTAGTGGGCCCTGTGGTGTGCATAATGATGATAGAGTCAGTCTTTATTATCCCACCAACTCGAATTAGAACAGGGTGATGTCTTCGCATGTGAGCCTGCGCCTCTCTGTGGTCTGGTCCATCCAAGAGGATTTCTCCAGAAATAAACAAAACCAAAAAGCTTTGCAGGAATTTGCAGCGCTACACACCTTCTGGGCAAACTAATTTCACCATAATATATGTACCTCATTGTCATATAACATCTAGACGTGATACTAGTCAAGCCCTAACCAATATAATACAAAAAGTATGTCACCCCTGTACAGGCATGTAATCATGTAATGTGTGAATAGAAACCGAACATATTGTACTGAACGAGCATTTTGTCCGAGCCCCGGGTAACAGCGCTTTTGTTCGGCGTCCCTTACACATTGAATCGGACAAAATCTCTCCGGACTTCGAACGATACAAAAAAGTCTTGGTTTGTCGTAATTAACTAATTGAATTCGAGCACAAATAACGTTCTCTATACCTTTTTCAGGACATTTTAGATTGTACAGGATATTCTTTATATACTATCTTACTTGACGTTGATTTAAAATTTTACCTGTTTTTTTCTCTCATTTGTTTATATTTTCAATATTTTTTAAATAACAATGTCTTAAATAAATAAAGATGATATTAAAAATTATGAAAAAATTCGCTCTCACGGTTGCGGAGCTTTTCAGTGCCCAAACAACCTGCGCTCAGGACTGCAAAGTGCACAATCAGTGCACAATGCACGCTGTTTCATAGATAACCCCTTCTTTACTCTTGATCTAACACGACTTAGTTCTGATGACCTCCGTGGCGCAGTGGTATGCGCGTTGGATTTATAAGACGGAGGTCCTGGATTAGATTCCTGGTGGGGCAGATTGAGATTGCCCAGTTACCAGAAAAAAAGTTGAATCACAATATAATTTTAGTTAGTTTAAAACAAGGTTACAACTGCAAAACTGTCGTCGACTTATTATATAAACTTGAAAAATAGTGAATGATGATACTAGCATTTGACAATGTACTTTTTCAAGACATTAATTATCGGAATAATAACGGTTATAAACAACAGTAATGTTACTAGTTATATAATAAAAAGGTTCTGCTATTAGAATTTTGATTCTGGATATGCCAGTTTAAAACAAATTAATAACAACAGCTAACATGACTTTGGCACAAACTAAATTTATATACAATATAGAGTTAGGAATTTGATGTTTTCGTACACCTCCGTGAATCGGCGCTTGATCTTTCTCCTGCATAATTCCGACGTACCGTATGCGGTATTGTGTCCCATCGGAATACGAGAGTGCGGGAGTAGAGTGTACTGGTGATTTAGCATACCCTTGTGCACTGTAAATATCTCACGCTAACGCTGTTTGTATCGAGGTGAGATGGATGGTTTTAAATTAATTGTCATTTATCAAGCGAACATGGATAACAAAAGTGCTTATTAACTTAAAAACTATAAACGTTTAAGTTTTTGACGACCTCCGTGGCGCAGTGGTATGCGCGGTGGATTTGTAAGTCGGAGGTCCTGGGTTCGATTCCCGGCGGGGCAGATTGAGATTTTTCTTAATTTGTCTTGGTCTGGCTGGCATTCGCCGTGGCTAGTTACCACCCTACCAACAAAGACGTACCGCCAAGCGATTTAGCGTTCCGGTACGATGTTGTGTAGAAACCGAAGGGGTGTGGATTTCATCCTACTCCTAATAAGTTAGCCTACTTCCATCTTAGATTGCATCATCACTTAACATCAGACGTGATTGCAGTCAAGGGCCAACTTGTAGTCGATAAAAAAAAGATATAATTATAAAATGTTATCCAAAAACATTATTTTTCATTATGAACAGAGAGAAAATGTTGAGTCAGTTTCTTAATTTTCTTACTAAAGATCGGTGTTCTCTTAAGCTTTATTTAATCACTAGAAAATTAATTAGAAATATAAACTCCCACTAACATTAATACTCATTTCTGGTATAAAATCTTTTAATAGCAAGAACATTATGAGCTTGTTACAATATTCTATTTATACAGAAAATGCCGAGTCTATTATTTAATTACGTCCCGAGAGAGTTTTTGTGCTATTCATCATAGTAACCCGAAGGGATGTTGCCCGGTTTCAACGGAAAGGAAGGTTGAAAAAACTTATTAGCCGATTCCCAAATAAGGACGGCAGCGCACCTACATAAACACGCCACGTGAAAATAAACCAAATACACTAATGAAATAACCGTTTTAATTCATTCATATAAATTGATATAATGTTAATGTTATATAGTAGTCAAACAAGTTACAAGGGAAACAGAGTTAAAACACGAAATACACAAAAGCACAAGGTTAATGCATGTATTTTAAATCTGATTCCGTATTTGCTGGGCATTATCACCGTGAGCCAGATTAGGTGTAAAAGTTCTATCAGAGTTAAACCCAAAAGCTTGAAAATCTTGATGGTTTGGAAGCTCTCTCTAAGGGCTAACGTTAAACACGGGCGGGTGCACACTCGCGGGTGTATAATGAAAAATAGTATGGACAGCGCAGGCGCGTGCGCGAGCGGGGCGTCGGGTGGCGGCATGTCGTTGGCGCTCGTGATGGGCACACGTGTGCGAGTTTGTTTCTACTAATTAGTATGAGGCAGATAGATCAACGGACACAAGGTCGACTGCTATCCATTCATGAACAGTAGATACAAAGCGGAGAATTGATAATTATTTGCCATATTATAATATGGCGAAATCCACCTTAATTATTACATTTCCGTTCATGAGTACCTGCCTCGGACACGTGTGCAGTCGATCTTGTGGTCGCTGACCGTTTTGTCCAAAAATAAATTCGTGCATCCGCCATGGTAATCTACGCCACCCAACTGTGCACGCTCCTCATCAAAATTTTTCTAGCAGCGCTTGCGGCCGCGCGATTTTTAGCGTTAGCCCTAAGGCTTATGTCAGTGCGGTGTTCTAGTCCATAACTGTATACGACAATTTCATGCCTTAAAGATTAGATAATAAAGATTAATATTAGATAAGTAAAGATGAATATTATAATTTGTAGTAAACGAACTTGACGTGATGCTTCCATCGCACCTACTCGTACATCAAACACGCCACACGATAAACCGTGAAACACGTGATTTTTCTGTTTGCGTTTTTGACGAAGACTCAATATTACATATTGTGTGCGGTGGCTTTAAACATAACGCTGTATTTGTTTTTATGCGTTAGGTAGGCGTTATGAGCAAAATAAAGTAGAAGGGTTGGCTATACTTTATCACAAAGAAATAAGCCTCTATTTTGAGAAAAAGTATTTTTGTGATAATATTGCTATAAAACCTGAACGCTTACCTTTAATAATATTTACCTTCGTGTACAAAGTCCTTTATACCCGTAAGGCAAATAAAGCAAATTTCTTAGAAAAGTATAAGGGCATCATTAGTATTGGAGAACCGTGGAAGTTTCCCAAACAACGGTTTTGTCGAGAGTTTTCTGCTAGCCAAAGATGTTATAGTGAACGCTACTTGAGCAGGCTTGTTTAACAAGACATTTTATACTAGCTGTTTACTGCGGCTTTATTATTTTTCGACGTGACAACGTCTTATAATTCGATAGAGCCGGCTGCACGCACGAAAAAACATGACGTATGCCGCGTTAACTCGCTTTGAGCCGTTCCATGTAAGGCTTGAAGTGCAAGCGAGAGCGCGGAACGAGCGACAAAGAAGCACAATCGGCCTTTGCGTTTAGCAGCGTTCGACATCCGTCTATTAAATATAATTATTAAATATATTAATTTTAAATTAAAAATTTATATATTTATTATAAATTTAAAATATAAATTTGTAAAATCAAAATCAATTATTTTATTAATTTAAATTTATATTTATAAAAATATACTTAAATTAAAAATTTTAATAACCAATTAAATGCTACCATTCCATCAGTATTTTCTTAAGACTTTGTCACGTTCAACTATCGTCAGTAAACCGACTTTACAGACAACCAATTTTTTTTTTATGACAAGTTTGACTGCTGTCACACTTGATGTTAAGTGATGATGCAATCTAAGATGGAAGAGGGCTAACTTGTTAGGAGCAGGATGAAAATCCACACCCCTATCGGTTTCTACACGAGATCGCACCGGAACGCTAAATCGCTTGGCGGTACGTCTTTGTCGGTAGGGTGATAACTAGCCACAGCGAAAGCTTCCCACCAGCCAGACCAAGACAAATTAAGAAAAATCTAAATCTGCCTCGCCGGGAATCGAACCCAGGACCTCCGCCTTTTATATCCACCGCGCATACCACCGCGCCATGGAGGTCGTCAACTTAATTTGCTATATACGTGAGTCCAGTCAAGATGGTGTTATAATTTGTTTTGATTGGCGCCTCACTTACCTCTTAACATTGGTAATGTCATACAATAATTCTTGTACATTGTCAATCATTACTCACTATTTTTAACCGACGAAAAAAACGGAGGAGGCTCTCAATTCGACACGTATATATTTTTTTTTACAGAGCTGTCCGATTTTGATAATTATTTTTTATTAGAAAGGGCAAGGAAGGTGGTCCCATTGTCATCATGTTAGGATCTGATGATGATATCCTGGGGAAATTGAAGGAACTCTTCAAATTTTGGAGGCACGCTTACAGCGATTTCGGTTTTTGTCTCAGTATCGGTAGCTTTTTGGCTACTAGTGCCGTATAATATACTATGACAGTATAGTAAGAGTACGTTACGTGGCAATAAATCACTAAAAAGTAAGAAATAAAAATTTTTAACAAAAAATAGAACCGACACAAAACGCACTAAAAAAAAATACTGTTTCATTTAGTTGCTTTAATTTACTTAAGCATTTCTAGGAGTCGGTGCCAGCCAAGGTTTCTACTTTAAGGACGTTACCTAGAACCCACAAACTGCTTTACTACGTAAAATAAATGTCCCTTAAACTTGCTGGCACCGACTTCATAGATATGCTCAAGATCAAGTAAATTAAAGAAACTAAATGACACAGTTATTTTTTACTTTTTAGTACGTTTTGAGTCGGTTCTATTTTTTGTTAAAAAATTTTTTCAAGTTTACATTACAAGTCGACGACAGTTGTACCGTTTTAAATGTGAGGAAAGCTTTAGGAATACTTTCCCGTAAGGTTTAAATCAAGTAAAATTATATCGTGATCCAACTTTTTTATGGTAACTGGGCTACGGGAATACTTTCGCACACAACTGCTCTATCCATGTCAATATCCGCCTTTCTTATTAAAAGTCTTTGAGTTAAAATATAGAAAGACAGGCTGAATAATCGTTGCGAAAGTATGGTTTCCTCAAAACCTTAAAATATTTTCTATGTTGATAGACAATGTCTTGTCCTCTTTTTTTCAGTAGTTAATCGACTCGGCTGCGATTCATAAATTCCTTTACAAATTGCTGTCCAGAGTTAGGAAGTCAGAGAACACCGTTAAGACATTTTAAACATTATTGAGATCGAAATGAAAGTTGGTGTTTGTACCAGGATATTATTTACTGAGGCAAGTACCTCATTAGTGGAACACCCAATTAGCAGTAGGTAAAAGCAGAGTGTTCTTCAAGTTTACGCTGACTTTATAAAATACTAGCAGAGCCCGCGGTCTCCGTTCCGCGTTATTTTGGTAATATTTTTGAAGATATTTGTTTAAACGGTATAGAGTAAAGTGCGCAAATTTTATTCTACATTAAATGTCCGTTCTAACAAACAAATTTTTAAAGATATAATATCATATGGGCTAAATAAAATTCACAAAAATTAATTATTTTTAATCTACAATTTTAACTGTTAATGTGAGAGTGAATCCGTAGCAGATAGGCATATGCTATCTTGGACTTTATTACGTTCTTTAATATTGTAGTACAATGTTTTGTTTTTGTAGCGCACGCGATAAAAGCAATTTATTTTGAAAACTTGGATTACATTGTTCAAGTTTAAGTGAAGATGCGTAATTAATTTTGGAAATTATTATAGCCCTTGACACTCCACAATAACGTAAAAAGCTTTCTAGTGGTGTAAAAATTTTGAAAATCGGTTCAGTAGATCCAGAGCTTACCTCTTAGGTACAACGTTACAAACTCACAACCTCACAACATCACAAACTCACAAACGTTACCTCTTTATCTTTATAATATTAGTATAGATATTTGAATAAAGATTATATAGAACTTTATCATTTTTAAGTTACCTAATTTAAAATTAGGTAAACTTTATTGAATTAATATGCGAATGCTTAAAGCGGAAGAGGTTTTTTTAATTTTATTGATGGTCTATGGTCTTTTGGTCTGTACATGGTAAAATAATTATTACATTTATTAATAAATCTAATGGTAATCATTGAAAGCTAATCCGAATTCAACAGAAACTGCAGCGCCTTATTAACAAAGCTAAGCTAAGCTAAGCTAATATATTAGCTTAGCTTATTAACAATACACTTATTTGACTACAATTTATAGACGAGAGACGAAACAATCGCGTTCGAGCATGGCATAAATTTCACTCAATGGTTAATTTTCAATGACTTTGTCGTATAAATTTAGGTAAGCTGGATGATGTACGTTATGTTAACACTGAGGATTATTTTATGTATATTTAAGTAGGCGAGGAAAATAATCTATTACGTCATTCTCAGAACTCCAAAAAAATGTACCCGTTTTCAAAGAAAATATGGGTATAGAAAGCTATCCTTAAAATATATGCAAAAGCGAATAAAGAGCAACTATTATTCGATACATTGTTTTGTGATAACTCAAAGGGCTTAGGCAGCGTTTTCATTGATTCCCGGCTGCACAACACTTCCCACTAATATCAATTTCTACTACAACCTTCCACAGATACTTCTATAATATTTTTATTCCAAATATTTAGATAATTTTAAGCATGTTGGTACTATTTTCTGTCAATTTTCATTTTTAATGTAAATACTTAATATTACAGTGTCTAGCGATAAAGTATTGTTCATAACTATAATTATTATAGAGCTTGTATTTTATTCCTATGCTTTTTTAGTCTTAATTATTTTGTAATATATCCATGTTTTATAATAAGTAACATACTGAATTATTTTATGTGTTTCCTGTATTTATTTTAGGCTATTTCGAAACATTGTTATTATTGCTTCCATGTGTAAAATATTGTAACACATTATGTATTTTCTCGGTTATATATGTAACATTTGTTGCAGATGATGAATTTGGAGAAAAATCAGTGTCGGTGTTGCTGGACGGTGAAGAATCGGAACTCATATTCATTGATCATCCCAGTACAGAAATGTCGGTAAGTGATTACTTAATGTTAGTAAAAGTTAGAATGAAAATGAAGTAAAAGTAAGAATTAGGAAAGAAAAAGAAAGAATTTAACACTGTGTTAAATACTTGTATAAGCTTGTAGGACTTATATTGTAGGTGTATTTTTGTTTGGCCCTAATAATCTGACGTAGGAGTGCTGTTAACAATTATTCTCAATGAGGGGAATGTTGGTGTTAACAATTATTCTTAATGAGGGGAATGTTGGTGTTAACAATTATTCTCAATGAGGGGAATGTTGGTGTTAACAATTATTCTCAATGAGGGGAATGTTGGTGTTAACAATTATTCTCAATGAGGGGAATGTTGGTGTTAACAATTATTCTCAATGAGGGGAATGTTGGTGTTAACAATTATTCTCAATAAGGGGCGCCAGAACTCCTATTCCGAACACTTTAAGTTGTAGTCCGAGTCTGAAGAGATGCTAATAGCTCTTTTACTTTACTCTAACGACTCTTCGTTCTGGCCTGTATCATTATCTAGTTCTCGGGCCGATGACGACGCTTTTGCGCTCGCCCAAACTCTCCAGTGATAGCACATGGACCTACTTACTATATAAGCAACAAGCAGTCCCCCACGACTTCGTCTGCGTGAAAACCTCTTAGGTACCCTTCTAATTTTAAAGACAGACTTTCATACAAAATGTGTAAAGGCACATATAGTGTGCTCATTCCCCGCTCCCCCTCTCAATTTAATTTTTTTATAGTTTCCCGTGAAGCAATTCCGTCCCGTCCCGTGTACTAAAAGTCTACATTTTTGTTAAACATTGTATGACATTTCAGTACATTAACATTAAAAATATATATTTATGGCGAGCTGATGGGTATAAATTGATATTAAATAGTATATTTCACTCTTGAGTCTAGCCTTCAGAATAAACAAAAATAATTTTACAATCCGACACGCAGATAGAGATTAGCCCGTTTAAACAAACGAACAAACTCTTCCGTGTACTAAATAGATATTTGAACAAAGATCGAATTCTTAATTCATCATCGTATATATATATCTAAACTCCCCTCCCGCACGCGCGCCCCCGCCTTGGTGACGCTCACTTCGCAACGCAGAAATAGTAATATTTTAATTTCGCCATAACTTCAAAACCAAACATCCAATTTTAATTTTTTAAATACCAAATATTATCTACATAAACTGTACTTAGTGATGAAATAATTTATTTTAATAAGGATTAATAGCATGAGTAAAATAAATGCGTTTAAATGGAGTCCAAAAAAAATCAAGATTTTTAAATAAAAAAATGGTTGTTGTGCCTCACTCGACATAGATAGTGTGTCCCCGACTTTTTTGTAGATATTTATAAGATCTCCAATTAATTAGAACATTTTATGGTTCTATCTTTTATAGTTTAGGCAGCGTACGCATAATAAGTAACTTTCCTGGTTGATTTTTTACACCTTGTGTCCGAAAAACCCAAATATTTTACGGAACCCTATTTTTTTCCAAAATAAAATTTAGCCTATGTTACTCGTGGATAATGTAGCTTTCAAATGGTGAAAGAATTTTTAAAAATGGTCCAGTCGTTTTTGAGCCTATTCATTACAACCAAACAAACAAACAAACAAACAAACAAACAAAGTTTTCCTCTTTATAATATTAGTATAGAAAAAGTGAAGGAAAAATTAAAAAACTAACTGTTAAATATATCATTCATTTTCATATTTATAAAGCTTGTATATATTTTTATTTGGCCCTACATATTCATTCATCGGGCGTATTAATACTAAATATTGTTGTAAACATCTATATTTAATGAGAAGCATGAAAAAATCCATAAGTTCAATAAGAAATAATATAATTCTACAAAACCTAATACAAATTGTATACACTTTTTCTAACTCAAATCACACTGTTACAAATTGAATAAAACTACCCTTTCTTAAACATGAGACGATAGTACGATAAACTTTTATTCGAGCAGACGTGCACACAGCCCATTTACTAACCTCAAATATCTATTAGATATTGGGTTTCTAGAATGATTTACCCTTGACGAAACTTTTGATATAGTATCAGTGAATTATTATTACGCCTAATAACTTTATGAATAAATTCTATATTAAATTTAATTTAAAGTGAATTGGTCTAAGAAATTAAATATTATTCTTGTGGTGAAAGATAAATTTTCAATTTAGTTTTAAATATAACTTAGTATTGTACTATTTTCTGGTAAAATCATAACACAACTAATAACCCACTGACTGAAACTATCTGTTTGTGTTAGATACATGTTGACTGACTATCTGATAAAAACAAATTAATTTAAATGACGACGAGTAGGTACAATAGGAGGCCTTATCGCAATGAATTTGAATAGTCTGTTTGTCTCTTCAAATTATTTTTATCTCGTTCGAATTTATTGTCTCCTCACTAGTAAGCGATATTATATTTTACTCGGTTATTTTATAGGTGGAAAACTGCTTATCGACTTATGAACCGCACGCCTGCGTGGTTGTTTACTCTGTGGTCGCCAAGAGCTCATTTATTAGAGCTAACGAACTATTGTCCTACCTGGCAAGAGAGCAATTCACGGTGGAACGGACGGCGGTTCTTGTGGGGAATAAAGCCGATCTAGCTCGGGCCAGGCAGGTCTCTACTAACGGTAGGTTCTTTTGACTTGCTTTACATCAAAGTGAGGTAAGTAAAGCACGAGTATTTATAGCGACCGCGAGTATTCTCTGTTGTTGCTAAGAACTCATTTATCAGGGCTAACGAACTGTTAACTGGTAAGAGAGCAATTCACAGTGGAACGGACGGCGGTGCTTGTGGGGAATAAAGCCGATCTAGCTCGGGCCAGGCAGGTCTCTACTAACGGTAGGTTCTTTTGACTTGCTTTACATCAAAGTGAGGTAAGTAAAGCACGAGTATTTATAGCGACCGCAAGTATTCTCTGTTGTTGCTAAGAACTCATTTATCAGGGCTAACGAACTCTTAACTGGTAAGAGAGCAATTTACAGTGGAACGGACGGCGGTGCTTGTAGGGAAGAAAGCCGATCTAGCTCGGGCCAGGCAGGTCTCTACTAACGGTAGGTTTTTTTTGACTTGCTTTACAACAAAGTGACGTAAGTAATGCACGAGTATTTATAGCGACCGCGAGTATTCCCTGTTGTTGCTAAGAACTCATTTATCAGGGCTAACGAACTGTTAACTGGTAAGAACAATTCACAGTGGAACGGACGGTGGCGCTTGTGGGGAATAAAACCTATCTAGCTCGGGCCAGGCAGGTCTCTACTAACGGTAGGTTCTTTTGACATGCTTTACATCAAAGTGACGTAAGTAAAGCACAAGTATTTAGAGCGACCGCGAGTATTCTCTGTTGTTGCTAAGAACTCATTTATCAGGGCTAACGAACTGTTCACTGGTAAGAGAGCAATTCACAGTGGAATGGACGGCGGCGCTTGTGGAGAATAAAACCTATCTAGCTCGGGCCAGGCAGGACTCTACTAATGGTAGGTTTTTGAGTTTCCATCAAGGTGAGGTAGGTACATCGTTATTTACAACGGCTGCTTCAGCCTATTAACGGCCCATTACAGGGCCAGGCCTCTCTTCATATAGGAGAGGGGATATGGAGCGTACACCCACCACGCTGCTCCAATGCGGGTTGGCGGGCTTAGGATGATGATGTTTAATTTTTTAACGATCACTATCAGATGTTGATAATAGTGACAAGACCGACGGCTTAACGTGCTTTCCGAGGCACGGGGGTGTAAAACCACCAACTTCCAGACTCCGGGCTTGGAATGTACCTACTGAACATTTCATAGAAGAATGAAAAAGCTCGGAATTATTCCGTGACTCAACCCAGGAATCGAACCAAGGACCTTGTGATCAAAGCCACATAGGCTAACCACTAGACCAACGAGGCTGCTTATATATCCTAAAATGATATATAGTATAAACATAAGTAACTTAAGTAAGTATTTTAACAAAACAAATCCATTTGGATGATAATATTTTGGTACTAATGGATAAGTAACTGTCTTGTTGGTACTTTCGGATCAAATTCAAATTCAAAATCGTTTATTTCAAGTAGGCTTATTACAAGCACTTTTGAAACGTCAAATTGGACTATTTGTAGTGACTTATCACCGATTCGAAAGGCATGGTTGTCTGTAAAGTCGGTTTACTGACGATAGTTGAACTCAACAATTGTCTTTTTAAAATATTATCAATTTTACAATATTAAGTGTGTTGTTAAAAAGTTTATTTATTTTACTTCCTGTGTGAAGTTGAATAATACAATTGCCTTTGAACTTTTGTCATTTAAAAATTCATCATAAACATAATAACTTTTAATTTAAAGTGAATATTTTAATATATTTTTAAAACATGTCACTTGCCGAACGTAAGGCGATTGTGGTTTTGGCTTCGAGTTCTAGTATGTTATGAAATATTGAGCTTTTCTTTCTTCTCGAAAATTATGAGTAAAACTAGCTGACCCAGCAAACGTTGTTTTGCATTAAAAATTAAAAAAAAATTTATATGAAAATGAGATAGTAGCCGATTCTCAGACCTGCTGAATACGCATACAAAATTTGGTAAAAATCGGTAAAGCCGTTTCGGAGGACTACGGTAACTAACATTGTGACAGGGAAATTTTATATATTAGATTAGCCTAGAGATAGGAAACTGATGGTGTTATATCCGTATTCTTCAAAAAGTTTTATAATTATTAGGCTTTTATCATTATTATGTGATAGTGATCATTATAAAATCAAACATTGGTATCCAGAGCCTGCCAACAACAGGAGCAGCATAGTAAATCTAACCATGTCCTCTCTCATATAACGAAGGCAGTAGGCTCTCTAGTACATCATTTTGTTAGGTTAATTATTGATGATATTGATTATAGAAAAGTATCTTGATTTTTTACCTGCAATTCCAAATAGTTCCCACGCTCCACTATTATTATTTAAACATTTTATAGTTTACTTGATCCGTAAGATCAAAAAGAAACATCTTCAATCAGATCTTTCGAATCGTGAATTTATCTTGTTATCCCCGCCTAGTGTCTAATTAGTGATTCAGTTAATCCTTTACAGAGGGAAAGGCTTTGGCGACGTCAAAGGACAGCAAATTTATCGAAACCTCGTCTGGGATACAACACAATGTCGACGAACTCTTGGTTGGCATTTTGAAACAAATACGGCTGAAGGAGAGTCGAGAAAAGAAACAAGCAAAGAAGAGTGCCAAACAGGTAAGCATTAGTTCATTTGCTGTTAAAGTTATTAATTAGTTTTGGTTATTACTACTAGATAAACAGTTTTACTAGATTACAGTTACTAGATAAAAGAGGTTTGATTTTAATTTAGATCAATTAAAATACGCCACGGACTTTAATGCGGTCTTCATTAATAGGAACAGTGGTGGAAAGTATGTTTTTACATATAGTTAAAACAAAGTAGTATTTTTTTAGTACTGGTATAATATAAAACATTGTCGCTTTCTACCGACCCTTTATCTTTGCGCTTAGAGTTTTTGGCAACGGAATTTAATGTGGCTTACAACAATAAATAAAGTGATTCTTGAGAAAGATTTAAACGTATACGTATACGAACTACTTATGTAACTATGTCTATTCGTTTGTTTCTTAAGTATTCAAACCCGTATCACAAAACTTTTGCTTTCGGTAAATTATGCCGAGAAAAGCTTTATGGCGGTAAAAAAAAAGATTGTATTATCGATCCGTCATAAAAGAATAATTTTTTCATGTGAAAGTTTATACTTATACGCAAAAAATAAAGAATATGGAAGAAGATACAAGAAAAAGTTTATAGAAAACTCGATATGATCGTGAGCTTCGTTAAATTTTCTTTACGATATTCAGACGAAATATAAACTCAAGGTAACGTGAATGTAAAAAATGATATTCCTCCACCTTTCCACAGTATAAATTACTGACTAGTAATTTTTTCACAGTAGCAGTCGTTTGCTTCATTAAGCTCAATCTTTAAAGTGCCTTCAGCCGCTCAGTTTCGTTCCTTTTATAATGGGAGCGATGAAAAGGCAAATCTAACAATGCGGCAATGAATCGCAGCCTCGTAGTTTAAGAGCCTCCTTCGTACTTAAACTGTATTATTTAAACTCCTTTGTGTTTCCAGTTTATTCATAACTTTTCAAGGTTTAAAATACTTGTCATCTGCTTTTTTTAGCTTTTCAATATTGGAAATACTTATCCTATTGTGTTAGAATAAGCCTCAATACTCCATGGTTAATGGACCATACTTAATATTGAGAGGTCAGTTCAATTCCCGCCCGGTAGACTAATAAAGATTAATTGAAGGTAAAGAGGAATATTCATATCAAGTAATAATAAAAAGACCAACTTTTGAAATTATTGCTAGGACTTCTCAGCAGATGACTGCCTTCCTAACCAGTGGTAGTAGAGTCACTACAAGCAAATATATTTGACATTTTAAAAATGCTTGCACGCCTACTTGAATAAAACAAATTTTGGCTGAAAATATTGAAAAAGTATCAAATAACAATTGAGATGTGTCAGTCACCAGAAAAAGTGTCACTTAAAATCTTTAAATTCCCTTTCAATTGTAGTCTTAACAGTATAAAAGTTAAACGAAATGATCAAACTTTGTTACCAACTGATTTGGAACTCGCGGAGGAAAATTCAATTACCAAAGTATCTCTGAAAATATGGCGTCAGGGAAAATTAAACAAAAGAGACTCAAAACCGAGGCCTTTGACAGAAGCTCTTTGGTAAATTTCAATCAAATTTGATCGAGTTTGATATACAGTGTAATGGTAAATTGATTTAATTTTAGAGAGAATGGAACAGCTGTTTGTATGATAATTATAATTAAGTAGTATATAATATAAGTAAACCAGTTTAAAAGCATTTAATTATGAAAGTCAAGACGTACTAATTCTACTAAATCTATCTACTGGCGATTCGTAGAGCACAAGTTCTGCAATTGCTCTATTTTTTAAATAGATATCTATTTCCGCTACCGGTGGTTTGTATATATTCCTATGAAAATATTTAGTGGCAAGCGATAGGTCGTTTGCATATAAATACATAGAAATCAGTAGTGTCGCTGCAATACGTCCCCTGCTGTTGTCATCTGCGGTCGGCATCGAAGTATTAATGGCTGTCGGCTACAAACCGGCACCCTCATTCTACAACTTTCACATTACTCTATATATTTTGGCAGGAAACCAAGCCTTCGAAACTGGCAAGCTCTCGCACCCACATCTCTCTCAGCATCGCACGGGAACTGCTTCAGAAAATCTGCATTAACGACATATCTAAATCTAAGTCCTGCGAAAATTTACACGTTCTATAAACGTAAGAAATAACTTAGCGTTTTCTTAAGTAGGTACTTTGTTAAATGTCGTCTATAAAACCTTTCCTTTGGTGTTACAATTAATGTTACATTTTCAAGAGATTCGTATTAATCTAGTCATCTTTGTGTATACTATTTAGTATGTTTCTTACTGGATAGTTATTGCATTTAATTGGATAATGTGTATTATAATTGTATTAACCATTCCAACCGAAGTTACTGATATAGCTCAACATATAGGTATACCTTTACATCGTAGAGCCGATGGATACTGGAGTCTTAAGGTGGTGGGGTCACCCCCATGTCAGAAAGTGCAATATTGTCCGACTCTCCACAAGGTGGATCGATGACTTCAAGCAGGTCACAGGGAGCGCTGCATGTACGCGGCCCAAGACCATGTTGTTTGGAAGATCTTACGCACCTATATCCAGCAGTGCACGTCCATCGGCTGATAATGATGACGATGATTATTTCCTGCTATATAAGTAGCTGCTTTTAGCAACAGTGACTATACTTTCCTCAATCACGCAATCAATATAAACTTGGCAGCCTTACGCACAATTCTGTTTGCTCTTCCCACACAAGTATCAGCATACGATATATAATATAGTAGATTATTTGTAGCATTATTTAGGAATTCAATTAGAATGTCTTGAAGTTTGTTTTGTACACCAATTAACGGTTTTTATGGTAAAACAAAAAGATTGATATAAATTACAAAATTATTGTCTTGATACGAGAACGTTAGGTGTATCTTGGTCTACAAATTATTACAATCCTTTCAATTATCTTAGATGTTGTTGACAAAGAGCGAAGGGAGAGATCTTCAGAATTTAACATTGTGTTCCTTTATAAAGGGCATGTTATTGAAATTGTTAATGGCTAATAAGCGAGGATATGTTAAAGAAAATTAAAGGGTGTTTATACTCTCGTTGTAGAGAAATTACCGTAAGAATTTCTCTTAGGTGTAAGTAGTACCTACTTATATTTACTTAGAAGTAGTGTTTCTATGGTCGTTCCTATGTTCTTCCTTTTTAAAAAAAACTATGTGTGGTCATTTATAAGGTATCTTTAAGAAAAAATATTCTGCCTTAAAGTTGGACTGTAAAGGTATTTTTTATGCATGTATTCAAACTCGTGTCCGTTTTTAAGTAAATATAAAATCTCTTTCTGAATTAAATTGATTTAATTGTAATAAAAGATGTATTTATTTGTATTTGTAACATTACACTTTTTATAATTTGCGAAGGCATATTTTAATAACTTTTAAAAATATTTGAAATATGTGCTTACTTAGAGATTAGCTAATTAACCTTTATGAAAGTAACACTTACGAAGATAAATATTGTAGGTGGGAGTTAAACAACAAATCCGTGAAATGTGCAAGCACGTTGTAGTAATAAAAACACAACTTCGTGTAGGTACTGGGTTTTTGTTTGTACTATACAAACATAGATTTTTCTGGGTTTGACTGTTGAAACAATGTTCTGTATGTTGGTTTTGCAGGTAACATTTCGTATATTTCCCAGATTTCCCGTTACGCGTTTTTAAAGTAACAAAGTAAACGTGACATTTATAATTTTTTGATAAATTCTTCTTTTTTTGAAGCTTTATGACTCTATAAACTTTTAATAAATGATTTATTAAATAATAATTATCCACCCATCTGTTATCTCTTAATTTGTTACCCTTTAGTATTTTATTCTATGCCATTTAACACACACGTTCACAATTATTCGAATTACAATTATTATTAATATAAATGTAATAAATGTCAGTATTAAGTAAATAAAACAAAAATTACGCTTGAAACAACTTACAAGTTACAATTCAAATGTATATGTAAGTGTACGTGTTATTGTTAGAAAACTAACTATATTTTTCTATGTAAAACTTTCTACGATTTTTATATTGTACAATCTGTTTGATATTTTATCTGTGCCATAAAAAAATAAATGAATCATGAGGGGAATAATTAATGACCTACAGACTTGAAATTTTGGATTTTAAGTATGTGATTATAACTTACTTTAATAAATTCTTCTTTTTTTGAAGCTTTATGACTCTATAATCTTTTAATAAATGATTTATTAAATATATTTCAGCATTCTCTCTTAATTTGTTACCCTTTAATACTGAAAGGTTTTCAAAATAGGGCCTAAAAATGCGGCCAAATGGTTTCAGTAAACGATGGCAGGCATTGCCGTGCACCCTGACACAAAAGTATTGGTTAAAAAATTCATATGCACAAAAGAGTTCATTTTATGAAATATATTCATAATTTAAAAACAAATGTATGTATTTTATATACCTACAGTAAAGGCTACGGAGTTTCCATTACGTGTGTAAGCAATGGTATAGATTGGTCAATCCACGATGGCTCGTAGTTTTTTGTTTTTCAAACGCTTACAGTGCAAGTGTGCAATAAATACTGCAAGAATGTTAGTTCTATTACTACGTGACGAGTAGCAATGTGTGCACATTCACACAAAGTATCAAGTTAGTTAAGTCAAGAAGAATGTCAAGTTTAACTCCCAGTATGCTCTACTTTATTATAACTTCTTTTTAAAATAAATAATGCGTGTTGGTTCTGAATATAAAAAAAATATTGTGAATTCAATATATTGTCATCATCATCATCATTGTCGTCGATATACCCGTAGGTACTCTACATATTCCTTAGGAAAATACTTCACCTATTTGCTATGTAATAGATAATATATATATGTAATAACTCCGGTTATATATCTAGTAATAAAAAAAAACAACATTGAGAAATAAAGAATTAATAAAGAAGTCATCACACACGTCCTCAAATTAGTTCGAATCGTCGCTTAAATCAGAAGTATTTGATTCAGAACTTGATGAATCACTGACATTTATGGTAAAATTGAAATCCAAATCGAAATATTTTAAATTCTCAGTTTCTATTTTTTCAACTTGTTGACACGTATTGGCCCAAACGTCGTTACTTTATTAAAGGCTTCGTTTAAAATGGGTGTTAATGAAGAAAAATTTGATTAATATTACGACTGGCAACATAACTTTTAGCTATGCCCCAAATATTTTCTATTGGATTAAGGTCCGGGTGATATGGTGGCAACCGCAGAACAAAAAAACCGTGATCATTTAATAAGTCGTCCACTTTGTACGTTCGGAAGTTATCCTAATATTTTTTGATGACATCATAAACTTCTAATTTTATAAAGCTCGTTTCAAACGGAATATTATTTTTAGTCTGCATTTCCATTTTCTTGGAGTTAGCTGTCGGTATCTTTTTTGAATAAGAATTATGATAAGCTGGATTGTCTAAAACAACCACGGCATTTTTCGGAAGATTGGCTATAAGTTTATCTTTTAAACACTTTAAATAATTTTCTGTATTCATATTGTCATGATAGTCCCCAGTCTTTATTTTTTCCAGCGTGAATTATAATCTTTCGTTCCCCTTTTGATAGCTTTTGCTTTATACCTGTTTTTGAATCCTTTTCTAACCACGACTTATTTTGTACGTGGTTAGTGTGTATGTATGTCTCATCGGTGTATACAATAGGCCTACCAGTATTACGTAGAGAATTAACCTGTTTCAAGTACTTGATTCTTGACATTTTAATTTCATGCCTTTCAATTAACACTTTTCGATTGTTTTCAGTTTTTCTCCATCTAAAACCAAATTTATGTAATAGCATTCTTAGTGTTGTTTTGCACCCATTAAACTGTATACGGTCTGTTAAGACACTTTTAATCTTAGTAAAGTTGGGTATTGATTATACTATATGTGAAAATTTTGAATAGTGCGTCTTACTACGCCAATATCGAATTCATCAAGATTAATTTTTCTTGTTACCACTTGTCTTTTTTTCATTGGTGACGTAAAAACTACAATACTTGTGCCTTTGGTTGAATACGATTATGTTGCTTCATTATTTTGCTCAATGGTTGTTAAATTTGTTTGTGCTTTACTCGATTTCATCTCATGCATCTTCTTTTCGTGTAAAATTCTTGTGACTGTTCTTTCAGATATTCCAGTAGCCAGTGCAGTTAATTTTTTATATGATTGTTACGTGCTCCCTGTTTCATAAAATCATATACTTTTGAAATTATTTCTCTTGCCTAAAAATCAGTTTAATTGTTTTTAAAATAAAAAAAATGAATGAAAACCCATGTACATGCCTGACTTTTAAGTACCATATGATCCGTTTTTCTTGACATTATAAATATAACATTGACGACATATAAGTCACGA
Source organism: Mycalesis mineus (assembly GCA_034621355.1). NCBI lineage: Eukaryota > Metazoa > Arthropoda > Insecta > Lepidoptera > Nymphalidae > Mycalesis > Mycalesis mineus. The sequence goes on from CM067882.1 coordinate 15,186,797, forward strand.
CACGCAGTGTCACAAATTAGAATAGCCATGTACATCGAGCCGTGATCGACTCGAGACTGATGTTCGAACTGTAATCCCTGCACCCTTCGGTTACCCTCGCGACAAATAGTGGGGCGAGCCTTAGTGAATTCACCAAAGTATAACATATATGGAATTAAAGATATAGGTACTTAGTAGATAGAGATTATTTTAGTACTTATTGAATCGATTTATTAATTGGTTAGTGTTTATAATTATATAGGTAAAAATACCAAATTATTAAATTACGAAATTTAACTCATACAGAATTTACCTACATTAAGTTTATGGCCGAAAGGTAGCGTTTTCTAGGACGTGTTCAACACCCATATTCTTTTATGGCACAGTTAAAATTGGAATTTGTATTTTCCTTCCTATTTATTGTAGTATACAAATCTTCATTCTCTTAAGAATGTATAGAGAAAGATGAATGTAAATGTTTTTAATTTTTTCATTTACTGTAGATATCTTATTGTATTTCGATTTATATATTTGGTAATTCTTTCACTGTAGAACCGTTTAGGTCGATGATCTATCTACCTATACAAGTATTACTAAAATTATTACTGTTATGACTAAGAAAATGTAAAGAAAAATAATATTTATCGAATCTAGATCTTTCATGTATAGACTTGCGGGCAAGTCTGATTTGATATCAAGATCTTTTGATAGTAATGTAAATGTTTAAATATAAACATACATGTTTGACTTTGTGTTAAATATTTGATATGATAAAATGAACTTATTAAGTGGTCATCGATAATCGTAATAAAAAAACATATATTAATGTTTTTTTATACTATTAAAAAAACATATTTAGTTGAGCCATCAGGACGACAGAAAACAAATGAATAATTCTTAAATAACTGGCAATATTTTTGCTTATAAGAGATAAGCATCGAGATAATCTTCTGTTTTTGCATACCGGTTCTTTGTTAACGTTTATTTTTTTAATAACATAAGAAAAACTAATCAATTTTCCAATGTGTTTTACAGTGAAATATTACTTACTACAAAACAGTGTAAGAAGTAGAATTAAAGCTCAAAAAAAACTTAAATTGTATCTCCTTTTTCATTTTGATACTGAAAATACCAAAAAACCTAAACTTTCTGAAACAATTATTACACCTGTCCATCAGCCTGTCACACCGTACATTAGATTTCTCTTCAAGATATTTTTTCGAACAGTCACTAGACTTCTAATATTTTATGTATATGGCTGTTTATTTCAATCCTTATTTACTAACTTCTAATATTCCAAAGCTCCAGTATTTTATTACACAGCCCTATCCAAGTCGCCTGTTTTGATCATTATACTTCTTATAAATATTTTTTCTATTGTCAATCAATATTTATGTACATAATATGGGTTTCGTTTCATCCCGCGGTAATAATAGATTCTCTTTTACTTATAGTTCGAATTGGCTGTCAGTTTCAGACACGCGTTTGCGGTTCCAGCCGTTTTGTGTTCGATATTTATATCGTACGGGTTCGTACGATTTATTTTTATAATTTTCGTTACATGAGTTACTGTCGAGTTTTGTATAATACACCTGTCCGGCTAACAATAGCTATTGATACGAATATTTTATTACGGGTTATAGATATTGTATTATTATGGAGATATATCGGTTAGTCCCGAATGAATATATTGTACCCATTTTCCTAGTATTCAGTGATGTAAGAGTATCCATGTTTTTTAATGGATTGAACCTCATCTTTAAAAAACCTTTTACGTTCATTCAGCGTAGTCAGACTAATTAAGTTTTTAGTTTCATTATGCTATAATCTTCTAAAATAAATTCTTTAGCGTTGTATCCATTTCCTTAGTAATCGGTAGAGTAATAAAGTTTTCAGTTTGATTGGGTAATCTTAAAGTAAATAAAACTCGAGGATGACTGACAAGAACTTTAATGTTAAAATATTATCTACTAATGTTAATGGACCTAAATGTAACTTGTTGTAATCTAAAACTATTTTTCTATGTAGAATCATAACGTGCGTGCTATTTTTCGGTAACGATTTTTATGGTAATGGTACTGGTACGTAAATCAAGTTTGCGGTTTTATTTTCCTCTCTCGTTGCGTACGTATAATGGATGTGCTGTTGATAGATAAAGTGTCTGTGTAACCTTACTTGGACAACTGGTACAGATAATCACACTGAAATGCTAGTTGTTTGGACATACGAAGCAAATAGTCAGCTCTTCAGAGGCAGTCGACTGACATTTTCAACACCCTTTCACCTACTCCTGGGGCCTGAGCAGATAATCGGCAGTGGTTGAGAAACCCTTAAATGATTATAATTCAATTTGTACTTTTAATAAAATATTGTACTCATTACAGATATAAACTTAGATACCTCTTCCGCTGTTATTAAATTCATTTACCTTTGACATTTTGACGACCTCCGTGGCGCTGTAGTATGCGCGGTGGATTTGTAAGACGGAGGTCCTATCCCAGGTTCGATTCCCGGCGGGGCAGATTGAGATTTTTTTAGTTTGTCTTGGTCTGGCTGGTGGGAGGCTTTTCGCCGTGGCTAGTTACCAACCTACCGACAAAGACGTACCGACAAGCGATTTAACGTTCCGGTACAATGTCGTGCAGAAACCGAAAGGGGTGTGGATTTGATACTACTCCTAACAAGTTAGCCCGATTTCACCTTAGATTGAATCATCACTTAACATCAGGTGTGATAGCAGTCAAGGGCCAGCTTGTGGTCAATAAAAAAAAATTCAAATACTAAAGATTGGATGTATGTTGTTTCCTTCGCGACGCAAGCACTTAACGTAGGTGTCATATAATGATATATGCTAATTTATTTCAGGGTCTAGACTCAATGTCAATTTGAAAATGTCGCTTCATTAAATAGCATGCACGTTTCGGTTCTAAAATTTAAAGTCTGAGTCTTCTTAATATTAATTAAGTTACACGTATAACTTATTGTAAAAATATTGTGTTATATCCATGGATGTATAGTTTTTTCATAATAATTACGTTAATGTTTTTCGGTGTTTGTCGATATGAAACTTAATTATGCGTTTCAATGTAATAGTTGGAAATAAACAAACTATTAAAAATTATAATGTGGTATTATTTTTAAAATTCTTTTTTAAAAAACTTTGGGCAAATAGTAAAGATTCCCAAAAAGTCACAAGTGTACGAGATTTCGCTCGACAAAAATTTTTAACAAAAAATAGAACCGACTCGAAACGCACTAAGAAGTAAATAACTGTGTCATTTAGTTGCTTTAATTTACTCAAGCATATCTATGAAGTCGGTGCCAGCCAAGTTTAAGGAACATTTATTTTACGTAGTAAAGCAGTTTGTGGGTTCTAGGCAACGTCCTTAAAGTAAAAACCTTGGCTGACCTAGATATGCTTAAGTAAATTAAAGCCACTAAATGACACAGTTATTTTTTACTTTTTAGTGCGTTTTGAGTCGGTTCTATTTTTTGTTAAAAAATTTTATTTCTTACTTTTTAGTGATTTATCGCCACGTAACGTAGTCGTACTATACTGTCATAGTATATTATACGGCATTAGTAGCCAAAAAGCTACTGATACCGAGACAAAAACCGAAATCGCAGTAAACGTGCCTCCAAAATTTGAAGAGTTCCTTCAATTTCTCCAGGATATCATTATCAGATCCTAACATGATGACAATGGGACCACCTTGGGTGTATGCCCTTTCAAACAAAAAAGAATTATCAAAATCGGACAACTCTGTAAAAAGTTATGCGTGGTCATACATAAAAAAAAAATTAAAATATACGTGTCGAATTGAGAACCTCCTCCGTTTTGTTCGTCGGTTAAAAAAGAATTTTAATAAAATAAACAATTCTCCATTTTCCGCTTATTTCAACGGCTCACTACAAGAATGGGTTCCTTTCTAATAAGAGAGGGGAAATGATGCTTAGACTATTTACGCTGTTACAATGTGAGTTGGCGGGCTTGGGATGATAATGATTGATTGTTTACAAATCACAATCACTTGTCAATCATAGACAGGGCCGACGCCTCAACGTGCTCTTCGAAGCCGGGGTGTAATATCACCAGCTCCAGGCTGATAAATTATATTGAGAATTTCTTTCTTGGAGCAAAGAATAACTAAATAATTTAAAGGAAATCGCTGGACTCGTATCCAGAACCTTGTGATTCGAGCCCACATCGTCTAACCACTCAATCAGCAACAGTCAAAAATATTTAGTAATTATTCTTTAGTTTATCATTTTATATTTTGAATTTCTTCATATATATTTAAAAATGTACCCGCCTGCGGCGACCCTTGACCTGCTGCGCTCCCCCGCACTGCGGGTTTGTGAGGGTGTTATATACACCACTGATGCCTGAAGTCTTATATTACTTTACTTTTAAAAATTTTCTTCTACAAAGTTCAGTTTCACATACTACTGGTACAATTTTTTAAAGTTATAGTTTTATAGTCATCAAATACAAATATACAGATTAACTCAAGTTTTAAACAGCTTCGTTGACGATAAAGTCGGAAAAGATAGAGGGTTTCTTTAGTGAGGGTATTATTGCGAACTTCGGATACCTAATGTCCATTAATTAAAAAAATCTTTTTAATTGCTTACTTAACGGTAAAAAAAGAGCAGGCACCAGATCTAGATGACGGAGTTTGAATATTTAGTCCCGTGGAACGTTTACGCAATACTGCCAGCGAAATAAGTTGAGTACCTATGACATCTTTTCATTCAATTTCAAATTTCAAAGTCAAATAAAACGATACTGAAAAATTATTAAGCGTCTGTTGTTTATTCTAACCTAAGTTAGTTTGCCCAAACAATACTCACCTTTCACATAGTAGGCTACATCCATTGTTCAAGACAAAAGATCCTTTCCATGGTCCCGGCACTTAGGAGTACCTGCTACAATATAAATTATACCTACCCGTAAGTGTCGCTGAATCTTACCTACATAAAGTGACACCCAATTACAAAATAGCTCTTAGCACAATGCTATATGGACTATATTAAGATTTGAGCGTATATAATATCTCTCTGGGACTCAAAGGTAGCTTTGTTTTGAATATTTCATCGTCTGTTACCTTTAATTTGGCCTCGTGGAATTACATCAAAAACAAAAGGTCGCGAAATGAAAATTCGGTACAAGCAAATTTCCCCTCTATAGCATTTCGCAAAAAGGACTAAAATGTCGTCCAAATAAATTAATATTTGTTCTACTGTACACGTGTATAAAACGGACAATGAGTGGGAGTTTGAAAGCATTAATTATTCAAATGTACCTTTAAAATAAATTCTACTAAGTTTCACTCAACTTTATGGAATTGGGTATCAATTTAGATTGGTAAATTATGTTAAAAAAGCAATAATCGCTAAAATCAATAAATATGTGTTACTATACTAAAGTCAAACTCGATTGAGAATGCTTGTCAACAAACATATTAAATATGAAGGTAGAAATCACTAGACAATTTACACCTATTTTTTTAAATTAACTAGTTAATGACGAATTCATGACAATAAATTAGATTAGTAAGCTTAAAACTAATTATTATATTCAATACTTTTAAATAAGATTTTTTAAAATAACAAAACATAATTTTAAATTTATTAGGCATAAAATGTATTGCATTTTCTACCTTCAACCAACCTGATTGTAGGATAAACAATATAGTTTCGCGTAGGCCAAGTTGTCAGTAACTTTATCCGGTAAAATTCTATCCTAAAATTCTTTCATTCTCTTTCATAATTCAGAATTTTCTGTTATCCAATGTGCGTACAATGGCTGGCGCAAACTAATTAAAGAAGATTAAACGCTTAAAGCACGAATAAATTACTGAGCCCATTCTTTTTTTTAATGAACCGTAACAATTACTCGGCCACCTATATTAACTTTTGAATAATATTAATTAACATTTACGTCTGGTACCTATTAATTGGTTTAATGATTTCATAAAATTCTTGGTACACTCCATTTTACTATCTCACGCAATAAAAAAAATAATAGGTTTTATTATATGTTTCTTAATATTATTATTCAAATAGATACGTACTACGAAACGACTTGGTGTAGCGCTACAACACGGCTACTGTACTGTACAGCAAGTGTACTATCAAAAAACGTACCACGATGTCTCGATTCGACATGGAATAACGGCTAAACATGCTCTCCGAGAGACGAGGGCGCGCAACCAACTTTCCAACTCTGAAAGCTATTGAGAATATCTCGGATAAAACGCACAATTTTCATTGGCTTACTTAAAGCATCAACCTAATAAAATAACAACAACCTAATATAATATAATAAAAATACGTGTGGCACTCGGAGACTGCCGCGGTAAAGCTATTGCAATTTGCATAGCATTTTTTATCAACTTATGTTTACCTTCCGATGTCACCGGGACCGTGGCCGAGCGGTAAGGCGCTGTAAGTGCCCGGATTGCCAGAGAGACGCGGGTTCGAATCCCGTCAGTTCCGCAATTTTTTTAAGCGTGATGATATATAGATAGAAAAACTAAAAAGTAACCGTTTAGTTTTTCTATCTATCGATAAATACCAGAACTTTTAACGACTTTTTGAAATATCACGCTTGTAAAACAAAATGACTTTGAAATATCAAGCTTAAAAAAAAATTGCGGAACCGACGGGATTCGAAGCCGAGTTACTCTGGCAATTCGGGCACTTAGAGCGCCTTACCGCTAGGCCGCGCTCCCAATGACGTCGGCGCCGAAATTATGCTTTTTATATTATGTTTGTCATATGTTAGGTTTTTTCGTTACGGTATTTCTAAATTCGGTCTCCACGCTCAAGGCCCGCGTTAGAAGCTATGCAATAGCTTAATAATAAGGATAAGATATTGGCAACTGGTCCAACGAGGCACAAAGACAAATTAGTAACAAAGACTTACAATATAATTTATCTAAATAAACATTGGTCTTGACAACTAATTAATGCTCTATAACAGAGAATATAATGAAATGTCGATAAATAAAAGATGATATGAAAGTTTTTAAAGTTAAAAAAGTAAATAAAAACTTCAACCACACCAGTTGAGTCCGAGTAAATAGACCCGACCGTTAGTGTAATTATTGCTTGGAACATCTAAATTGCTACAAACTTTATTAATAAGTCCCCGCGGTCGCGTGATTCCCGTGTACCGTTTACTGGCAAGCAACATTATGTCTCTCTGGAGAAAACTTATACTTATTCTAATACCAGTAGCTGCCCGCGACTTCACCCGCGAGATTATCAGATTATCAGATCAGTATATTGCAACCTTGCGATAGCAAAAAAATGTACGTGTCCGTTTCTTAGAAGACAGGATGTGTATAGTAAGTTATCCTTAAAATATTGATAGTTATATGTACCATCGCGGACTTTTTTGTGGACCAAAAAGAGGAATTTCTTGTTTCCAACGACAGCTCCCAGGCGCTGCGACACTTTCGTCAGTTGTCGTCATATTTCAGCTAACTTTCTCAGGAATCCCTGTTCTGGGTAGGTTTAAGGATATATACAGTTTTTCTTTCTTCTAAAAAGTTTTTTGAAAAATTTCTAAGCCCATAACTAGCTAACTGTAATCGTGATTAAGAACTAAATATTATCAATCACCCTTAGACCGCTAACTGGTTTTATTTTTCATTCAAAAGAAAATTTATAAAGTTTTAAATACGGTACAGTATTAGTTAATAATCACCGCTGAAAAACATAACTACGTAATATTTGCTTTGTAGAAAATTACTTAAATATTAAATGAGCATAATGGCCTAAAACTAAATATAATTTGCGTAGATCCAATCGTAGCACAAAATGGAATTACTTATTTATAAACACTGAACGGTTTCTGTCGGATAATAATTATATTAATTACGTCCAATATTCATAAAAAATTAATATATTAGAGCGCTATTAGGTGTTGTTTTGTGTAATAATTTATGTGTGACTCTTAAAAATGTACTTGAACACTTCAAATATACGTACTGTTAGCAGCACTATACATAGCGCTCAAAAAGCCTAGAATCCAAAGACGGAAATCATAAAAAAATACTACCCTGCAGCGTTTTGGCCTATATAAACAACGGTTTATTGAAGTGCGGACATTATCAATTCCAGTTCTAGCATATGCAATTTTTTGGCCTAATTACTGTAACTGTAACTATTATTTCATTTTGATTTGATTTAAGGAAGTTTTGTAATAAAAATGTGTTGATATTTTGATTAATGTTCTTTTGCTGCTTGTGCCTTTTGACCCTTTCTGCTGACGTTGCTAAAAGTACATAGATTTGGTACGACTTAATGGATTTATTAATATTTATAGTGAAGGAAATCATTGTTAGATTGCAACGGCATGTTTATCTATAAGTAAGATAGGCAAATGTAAATACAAATTTAATATTTGTTCAAGTGAAATTAATATGTTGACGGGACAGTCGGGAGGTGTTTGCGCCTCTACCGCATGCTAACAAAAGTTACGGTCAACTGCGTCTCAAAGGTTCTTCCCTTATCCAATTTATAGAATGGTAATCTCACTGTGAGAGCGCGTTTCCGTTTGTCGGATGCCGGGCCTTACCGGCGTATCTTTATATTGAGACTACTTATATCATGATCATCATCATTAGTCTATTAACGGCCCACTACAAGGCCAGGCCTCCCTCCTTATAGGAGAGGGGACATGGAGCGTAGACCCACCACGCTGCTCCAATGCGGGTTGGCGGGCTTAGGGTGATAATGTTTCATCTATTGACGATCACTATTAGATGTTGATGATAGTGACCCGGACCGACGGCTTAATGTGCTCTCCGAGGCACGGGGGTGTAACACCACCAACTTCCAGACTCCGGGCTTAGAATGTACTCAACATTTCATAGAAGAATGAAAAAGCTCAGAATTATTCCGTAACCCGACCCAGGAATTGAACCCAGGACCCCGTGATCGAAGCCACATAGGCTAGCCACTAGACCAACGAGGCAACTACTTATACATATATACTTTTCTATTAAAAAAAATAATACAAAAAAATATTTATTAAAATATATTAAAAAAAAGACGTGTGGCACTCGGAGACTGCCGCGATAAAGCTATTGCATAGCATTTTTTATCAACTTATATTTACCTGCCGACGTCATCGGGACCGTGGCCTAGCGGTAAGGCGCTCTAAGTGCCCGGATTGCCAGAGAGCCGCGTTTCGAATCCTGTCGGATCCGCAACTTTTTTTTTCAAGCGTGATATTTCAAAAAGTCATTTAAAAAAAATTTATGTCACGCTTAAAAAAAATAATTGCTTACACTTAGAGCGCCATTCCGCAAAGCCACGTTCCCCGATGACGTCGTTGCCGAAATTGTGCTTTTGATATTATGTTTTTGATACTCAGGGGTTTTTACACGCTTTTTATGAGCTTCACTTGTATGTCAGTATGTCAGTTTGTCAGTATGTAACTCGTATGTGTGTTCGCGCATAACTTCGTCGTTTATGAACCGATTTTGATAATTATTTTTACACGCTTTTTATTAGCTTCACTTGTATGTCAGTATGTCAGTTTGTCAGTATGTAACTCGTATGTGTGTTCGCGCATAACTTCGTCGTTTATGAACCGATTTTGATAATTATTTTTACACGCTTTTTATGAGCTTCACTTGTATGTCAGTATGTCAGTTTGTCAGTATGTAACTCGTATGTGTGTTCGCGCATAACTTCGTCGTTTATGAACCGATTTTGATAATTATTTTTACACGCTTTTTATTAGCTTCACTTGTATGTCAGTATGTCAGTTTGTCAGTATGTAACTCGTATGTGTGTTCGCGCATAACTTCGTCGTTTATGAACCGATTTTGATAATTCTTTTTTTATTGGAAAGTAGATAGTCCGGTGGTGGTACCATGACAAGGAAACCAGGATCTGATGATGGGATCCTGGAGAAACCGAGGGGAACTTTCAAAAATTGTAGGGACAATAAGTACGTTTGTTAGTTTTTCCGATAAGTATTTAAAAGCACTACAATTCGATGAAGGTCTGGAGTCGATCTGATGATGGAGCCGATCTACATATAAGAGGATTCCTTGACGATTTACTGTATTTACCTTTTGTTTGGGCTCGATTAATTTGTTTTGATAAGAACTTTACATTTAGATGGGCTGTGACTGTCATTGAGGGTCTGGTGATGAAGACAAAGTACAGTTAAGGGAGCTCCGTAACAGCTTACAGTACCTACCTTGTGTTTGGGCTTGATTAATTTGTCTCGATGAGAAATTTACATTTAGATGGACTGTGACTGTCATTGAGGGTCTGGTGATGAAGACGAAGTACAGTTAAGGGTGCTCCGTAACGGCTTACAGTAGCTACCGTGTGTTTGGGCTTGATTAATTTGTCTCGATGAGAAATTTACATTTAGATGGACTGTGACTGTCATTGAAGGTCTGCAGATGAAAACGAAGGACAGTTAAGGGAGCTCTTTAACGGTTTACAGTAGCTACCTTGTGTTTGGGCTCAATTAATTTGTCTCAATGAGAACTTTACATTTAGATGGGCTGTGACTGTCATCAAGGGTCTGGCGATGAAGAAGAAGGACAGCTGAGGGAGCTCTTTAACGGTTTACAGTAGCTACCTTGTGATTGGGCTCGATTAATATGTCTCAATGAGAAGTTTGAAAGATTCCAGTTGGTTTAATGTTAACTAAGTCATGATCTGATGATGAGATCTACGAAAACTCGAGGAAACTCTTCAAACTTTATTTTTACACGCTTTTTATTAGCTTCACTTGTATGTCAGTTTGTCAGTATGTCAGTATGTCAGTATATAACTCTCCGTGGGTAATCTGCGCGCCTGCGGCCTTCCTTGGTTCTGGTAGCCGTTTCTCAGGCTCCCTCTCCGAAATTGAACTCTGATTCCCCGTATTTATAATATTTATTAAATAATTATTTTATTCTCACTAATAAATAAATTACTAGCGACTGTGTGGCCGAGCGGTTTAAGTGCTAATCTGCCCGTACAACAGTCGCTCAGGCGTGGGTTCGAGCCCTGGCAGTCGCAGTTTTTCTGCGACTTCCAAGGCTCGCTCCCGTGCCGACTGTACTCTGGCCAGGTTTCTGTGGTTTCCTTGGTCACTGTGCTAAGGGTGGGGCACAGGCAAATGCGGGTACAGATTGTAAGTAAAAATAAGAATTGTAAACATCGAATGTGAATTCGATGTCGACGCTTACTATGAAACATAGTATGAATATTTTTGATAATCAACAAATAATAGTTTAAAAAAACTAAAAAATCACGCTTTTATAAATAAACCAAACTAAAAAGTAAAAAATAAATAATAGTTTAAAAAAACTAAAAACACGCTTTTTATAGAAACCCAAACTAAAAAATAGAAAATAATTTTAATAAATTTAAATTAAGAATAGTGTTAAAATTTTCATTAACTATAAATTAATAATAGTGTAAATAAAAAAAAATTATTTTATTTTAAAAAAAGCGAGGGGTGCTTTTTAAGTAATTATCAAAATGATAATCACTCTACTCATATCTGTCAATAAAATATTTATAACTATATTGACACCATGCACCCCACGCTTTTTTAAAATATAATAATTTCTTTCTATTTACACTATTATTAATTTATAGTTAATGAAAATTTTAACACTATTCTTAATTTAAATTTATTAAAATTATTTTCTATTTTTTAGTTTGGGTTTCTATAAAAAGCGTGTTTTTAGTTTTTTTAAACTATTATTTATTTCGTTACGGAAGTTTTGTATTCGGTCTACACGCTCAAAGCCCGCGATAAAAGCTATACAATAGCTTAAAATGGTAAGAAGAAAACTATCATGAAAATCGGTTCATAAACGACGAAGTTATCCCCGAACAAACATAAAAAAGCAACATATAACATATATACGAATTGAGAAACTCCTTTTTTTGAAGTCGTTTAAAAAATGGAGTAGGCACTTTTACTCTTCAGCGAGGAACACAGAAATGATGCTTGGCGGCAGAAATACGCACGATGGTACGTTTTCCCTAGATGAGCTAGTCGCAAAGATCTCTACATAGATACATATAGTAATCTTGTGATGAATTTATTATAACAAATTGTTTAAGTTTCTGTATCGTATGTGTTATGTCCAAAACTTCCCGAGGCATGGTGTAATAAGTAGTAGGGATTTCTATCTCTTGGCAGCCGTGAGTAAATACGGCGATTTTCAAATGATCCGTCATCCGTCAAGTGGGAACGGGGCCTGAGTAAATATGCATAGATCTTAGAACATGCAATCAACATGTTTAATATCGAACCCACAATAGTTCCATGTTTATGAGGCCGGGTTTGAACTTGAGAAGGTTCGATCTCAGCGGTTCGGAAGGTTCGTATGAGAAGCTATACTAAAGCCAAACTTGACTGAGAATGCTTGTCAACAAACAAATTAAAAATGAAGGTAGAAATCACTAGTCATTTTGCACCTATTTTTTTTTAAATTAACTTGTTAATGACGAATTCGTGACAATAAATTAGATAAGAAAGCTTGAAACTAATTAATATATTCAATATCTTTTAAATAAGATTTTATAAAAAAACAAAACATAATTTTAAATTTATTAGGCATAAAATGTGTTGCATTTTTTACCTTCAATCTAAATTTGTTTGTTGACAAGCATTCTCATTGGAGTTTGGCTTTAGTATAGTGGCTTATTTGCAGAAAGAGTAGGTACTTTATGATCCGGGATAATTTACGACGAAAAAACAAATAAAAAGCAGAAATAAAGGAAATATTAACTATTTTTATAACCTAATAATGAGTTGTTGAGCATAAACTTAGTACGAACGAATTAAACACTTGTTTCTATATTAAAGTCCTTTGAATTTTTGACGTGATAACGTCTTATAATTCGATAGAGCCGGCTGCACGCACGAAAAAATGACTCATGCGGCGTTACCTCGCTTTTAGGGCGTTCCATGTAAGGCTTGAAGTGCAAGCGAGAGCGCAGAACGAGCGACAAAGAAGCACAATCGGCCTTTGCGTTCGGCAGCGTTCGACATCCGTCTATTAAATATAATTATTAAATATATTAATTTTAAATTAAAAATTAATATATTTATTATAAATTTAAAATATAAATTTATAAAATCAAAATCAATTATTTTATTAATTTAAATTAATATTTATAAAAATATACTTAAATTAAAAATTTTAATAACCACTTAAATGCTACCATTCCATCAGTATTTTCTTAAGTCGTTGTCACGTTCAACTATCGTCAGTAAACCGACTTTACAGACAACCAATTTTTTTTACATTATTTTGTTCCCTTAGCTCTATCTTAGAGCCGACATAACAAAATTCAAATAGATCAAGTAGTTTTCGAGTTTAGCTAAACTTACGGACAGCAATGCATTAAGCAGTAACACTAGCAGGTGGTTAAGCCATCTGGGAGCTATTATCGAAAACGCTGCTTTAGCTATTTGAGGTATACCGGAATAATATATGGAAGAATTGATTCCCTTTATTAGGACAACAAAAAAGTCAGTTATGTCATATATCTATCTTTGAAGATAACTTGCCATAACCATTTTTCGAACTTTTTTATTTTTGGCTTTTTTGGAAGATTGCAAAACACCACGCGGACGAAGTCGTGGGCGTATGCTAGATTTCTATACTCGCACCTGTCAATTTGCAAAACTAATTTACACCATGAGGTATATAAAATAAACAGCAGTGACGTCTAATATCTTAGGGGAGTTTAATCGAGTTTATAAGCCCAAGTCGTGCGGGTATCGACAGGCCGATCCGCCCGATAATCGTTTGTGTCAAGAGAACTTTCTCGTTTATTTTCTTTTTCGCTCGAACTATTAGCTGGGGAATCTCGCTAACGTAAAGTGTCTGTACAGTAATTATTATTATAGTGAGATAAATTATTAATCATAAACACGCCGTTTAGGTATTGTGATAATAGGGCTTTTAATAGCAGGCTCGGCAATTAAGAATCACTGCGTTAGTTAAATAGAAAGTGAGGGATTAAAGTAGGTATTACTTTGTATTATTTTGTATTCTGTGGTATTATTTATTAGTTTGTGTCCGGAAAATTTAAAGAACCACATTTAATATTTTAAGGGTTTCGTTTTTATTTTAAGCCATGTTTTATGGGTTACGTACTTCAAAAGGAAAACTAAACCCTTATAAGCTCACTTCGTTATACATCTGTCCGTCTGTCCACATCTACACTTACCATCAGGTGAGATAGTGGTCAAGCGCGAGCTTATTTCTTATTAAAAAAAACCTATTAAAACACTCGGGAACGCATGGAGGTAGGTATCGAGTTGAAATTAAAACCAGCCTACAGCCTCTTGAAGCTGTAAAAAATAGATAAGGACGTCTATGTTGCAAAAAAGAGGTTTATTTCGGTAAGGGAATCATTTATTATATAATATAATATAAGGGAATTATTTATTTACCGTTGACCTAAAACTATGAAATTTGTTTTATGTTATAAAAAGTCCCTAATACTTACCGTTATATAATCTATACATACAAACAAAGCTAGAGTGCCTGTTTGTACAATTGAAATAACCATTTTTCCTAAATGCAGATGAATATATACGGTACATACACCAAAATAACATTTTTTACAATTTTTGTTTGTCTGTTTGTTTGTTCTGCCTAATTAAGTATAAGATAGCCAGACTCGTGACGAGTGACATAGGCAGATTTGTAGCCTGATTTTTCCACAGGACTACGCGGGTGAAATCGCGCGCATCCGCTAGTAGCAGATAAAGTCGTAGGTGTAGGATAGCGTACTCATACTCGTAATTACATCAGCGTAACATCATTATATGAACGCTGCATACACCGTGCAGGGTTCACGAGCGACCTCGCGTCTGTTTCACGCGACAAAGAGCTCAGGTGTTGAATTACATAATGAGAGCTTTTAGTGCTGGCATTCACTTTTGTTATACTCGTAACAGAACTGTCTAATTGGGTAATGAGTGTATTCTATTTGTGTTACAGCAATTACCTCATATTATAGACGTCTTAACCTTTTACAGACACTTCGATTTAGGGCAATCTTCATTTGGTCGGTCCAGCGCATTGGTGACCTGCCGCGCGCTCTTTTACCTTCGATCGTTCCCTGAACCACGAGGCGTTCCATGGATGTGTCTCCTTGGCGAGTAATATGCCCAGAGAAGTTGAGAATGCGACCTTGGACGATGGAAGACAAACGCTTGATGCCGAGTTCCTGGAGGATTGAAACGTTGGTTCGGACATAGGTCCAGGATACATCAAGCATTTTTTTTCAGCATCTCATTTCTAACGCGTCGATCTTCTTTTTCTCACTTTCTCTTACCGTCCACATTTCAGCACCATAAAGGAATATGAGAAACACTAAAGCCCAAACAAGTAGCATTTTAGTGGCCTTTGTAATGTTTCTGAATTACATAATGAGAGCTTTTAGTGCTGGCGTTCACGTTTGTTATACTCGTAACAGTGTCTAATTGGGTAATGAGTGTATTCTATTTGTGTTACAGCAATTACCTCATATTATAGACGTCTAAACAGATCATTTCAGAATGTTGCTCTTCTTATTTATATGCCGAACCATAGAACAGATTTTAAGTCATATTTACTGATTAAGTTTAGCTTAAAGTATCTATCTGTGCACCTTTCGAAAATACGTATAGAATTTACACAAAGTCGCAGGTGTACGAAAGTGTACACATAATTACAGCAGCGTAACGTCATTATGTGAAGGCTGCATACACAGAGCAGGGTTCACGAGCGACCTCGCGTCTGTTTCGCGCGACAAAGAGCTCAGGTGTTGAATTACATAATGAGAGCTTCTAGTACCGGCGTTCGCATTTGTTATCCTCGTATCACAACTGTCCAATTAGGTAATGTGTGTATTCTATTTGTGTTACAACAATTACCTTGTTCGTTAGGCTATGACTAGATTGTTACATTTCTTTGGTCACGTTTATTATATTTATTAAGAACACCGCGTTTTCATCCGCATATTTCCCGTTTATGTAAGAGTATTCGGGTAAAAAATAGCCTATGTATTATACCAGGCAATAATCTATCTCTATGCAATATTTCATTCAGATACGCTCTACGTTACCTTGCCTTGCCTTGGTCGTGTAAGAAATATCAATTTTCTTGATATTTTTTTCATAAGTACAATTGCAAACACAACAAAAAATAAGTTATTGAGATCCGAGCTCTGCAACACATTCAGTGATTCATTTTTATATCATAGAAGATAGTCAGCCCCGTCGTAAGCAGACTGACGAAAAAATATAGTCAGCTGGACACATGAAAATGTAAATGAACTTTAAATGTTTTTCCTTGACTGAAAATTTATCAGGACCTTAAAAAAAATAGTCACCTAATTATGGAGTGGTAGACTGTAGGTACGCAGTGGGTTGTCACATTGTACAAGTTTTGGGCTGAGAAGGAATGACCGACAAATTTTTTTTGTTAGCTCAAGGGCCATTAGATGTGATGACTTTGAAAATGAAACCGATTACGTGCTGTAAGGTTTTAGTATATTTTGAGTTTTTAGGTACCTATAAATTCTTAATTGATAGTGATTCGTTTGTTCAGCTTGATAGATGGGCATTGAACGAAAACAGGCAAAATGTATAAAATAGTAAAAATGTTTCAAACTTTTAATGGATAACAATAGACTGCCTCTCTGGTATTTGGCTTCAGATGCCGAGGTCCTGGACTCGATTCCTGGGTGTCCACACATCTTAGGAATGTCTAGCCTTTTGGTGAACACCGAGCACAGAAGGTGCTCGCCAAAACTCCCATGATACTGCAGCGATCCTTTTACAGAGGTCACAGCACTTCTTCTTCTTCTTTTCGTCGCACTCTTGACAGAGCGGTCGTGGTCGTCACATCGCCATTGCTCTTGTACTGCCACGCTTCTAGTACATTCGCGGACATTTTGATTTGGGGCAATCTTCATTTGGTCGGTCCAGCGCAATCGTGACCTGCCACGCGCTCTTGTACCTTCGACCCTACCTTGAACCACAAGGCGTTCCATGGATGTGTCTTCTCGGCGAGTAATATGCCCAAAGAAGGTGAGAAAGCTACCTTAGACGGTGGAAGACAAACGCTGCTTGATGCCGAGTTCCTGGAGGATTGAAACGTTGGTTCGGATCTATGTCCAGGATACACCAAGCATTTTTTTTCAGCATCTCATTTCTAACGCGTCGATCTTCTTTTTCTCACTTTCTTTTACCGTCCACGTTTCAGCACCATAAAGGAATATGGGTAACACTAAAGCCCAAACAAGTAGCATTTTAGTGGCCTTTGTAATGTTTGTGTTTCTCCTATCCTGTTTCTCATATCCTCTTGAGCCGATCCATGGCGGATCCTGTTATGGCCATACGTCGCTCATCCACACATCCAGCATTGTTAGACATTGTCACAGCTCTACAAAATTAAAAAAGACCTATTATTTTTATATTTTATTTCATACTTTATTTTCATGAACTTGTCACCGCTTATCAAACTTATTGTTCACGTTGTTCGGATACTAAAATGAAGCGAATCGAATGTAATTAATTGCTTTAGCTCAAACTATGGATTATTGTATTTAACTTTAGCCGTGTATCGGTAATGCAAACAAGTCAAAACTTTGATTGCTATTGGTTCACGATAAATAAAGTAACAGACATGACGTTAAACAGCTTTTAATTAAAATGTTTCGAGATCGCTACTCAAAGTTGTGGATCGTGAAGAATAGTAGCTTTTACAAAAGGGTACAGGTTCTTTCCTCGTTCATAGTATTTAGTATCCTGCACTATTATACCTCCTCCATGTAACAGACTTTTGCTGAGATGGAGGATGGAGAGAGGATGTCGCCAACCCAATACCCTGATATGTTATGGCAAGATGATGTTATGGAGGAACAAGACCTTATTTAAATCGCTCTTCGGCGATGAAAATAAGAACGATTCACTAAAAGTAACGAGCAAGAATAGCAAGCACAATACAAATCGGTCGCTATCGAATAGGTACTCAGATATTCTTGAGATAAAGGAGATGGTCCAATATTATATGAAGACCGTGCTCGATATTAGTAGGAAGGTACAACCTTCCTACTAATATCAAATACAACAGCTCAATTGATTTAGTACATAATATATAGAGTAGATACGAGTATGTTGAGTTTGTCGTTTGCTGTCTATGGCTGGAAGGGCGCCATCTTGTAATATCTCAAAAACTTGGATTGTATGTACCTATTTTTTTCATTTGAATACTATAGTGCAGGCTTAAATTAAAACATCTCCTTTAAGAGTATGTTTGTTGTATGTTTATCTTTCGGTTCTGTTGGCCAACTAGTAAAAAACAAAAACAAAATAGAGCTGACGTGTCGCGTCATACAAATGGTTCGATTCTCTCTGGACTCACCGTTAACGGCGTTTGCGGTACCGTATTGTTTTTAAAAATGATGACGTCAGCATTGCTGACGTCATTGTTATTATCACCTTCATGATTCTTCATGTTATAGTAATTTAAACACTTATTCTTCCAATAATCACTTTATTGAGCTTAAGTTCGTATAATGACAAACGAGAGCTCCTCACACTTCGACTGTCTACGGTTGAATGCCCGGCGCGGCGATATTCACTCGTATTTATACTCAGTCGAAGAGTGGGGTAGTTACTGATATGTATGAAATATGTAGGTAGTACGAAATGTCAATATACGTGGGTATGTAAATATAGTTTGCCATTAAACAGTTCAGTATCTAGATCCGTGGTTTCAATACGTAACACTGGCGACGAGTGATTTAAAATAATCATAATTTTAGTTATTCGGTTGAAATAACAATGCCGATCGGTAAAGTAGAAAGTTTTCATGTCGGTACACAAGATTGGGACGCGTACGTGCGTCGTATTAAACAATTTATCGCGCTAAACAACATCGAACGGGACCTACATGTGGCCACGTTGGTCACCCTCGTCGGCGCAGATTGTTACGCGTTAATGTGCGACCTGTGTTCCCCTGTGCAACCAGAGGAGAAAACTTTCGAAGAGTTGGTTAAAATATTAAAAGATCATTTGGAACCTGTGAGATCGGAAATAGCTGAACGACACATATTTCGGCAAAGGAAACAGCAACATGGCGAAGATATCAAGGTATATCTGCAAAATTTAAAACATCTCGCTAAAACGTGCAGCTTCGGAGCTCAACTCGAAGTTAATCTTAGAGATCAGTTCGTGTCGGGGCTGTGCAGTGAGGAGATGCGTTCGCGGCTGTTTGCTGAAAAGGATATTGATTATCGGCGCGCGGTGGAGTTGGCGCTGGCGCTGGAGGCGGCCGAGCGGCACGCGACGACGGCGTGCGCTCGGGCTGCGCCTGACGCGCGCGGCTCCGTGGCCGGCCCGAGCGATGACGACGGCCTGCACCGGGTGGGCACGGCGCGCGGCCCGCGCTCGACGGGCAGCGGAGCCGGCGGCGAGAGCAGCGGCAGCGCGGGCCGGCGAGTCTGTGCGCGCTGCGGCGGAGGTCACCCAGGGAGGTGTCGCTACAGAAATTATTTCTGTGACCGGTGCGGTATTAAAGGTCATTTGAAAAATCTGTGTTCAGTGCGTAATAAAAGCAAAGGTGAAGTGAGTGCGAAAGTGCAACAAAACAAAGGTCAGATTTATTTTAATAATAATTCCGATTCAGAAAGTGAAAACGACTGTCGTTTTTTTAATATGATTAGCGGTGGAGACGATGGCCCCTATTATGTATTTTTAAATATCAACAACGCGAGTCATAAGTTTGAGATTGACACGGGAAGCAAAATTTCAGCTATCTCTAAGAAATACTATAATAAATATTTTAAAAGCCTTCCCATACAAAACAAAATTTTAACTTTGAAGTCTTATACCGGTGACGTAATAGAAACAATCGGTTTCATTACAGTCGACGTGTCTTGCGGTTCTAAATTTGCAAAATTAAAATTACATGTGATTGAAAATGGGGGCCCTCCTCTCATGGGTAGAATATGGATAAAAGAATTAAAATTATCTGTTGTTCAATGTTACAATTTGTGTAGTGAAGACTCTGTAGCTGTCGAATTAAAAGACGAGTATCCCGAAGTGTTCGCGGACGGGCTGGGCACGTTCAAGTCGCGAATTCGCTTGCATCTACACGACGACACCCCCGTGTTCGTCAAAGCGCGCGCCCTGCCGTTAGCACTGCGGGAACCGGTCGAGCAGGAACTCGCCCGCCTGCAGCGGGAAGGTGTTATTTACAAAGTGGATAGATCTGACTACGGGACACCTATAGTGCCGGTTGTCAAATCTAATGGTTCGATACGTATATGCGGTGATTATAAAATCACTATAAACCCGCGTCTTAAAGATTTCCACTATCCGCTGCCGCGGATCGAGGATCTGTTCGCGACCTTGGGTGGGGGCGAGCATTATACGAAGCTCGATTTGTCAAATGCTTTTCAGCAGTGTATTTTAGAAGATGAATCTCAGCCGATCACAGCAATAACGACTCATTTAGGGACGTTTGTTTATCGGCGCGTTCCCTACGGTATCAAATGCATACCTGAAAATTTTCAAAAAATCATGGAAGAAACGTTGAGTGGGTTGCCGTCGACGGCTGTGTTCGCGGATGATATTTGTATCACTGGTAAAGATAGACGCACACATTTACATAATCTAAGGGCGGTGTTACAACGATTAAAAGAAAACGGTTTGAGAATTAATTGGAGTAAGTGTCAATTTTTCAAAGACAGTGTTACATACCTGGGCTATAAAATAGATAAATTCGGCCTACACACTGATGATAAAAAAATCGAAGCCATAGTTGCGGCCCCGCCACCTACGAATATTACACAGCTGAAAAGTTTCATGGGTCTTGTTAATTTTTACGCAAAATTTTGTATAAATATGAGTGATATCTTAAAACCTATGTATAATCTTTTAAAAAAAAATGTTAAATGGAATTGGGACGACAAGTGTGCGAACGCATTTAATAAAATCAAAAAGGTGCTGAGTCGGGCTCCGGTCCTGGCACACTACGAGCCCAGCCTGCCTCTTATCTTGGCGGTCGACAGCAGTCCGTACGGACTCGGAGCCGTGCTGCTGCAACGTTACGCGGACGGCACCGAGCGGCCCGTGTGCTGCGCGTCTCGCACTCTCTCGCCCGCCGAGTACAACTACGCGCAGATTGATAAGGAGGCGCTCGCTATCGTGTTCGGTGTGACGAAACACCATCAGTATTTGTACGGCCGACATTTCATACTCCGTAGCGATCACCGCGCACTCAGTTATATATTCGGAAAAAATAGGGGCATTCCACTGACCGCGGCGAGTCGCTTGCAACGATATGCGGTTAAATTAAGCGCTTATAATTTCGAGATAGAATTTGTTAGATCTATAGAAAACTGCCAAGCCGACGCGCTTAGTCGTCTTCCTCTAAACGGGGATGGTACGCGAAGTAGGAGTGCAATCGAAAAGTGTAGCTATCTTCATTTTATTCAAGAAAATTTTCCAGTTAATTTTAAAGATATTAAAAATGAGATCGCGAAAGATCCATTGTTAAGTAAAATCTACGGATACGTCATGTTCGGCTGGCCTAGTAAAGTAGATTGTGAATTTGAAAAACCTTATTTTAATAGGAAAGATAATTTATATATTGATCAAGGTTGTTTAATCTGGGGATATAGAATGATAATTCCTCAAAAGTTACGCGAGACGGTATTAAATGAAATACACGAGGGGCATCCCGGTATAGTCAAAATGAAACAGATCGCTCGTAACTATGTGTATTGGGACGGTCTGGACGCGGACATCGAGCGCTTGTCAGCGCGGTGTGCAGCGTGCGTGTCGCAGCGCGCCGCACCGCCCACCGCGCCGCTGCACTCGTGGCCCTGGCCCGCCGAGCCGTGGGCGCGTTTGAATATGGACTTCTTAGGGCCATTCAACAATGCGTATTATTTAGTGATCATCGATGCTCATTCGAAGTGGATCGAGGTCGAAAAATTAAAAAGCATAACTGCGTCTAATGTGATAAATCGTTTACGGCAACTGTTCGCTAAATTTGGGCTCCCTAAAGTAATCCAGAGCGACAACGGACCACCGCTGTCCTCGGAAGAGTTCGAACTGTACCTGAAAAATAACGGTATTAAACACATCCGCACGGCTCCATACCACCCCAGCAGTAACGGTGCTGCTGAAAACGCGGTCCGTACTATAAAGAGAGTATTAAAGAAAGCCGTTGTCGAAAAAGTAGACGATATAACCGCGCTCAGCAGATTTTTATTTACGTATCGCAACACGGAACACAGCACCACGGGCCGCGAGCCGGCTGTGGCTATGTTCGGGCGGCGGCTGCGCGGGCGCCTCGACCTGCTGCGGCCCGACGCCGCCGAGCGTGTGCGTGCCGCGCAGCAGGCCGCCGAGGGTCGAGCCGCGCTGCCGCACACGCTGCGCGAGGCACGTCCCGGTGACCCGGTGCTGGTACGGGATTATACTAGAAATAGTTCCAAATGGGCAGAGGGTGAGATACTGGTAAAAGTCCGGTGTCTTATGTAGTAAAATCTAACGATGGCCGCATACATAAACGACATATAGATCAAATATTAACAGACAAACGCAGGACTCGTCATTCGTTAGCCTTAGTGTCTCCGACTCGTAGTAATCCTCCTAACGTAACCAATAGTGACCTACAGGACACAGAACAATGGGAAAATTGTGAGGCTGGTGGTGAGCCGGGGCCGCTGTCTGATGTTAGCGTTAATAATGACGAATTACAAGTTTCTGACGTATTAGAAGCTAGAGAAAATATACGTACGCGTCGGGAAGCTGCACTAGAATGTGTTAAAAAAATAAAACAAAAAGGAGAACTAATTTAACAAAGTTATATATATTGTGTAAGCTCCGCGGTACATAAGTTATCGTCCGAATTCCATTTCTGTATTTACATAAAACAAAGTGTATATATTATTACCTACCTATTATGTATCAATGTATTAATGATTGTTTTGTATAATAAGAGGGGGACAATGATATGTATGAAATATGTAGGTAGTACGAAATGTCAATATACGTGGGTATGTAAATATAGTTTGCCATTAAACAGTTCAGTATCTAGATCCGTGGTTTCAATACGTAACAGTTACAAATGTTTTGCAAAGTAATTAAATAACAATCATTTATGAAAATATTATTTGAAAATGTTATTCAGATTGATTTTAACGCTAAACAATAAATAATTAATAATAATAGTTTAAGTAACTAGTGTTGTTGCGCCGATATATAGTTTCCATACGAAATACGCTGTCGATGTCTTATTTCAGGAAAATCGACGCCGCAAACTAATGAAGTATTGAAATAACTTTTAATACTGATACATTAGCTAGCTCATATATGATCATATTCAAGACGAAAAATGCAAGGCTTTTTTGCTGTAAATACTTGGGAACGACTAAGTAAGGCAGCGACCAAGTAAGTTGAGGCAAACAGGGCAATCGCCTGAGGCTTTGTCCTTGTAAAGACCTTGTAACAATCGAAGTAGAAAAAGAAAAATATACCTACCTATAAAACCATTCTTTTTAATTTTGTATTATATATTTCGACAAATGTATTCATAGGTCTTGGCTCTTTAGGTCTATGCTTATACCTACTTAGTTTTATGTGATTTTTTGCCACATTTTTCTGCCAGTCAGATTTAATTTTGAGTAAAAAAAAGCATTCACAAAATAAGTAATAGGTATATTTTCTTTTGTCAAAAGAATGTCGTAGCATCTATGAATATGTGAATGATTAACCTTTACCGTACGGTTTAACCCAACCGTAAAAATTAACCTTTTGGTGGGAGCACCTTGTGCTTTATTTTTGGTGCTTAAGTTTATAACAAAGGCTCTGGTTGATCAAGCTAAGAGTATCCTTCTAAACTTCACCAATTCATGAATATATTCGAGGCTCCGCCATAAGATTCTAGTGTGATACCTATATAGTTATTCATAGGTAAATACAATTAGATATAACCTAGTAAGCTTAAGCAGATATCTACTCATTAAACAAAGGTAGGCGTTTAAGAGCACTTCAATATGTAGATTGTAGGTGTTCCTAATATAAATGTTTAACTGCCTTGCTAATTGGCTACGGATCATGCGATCGTGTGTTCGAATGATCGAAATAATTGGGTTTTCTCATTTCCAAAAATAGTCACTATCAGTCCAAAGCCCAGAGAGAACCCGGTCGTTATCGTTATCATCTGACAGTGATCGTTGCGAAGTCAAACGTTATCAACATACTTAATCCTGCCAAACAGCATTAGAGCAGCGTGGTGAGTGTAAGGTCCTCTCTCTCAATCCAAAATAATTTTTCTTTCGCCATGATAAATGATAAATCTTCTGAAAGTAATCTATTAATTGTTATAATAATTGGCTACGGATCATGCGATCGTGTGTTCGAATTGATCGAAATAATTGGGTTTTCTCATTTCCAAAAATAGTCACTATCAGCCCAAAGCCCTCGGAGAACCCGGTCGTTATCGTTATCATCTGACAGTGATCGTTGCGAAGTCAAACGTTATCAACATACTTAATCCTGCCAAACAGCATTAGAGCAGCGCGGTGAGTGTAAGGTCCTCTCTCTCCATCCAAAGTAATTTTTCTTTCGCCATGATTAATGATAAATCTTCTGAAAGTAATCTATGAATCATTATAACATTTTATTTCGATTGATGATTTATTTTCGTCTTCTAAATTAAGTGATTTCAAGAAATACAATCACTTGATGCAGAAATGTAGGAATCTATGTACAATTTCAAATTGTAGGTCTTAATATATATTCGGCGATGTCCTTTGACAATTTAAAATATTCATCAAAAGTTGCTAGAGATATGCAAAGGTCGGAAATATAGTCGTGATGGAATTTACAAAGTTTGAATTTGTTACAATGTTCAAACAAATAACGAAAAGCTGGTGCAAAGAAAAACGTGAAACGGGCTGTGCGTTTGAACTGAAACAACTCGAATTTCAATCTACCCTTTGTATAATTTCTCTATTGGACTATCAATTAGATTTACTTACGCAAATTAGAATACATTTTTTAAAAAAGTACAATGGCATTCGTTTATTTTACGAAAAGTAGACGTAGCAGTTGGGATCGGTCTAACTTGTAAGAGTATTAAGTTAATTGCATTTCGACGGAATGCTTTAAATTTTTGTTGTCTGTCAGTCTGTTCGCACTATTCATATGTTCCCTTTACTACGTCTAAACGGCTTGGCCGATCCCCGATGTGATTGTATATCCTTATAGAAAAAGTCTGTGTTCTTTTTATTCAATATACATGGTAGGTATTGTTGTATCGAATATGTTTTATAGACATAAAATTGTTTAGAATATGCGCCATCCAGTTTAAATTTTCAAACCGAAAGTAGAAACCGAGAGTTGAAGTATTTTAATAAAATATACCTACCATTGAGTTCGGTATCGGGCGTAGCAGAACGGCAGGAGTGGGAACAGCTGGAAGCCGTTCTCCGACTCGAGCTTATTCAACCTGAATCTGTCTCGATTGCTTCGTTACTCTTAGTATTGTGGTTGTGAGTGTGCCTTTGATCATGAGGTCCTGGGTTCGATTCCTGGGTCGGATTGAAAAATAAACCTGAGATTTTCCTTTTTTTAATTTTTTTTTTTATTCACTACAAGTTGGCCCTTGACTGCTATCACACCTGATGTTAAGTGATGATGCAGTCTAAGATGGAAGCGGACTAACTTGTTAGGAGTGGGACGAAAATCCACACCCCTTTCGGTTTCTACACGACATCGTACCGGAACGCTAAGTCACTTGGCGATACGTTTTTGTCGGTAGGGTGGTAACTAGCCACGGCGGAAGCCTCCCACCAGCCAGACCAAGACAAATTAAGAAAAATCTCAATCTGCCCCGCCGGGAATCGAACCTCGGACCTCCGTCTTATAAATCCACCGCGCATACCACTGCGCCACGGAGGTCGTCAAAATCGTCGGAGGTTTTAATAAATTTTTAGTGAAATTCTAAGCTCGGAGTCGGGATGTTAGTGATGCCCCGGAGAGCCGGCGGGCCCGGTCACTATCTTCACCATCTGATAGTGATCGTTACCGTTAAAGAATTTAACATTATCACAACAATAGAAACTGCGTGGTGGGCTTAAGCTCCATAACCTCTCTCTAGTAGGAAAGCTAGGCACTGTCGTGGGTACGAGAAAATGAATTAGCAAGAAAGTACTAGGTAGGTACTCTAGAGAAATACACGCATCCTTACGTACATGAGTTTATATAAGAGTAAACATAGCATTGATTTGTTTTCCACGGTAATTAAGAGGGTATTTTTCATTTATTCGACTCTAGCAACTCTAGCAATACATGTATGAATTTATAAAATTTTTTAACAAAAATAGAACCGACTCAAAACGCACTAAAAAGTAAAAAATAACTGTGTCATTTAGTTGCTTTAATTTACTTAAGCATATCTATGAAGTCGGTGCCAGCCAAGTTTAAGGAACATTTATTTTACGTAATAAAGCAGTTTTTGGGTTCTAGGTAACGTCCTTGAAAGTAGAAACCTTGGCTGGCACCGACTCCTAGATATGCTTAAGTAAATTAAAGCAACTAAATGACACAGTTATTTTTTACTTTTTAGTGCGTTTTGAGTCGGTTCTATTTTTGTTAAAAAATTTTATTTCTTACTTTTTAGTGATTTATCGCCACGTACAGTACTTGTACTATACTGTCATAGTATATTATATGGCACTAGTAGCCAAAAAGCTACCGATACCGAGTCAAAAACCGAAATCGCTGTAAGCGTGCCTCCAAAATTTGAAGAGTTCCTTCAATTTCCCCAGGATGTCATCAGCAGATCCTAACATGATGACAATGGGACCACCTTGGATGTATTCCCTTTCTAATAAAAAAAGAATTATCAAAATCGGACAACACTGTAAAAAGTTATGCGTGGTCATACATAAAAAAAAAAAAGAAAAAAAAACAAATATACGTGTCGAGTTGAGAACCTCCTCCGTTTTTTTTCGTCGGTTAAAAAGAATTCTACTGCTTCTGAAAGCCGTATGTGGTTGCGATCAGAAAATATAAAGTTGTTACGTACCCGTTTCAACAAATAACAACGAAATCAAATTAAATTCTAGAAAGACTTCAACTGGTACAAAAAAGAGGTGTTTTTAAATAAAATAGGGAATAATTTTAGTCGCATAGAGTTCTCTGTGATAGAGCCATGCCTTTCGTAACTGGGAGCCGAGTGGCGTAGTGGGTAGTGACCCTTCTTCTGCGTCCAAGGCTAAGGATTCGAATCCCACGTATGGAAAATCTTTATG
Organism: Mycalesis mineus; assembly: GCA_034621355.1. NCBI lineage: Eukaryota > Metazoa > Arthropoda > Insecta > Lepidoptera > Nymphalidae > Mycalesis > Mycalesis mineus. The sequence goes on from CM067882.1 coordinate 15,214,106, forward strand.
TGTTGAGCATGGTGTTTTGTACTTTCTGGGTATGTTTATATATGTCTATATATATTATAAGCACTCTTACTTTGGGTCTCGGTGTGTACTGTCCTATAATGTTCTTTTTTTTAATTATGGGCACTATTAAACGTGCTGATGCAGAACTACTGCCATAATTATCTATAGTACCCATCAGTATTGCTGTGTAACGATATGATATGTAACTATGGTCGTTGATAAAAAAATAACCGCAATAGGCTTACCACATATACAAGAACCTTCCACTATGTACGATTATATATGTATAGTAACACGTAGATACGGGGCGTACCTTATTGTATTGTTTATGGTACGAGTATGCTCTGCCATACACATTGCATAGTTTTCTACCATGCTTGCTCTTTCGACTATTGGCAAATAAATGTAGATAAAATATTTTTAAGAAACAAGTAGGTATTACGAAGAGTATGAGTAAAACATGTTATTGTATGATTGTGTAGGTAATAGGGCCGACATGAGTTGTCAAGTTTCCCGCCAAATGGCTATTCTATGTTCGTCTAATGCGAGTGTGTTGTAAGCAACGGCATGACTTCTTGCTACTAATGCTTGAAGAAATGTTGACGTTATCAAAATAAGTACCTATTTACGTCAGTAATAATTTATAATATGTACAATTATTGTACATTATGTGGGTACCTACTTATACAAATATCGAAAGTAGATCCTAATTAAATGAATTGTAGCAAAATTATTTGATTTTATCACACGTTACTTAGTGACAAGACCGATAGCTTAACATACTCTCTTAGGCATGGCAGGTGTGTATGCCACCAACATTCTAATTTTGAAAGTATCAGAACCATTTAGGTATTTTGACCAATCGGAACGAAAATGTATTGGGATTTATCTAATTTAATTAAATATCAAAACACTCATAGAGGTGACATTTTTTTGGAACAACGGACTTTGGCATGCATCTAACTGTTTTTTAATTTATAAATTCATAATTTAATCTTTAATTTATTTGTTTAGTTGAAAATTTGTAAGCAAGTTTGAAGAATGATTTCTTTTCTTTGTTTAAGGCTTGAAAATGACCTCGCAGAGAGTGTCGAAACGTCGCCAAATCAAAAATTAAAAAAATGTCACCTCTATGAGTGTATTGATATTTAATTAAATTAGATAAATCCCAATACATTTTCGTTCCGATTGGTCAAAATACCTAAATGGTTCTGATACTTTGAAAATAGTATCGCGGAACGTTTGGGTAACCCTTCATATATAATTCTAATTTTGGGCTATTACTGAAAATTTATCGGAAGATGTCTGAAAGATATGTAATAGTCTGGCCTACGATTCGCACCCAAGACCTTGTTATCCGAAGCCGACTGGACCAACGAGACAGTTATATATAATTATACAAATAATGATGTCAGTAATTCGGTAGAAAGGGAGCTACCATGTAATATCAAAGCTACAATTAAAAGGTGCCAATTAACATGGAAAATAAATAAGAATTCATTTTAAAACAAAAGGTAAAATAATGAACGGTCGCTGAAATAGGAGTAAGTATCCGTCTAACGTGAATTTTTTCAGTTGTTTTTTTAAAAATGCTTTGTATATTTCAGTTGGTATGTTTCGAGGAAATGAGTGAACCGAGAACAAAGAGCTGCCGTCCTTCCAAGTCCAATTATAATAATATAATGAAATAATTATTATATTTTTAAAATCAGCTGTTTTAGAATCAACTGGTATTGTTGCGTTTGCCGTTTCAGTCAATGGTCGTATAGCGAAAAGCTTCGACTAAAATGATAAGAAACTTGGCTGTTGGATCAAAAGTCGGATAAAAATGAGGTAGGTAGGTACTCATTGAACTCCTTGAAACGCCGCGCATTGTGAGGATGTTCCTCACTTTGGAGTTCTGACCACCGGTTGCCTAAGCACTCAAATGTTACGGATGGAGGAGCGTGATTTTAAGATGAATTTATAATAATTATTACATGTTCTATACAAACATAGTGACGGCCTCCGTGGCGCAGTGGCATGCGCGGTGGATTTATAAGACGGAGGTCCTGGGTTCGATTCCCGGCGGGGCAGATTGAGATTTTTCTTAATTTGTCCTGGTCTGGTTGGTGGGAGGCTTTCGCCGTGGCTAGTTACCACTCTACCGACAAAGACGTACCGCCAAGCGATTTAGCGTTCGGGTACGATGTCGTGTAGAAACCGAAAAGGAGTGTGGAATTACATCCAACTCCTAACAAGTTAGCCCGCTTCCATCTTAGAGTGCATCATCACTTAACATCAGGTGTGATAGCAGTCAAGGGCCAACTTGCATTTGATAAAAAAAACATTGTTAAAAATTTTAAAAACCATGTCGAGAATTTTTGACACTGTTACTGTAACGGATTCTAAACAGCGAGATGCCCTCGAACCTCCATTGGATGGCATGATGAGTCCCGGGAGAGAAAAGACCAGGTTGGTACTGCAGTGAGCCATTTAAAAAATAAGCACTTATTGTATCCACCTATGGAGGGTAGAGGAAAGGAGAGTCATCTTATATGGGAGAAAAGTTGAAAAAGTGTCCAGTTGTATGCGTTAAATAACAGTTCAAAAATCCTGCACAATCGCGCTAGTGGATGCACAGGGTATGGTATGAATGTAGCAATCGTAGATGAATTGAAGTATGCCGAGTTAAAAAATTTAATGTCATTATCGACTAAAGTAGTTAATTATTGAGAACTTCAACAACTTACGTTGTACAAAATATTGTGGTAAATATAACCTTACAGAATTATAACCAAACGTGCGTTTAGAGTGATTTTAGTTCGTAAACAGTAAATAGTACGGTTATTGATATATAAACATTTAATTTTATGAAAAAGTGAGTGAATAACAGAACAGTTATGGGTAAAATTTGTGTTGTGAAAAGTTGTCCAAGTGGACGTAAATCTCAAAACAAAAAAAATATACTCTAACAATATTTGGCGCTTCTTTTGAGAGTTACTTTGATGCAACTGTGGCGCCATCCTAATTTAATACATTTTGACGGACACTTTTTATATACACAGATGATCCTCCTTTCCTCTACCCTCCATATATCCACCATACTCTGTTAAAACAATTTATTTTATAATAGATGGTCTGACGGATAAATGGAAGGCTGTTGTATTCTATTGTTCATAAAATAATGTGGCTACCGAAAGCTTCTATTATAATAATTTCAAGGTACGTATTCTTGTATTTTATTCAAAGGTATGATAAAAGTAGGGACCCAGAGCTGTAAAAACAGATATTAAAAAAAACATAATGGTCATTGATGTCTATCAATGTCAAAATGTATCTTTCACTGTCGGATTTTCACTGACGTGTAATGACGATATGCTATCGTCCAAGCATAGTCTGTGGTCGCCACAATAGCTGCTATTGGTTGAATTGATCATATTTCAGAATTTTAACCAATAGTGTTAGAATACAGTGTCGAATTGGCGATTATCACATCGATTAAGTTGACTGTTAACGTTTTGTGGTTTCGTTGTTTATCAATTTGACAGTTGGAAATTAGACCGTACCGTCGTACTTGTAGTGTAAACAAAATAAAGATTTAATCATATCTTCGCTTTTGAATTTTGATTACTATACTTTTCTATAGTACCAAATAACATTAATAAAAATGTTAAAGGCTGTGATATTAATCGGTGGACCCCAGAAAGGTAACTATTAACATACAATAAACCACTACGTTCCCGGTGTTATCTATAAACGTTTTATTATTGTAATTTCCTTTTAACTATATCGCTATTGTAATGATTAAGTAGAAATTATATGTATTACGTTTATTTAAATCAGACATATGCCTATTACAGAGAAAGTATATGTAAAATTCTGTAAAAGTAATGTAAAACATGAAAACTTATACTTAAACATTTTAATTTGTTTATTTAATATTTCTAGTGATTGATATTATCTATGTAAAGTATATTTCTAAGTAAAAAGCAATGACTCATTTACGAGGCACTTAATTTTACAATATGTTAGAGACAAAAATGTATTATCAATTTGATACAATAACATTATAAACATCTGCATCTATTCAAATTAATTAGACAAGACTTGACAAAAGAATGATTATGAAAAAAAAACACACATAATCTGTTTACATCATCTTTTAAAGAAACAATGAAGCTCTCTGCAATATGATTGATTATTACCTACTACCTACACCAACAGTTTTCTAGTGCAGGCCTTTGATTGTGTGACACTTATCAATTAATCAATCATTTATTTATTTGCTAAACAAGGGTAACAAAAGTTATACAATTCTAGTAAAAAGATCCAAACATGTTTTGCCAATGATTAGACATGCAAATAATTACAAACAATTATAAACAATTGCATAAATAAAAATTATTAATAAAGTGTTAAAGTAGTCAGATCCTAAGTGGCAGCCAGCTGTCATTTTCAGCTTGAGTGATTAAAGTGATTTTTTTTTTCAGGAACAAGGTTCCGTCCACTCTCCTTAGACACACCGAAGCCTCTGTTCCCCATTGCGGGTTTACCGTTAATACAGCATCACATTAAAGCATGTAGAAGACTGGCACTTTGCAAGGAGATACTTATCATTGGCTCCTACACTACCACAACTATGGCACAATTTGTTAATGATATGCAGATAGAATATAGCCCTGTTATTATAAGGTAGTTATTGTTTTTAATTACTTTCTATAAATTTGCAGTTGGCTCAAGACAGTATTGTTTTGGAGTTTTGATGACCTCCATGGCGCAGCGGTATGCGTGGTGGATTCTTAAGACAGAGGTCCTGGGTTCGATTCCCGGCGGGGCAGATTGAGATTTTTCTTAATTTGTCTTGGTCTGGTTGGTAGGCTATCACCGTGGCTAGTTACCACCCTACCGACAAAGATGTACCGCCAAGCGATTTAGCGTTTCGGTATGATGTCGTGTAGAAACCGAACGGGGTGTGGATTTCAACCTACTCCTAACAAGTTAGCCCGCTTCCATCTAAGATTGCATCATCACTTAACATCAGGTGTGATAGCAGTCAAGGGCCAACTTCAAAACTTAGTCAATAAAAAAAAAAAAGTTCATGCAAGAGCAAGTCTAAGTCCAGCAGTGGACAGCTTTTTAAAAACTTTTATAATATATGCATAGATAACTTGTTCAGAGAGTAGGTACCTATATGCTAAAAAACTGTAAGTTTTACTGCAAGATTATGATTGATAGATATTATTTTGAGTCAAAACTGTTTAAAAAAAATTGCTGCTAGAAATATCTATATTGTGTGTATAGATACATTGACATATTAATACTATGGACTTCGGGTCAGCGATAAAAAGTGTCCGAACCAAAAGTAAGCCAAAACGCGAAATGACTTCCAATCGCAATTCAGTCTCATATTAGCTGACTGACAGAATACACGTCAATAATGCCGTAATGTGTTATAAAAAACTTGTAAGAACTACCCGAGTAAGGTGAGAAAAGAAGACGGTGTACCATATTTTCAGTAAGGAAATATTTACTGATGATTTTAAAGTATTATTTTGCTTAGAAACAGGCTATTTTATTAAAATTTTAATAAACTATAGAAACGAATTGCATAACCAACCAAAATGAACAAAAGAATCTATCTGTCCTTTTCCCATACGCTACCCGCGTATAGGATAGAAGGAGTGCAATATGTTTATCTAATTAACCACATTTAGTTCGGATCTGCCGTGAGCAATAGAATGTTTTAGAACAACGACTGCATAGAGTTATTTTGTTGTTTAAAATTTGAATTATTTAATTACTTAATTTTTGAATGAAAATAATTTGATAATTTATTTTTTATGTCAACTTATATTTTTTATGTCATGAAAATTAATCAAATAACTTTTACCATAATGGTATATTAATTTGATAACTATAAGAATTATCTAACGTCATTGAAGTAAAAAAATATATTTTCAGTTTAATTAAAAAGAGGAAAATATCGAGAACTTAAAATTTCAAAGTAAAGAACTATGTCGAGTGGCATATCATTTTGTAGATTAGTGGATTTGGTTTGTAATGAATTATTATTATAACTAATTATTATTTTATACAAGATAATTACAACAAATATTATTTGGTACAAGATTTATCCCAGCATATAGAGGTCAGGGATATGTAAATATAAATTAAAATTTGCTGTAAATATAATATATAAATATAAGATGCCAAAAAAATTTGAAAGCTACCGACTCCACACCATTTATGTTGTCCTATTTTCACGAGAAGCTGTCATGTCAAAAAAAGGCTGCCATGGCAACCGTCAATCAAGGCTGATTACTTATTGCATGCTATTAGACCGTTGCAAATTAGACTGTATAACAATACGATAAGACATACATTACAATGTTATTTTGTGTATAAAAACATAAATACATCCTAGTGTGTATAAAATATCTTGGGACACTTTTGACGTAAATTTTGCATTAGACCCGAAGTCCATAGTACTAATATGTCAATGTATAGATATTATTCTTTCTTGTTTTTATTTTGTATTAGGACAAAACAAAAAATATTTTCTATTTCACTGCTATCAGGTGACATTATCTGTACCTGAGATATGTCTTGTGGCAAATTCTAGAACTAGGTATCAATACAATCTTCTGTTTTCATTTTGTTTGTTTTTATTTTTAAGTAATAACAATGCTTTAATATTATTATTTCAGATATCTACAAGAGTTCACTCCTCTGGGTACTGGTGGTGGTCTGTACCACTTCAGGGACCAGGTGAGGGCTGGCAACCCCACTGCATTCTTTTTGCTCAATGGGGATGTTTGTGCCGACTTTCCTCTTGAGGAGTTGTGGGCATTCCACGAAGAAAGACCTAATGCATTAGTGAGTATCTTTCTATCTATACTAATATTGTAAAGTTTCAGAGTTTTATTTGTTTGTAGAAACTGTAAACACGAACTAGTCAAATTGATTTAATTTACAACCTGAAATTGGCTAGTTACCTACCGGCAAAACTTCAAAGTTAATTTAGATGCTGTTGTGTAAGAACTGTAAGGGATATAGAGTAAATCCCATTCCCAACACGTTAGCCTGCTTTCATCTTAGATTGCTTCATCACTTACTACCAGGTATCAAAGAGTAACTTTTCTTTACGTAGTATAAAACAAAGCCGCTTTTTTATGTTTGTCCCTATGTATGCTTAAATCCTTAAAACTACGCATCCGATTTTCATGCGGTTTTTTTATCAGATAGAGTGATTCAAGAGGAAGGTGTTTGTATATAATACATGTATAATATAGTAGAGAAACAATGATAATTATAGGGGTTTCTGATGTGATGTCGTAAATTAACGCATTTTTGCGCAGTATCTTATATACTTGTGTCAACATCACTCTTGCCCTTTACAACATGTAATTTCCAAAATATATATGATTCATAATGCAGGGACATAGTGAACGCTGGGGAGCGCGGGGCGCGCGTGCGCCGCCGCCGGTACCAGCAATGCACCCGCGCGAAGCTGGGGCGGGTCGCTAGTAGTATATAAACAAACACCTAAAAATGTCTACCAGCTCTCAGACCATTATGTTATTAATTTCAGGTTACAATAATGGGCACAGAAGCGACTCGGCAGCAGTCAATACATTACGGCTGCATGGTCCAAGAGCCCACCACCAAGGCAGTGACCCATTATGTAGAGAAGCCCAGTAGTTACATATCCACACTGATCAACTGTGGAGTGTATGTGTGCTCATTGCAAATATTCCACACTATGGCCGATGCCCTTCAGAAGGAGAAGAATGGATTTTATAGGTAAGCACAAAATCCTTAGTTAAAAAAGAAAAAAAAAAGCAAAGTGTGTATAGAAACATCTGTATGTTTATTACAAAATAACCAAAAGATTGAACAATCAATCACTAGACTTCTACTATGGAGTTTATATACCGAAAATAAATATATAAAGAACGACACTGTAATTATAGAAGAAAGAGAGATGAATATCTTAGCATTCCATGGATTCACCGTGCAGGTGCCGGGTCCATCGCGTGGCTGAGAGAAAAACTCCGAACAGAGCCCGAGACTTGTGACTCGGGTGTAGGTTTAAAAGAGTACTCTTAGTGATGGGTTTCAACACTCACCTCCCCTGTTCAAGTTATTCTCCCTGCCCAGCCAATTTCGGAAGGACCCTACTAGAGCAGCTTTGGACACTCGTTCCAATATGGAGCTTACTGCACTTCTAGTAAGGCCAAGGTCTTTTAGCAGGTTGTAGAGAGACTTCGCTGGTATACCCCTCGCACCCACTTCTACCGTGTATAAACTAACCACATAGCCATTTTTGGTTAGGTCATAATATTTATTCACTTTGAATACATGGTCTTTAGGGATGGAGAATGCATATCAACAAACAAATTAAAAATAAGGTAGAAAATGCAATACATTTTATGCCCAATAAATTTAAAATTGTTTTTTTTTTTAAACTTATTTAAAATATATTGAATATATTAATTAGTTTTAAGCTTACTTATCCAATTTATTGTCATGAATTCGTTATTAACAAGTTAATTAAAAATTAGGAGTAAAATAAAATAAAAACTAGTGATTTCTACCTCGATTTAATTTGTTTCATTTCACTTGTTTGTTTCATTTTTAATTTGTTTGTTGATAAGCGTTCTCCTTTGAGTTTGGCTTTAGTATAGTTATGTATGTCACTTTAAGGGCTAACGCTAAAACTCGAGCGGGCGCACGCTCGCGTGTGTATAATGAAAAATAGTATGGACAGCGCAGGCGCGTGCGACGGAGTGCGGGTGCGGGTGGCGGGCACACGGCGTGGGCGCCCGCGACGGGCACACGCGGGCGGGTTTGTTTCTCCAAATCGGTCGAGCGCCGCTAGATGCCACGGTCACACGCGTCAGAGGCTAGGTACAATCATAAACATCGATACAGAGTGCGTAATAATTGAGGTGCAATTTTGGCCAGAGACGGGGGCACGCGACGGATGCCCGCCCGCGGATTTGTAGCCCGCGGCGGTCGTCCGACGCGTGCGCCCGCGCCGCCACCCGCCCGTGTTTTAGCGTTAGCCCTAATTTCTATGTAAACAGATAGATCAAGTGATCTATTTGTTTAGTCACTAATAGTATAAGAGAATAAGAATAAAAACGTTTTTCAGCAGTAATGGGCAAGGCAGCCCTCCGCCTGGTTACATGTCATTTGAACAGGATGTGCTGTCACCACTGGCCGGGACCAACAAACTATATGCTATGCAGGTGTTTATATCCATATATTATTATTTAATAAGGTAAATTAATTAATTGTTGTATGTATAGTCCGCGTCCAACTACCAATCACCAATAAGTAGTAAGAAACATGGAAAGATACAATAACCCTGCTAACAATTCATTTGTCACAATTTTTGATTTCACTATCTGTTACAAAGTCAGGATTTACATTTTTTTATTTAGTCTTTGATTAAACATCAAATTCAATTCACAAATTTTATGTTTAACTTTTTTATTGGTATAGGAAATTTGGGTTTTGAAGATTCTCAGTAATAAAAGAGATTCTCAATATTTAAGTGGCATTTAAATTTGGGCGATCTACAACTTTGCATACGAGCAACTGTCGAATAACATTAAAAATAGACAGTGAATAATAGTAATTTCAAATATCAATGTCATGGAAATATGCCACAGAATATAAAACAATAATTTTTTTAATAAAAAGGATGATTAAGTCTTTAATGTCTATGTCATTCAAACGCTAGGCGCATTGCGCGAGCGTTGCCTGGAAATATCTTGGTATTAAATCTTTGAAGTTATAAATACACAGATGAGTTTATATTTTTTGTTTCACATAATTCAATGTCCTCAATGGACAATGCAGGTGAGCAACTGGTGGTCGCAGGTGAAGACGGCCGGCTCCGCTATATACGCGAACCGCCACTACCTGGAGCTGCACCCGCGCCTCAAGCCCCAGCCCGGCCACATCCTGCCCCACGTGCACATACACCCCTCCGCTGTAGTGGACAGCACGGCTGTGGTCAGTTCATCATCTTTATTAGCCATTTCCTTACACCCACACTGTTCAAATAAAACCTTTTCCGGTATATAGGCATAACTTAAAGTGCTAGTTCTGCCCACTTTGGACCGATAAAATGAAAGCGTATAGACTAGTGAAAAAAAAATTACTTTTGCACGATCAAATATTATTATGTAACTACACACGCCATTAATTCATGGTTTATAACCGAGATCGTGCTGAACAACGCGACCATCAATGAGCACGCGCTCGTCATGTACTCAGTTGGTGAGTTAATGATGATTCTGGCTGGGAGGACTTGGTTCGTGGCTAGTTAAACGCATATCACCAAACGTGTCAATAGGGGAGGGGGTCACGATCAAGGCGGGCGTGCGGATAAAGGAGTCCATCGTGCTGAACAACGCGACCATCAATGAGCACGCGCTCGTCATGTACTCAGTTGGTGAGTTAATGATGATTCTGGCTGGCGAGGACTTGGTTCGTGGCTAGTTAAACGCATATCACCAAACGTGTCAATAGGGGAGGGGGTCACGATCAAGGCGGGCGTGCGGATAAAGGAGTCCATCGTGCTGAACAACGCGACCATCAATGAGCACGCGCTCGTCATGTACTCAGTTGGTGAGTTAATGATGATTCTGGCTGGCGAGGACTTGGTTCGTGGCTAGTTAAACGCATATCACCAAACGTGTCAATAGGGGAGGGGGTCACGATCAAGGCGGGCGTGCGGATAAAGGAGTCCATCGTGCTGAACAACGCGACCATCAATGAGCACGCGCTCGTCATGTACTCAGTTGGTGAGTTAATGATGATTCTGGCTGGCGAGGACTTGGTTCGTGGCTAGTTAAACGCATATCACCAAACGTGTCAATAGGGGAGGGGGTCACGATCAAGGCGGGCGTGCGGATAAAGGAGTCCATCGTGCTGAACAACGCGACCATCAATGAGCACGCGCTCGTCATGTACTCAGTTGGTGAGTTAATGATGATTCTGGCTGGCGAGGACTTGGTTCGTGGCTAGTTAAACGCATATCACCAAACGTGTCAATAGGGGAGGGGGTCACGATCAAGGCGGGCGTGCGGATAAAGGAGTCCATCGTGCTGAACAACGCGACCATCAATGAGCACGCGCTCGTCATGTACTCAGTTGGTGAGTTAATGATGATTCTGGCTGGCGAGGACTTGGTTCGTGGCTAGTTAAACGCATATCACCAAACGTGTCAATAGGGGAGGGGGTCACGATCAAGGCGGGCGTGCGGATAAAGGAGTCCATCGTGCTGAACAACGCGACCATCAATGAGCACGCGCTCGTCATGTACTCAGTTGGTGAGTTAATGATGATTCTGGCTGGCGAGGACTTGGTTCGTGGCTAGTTAAACGCATATCACCAAACGTGTCAATAGGGGAGGGGGTCACGATCAAGGCGGGCGTGCGGATAAGTCCATCGTGCTGAACAACGCGACCATCAATGAGCACGCGCTCGTCATGTACTCAGTTGGTGAGTTAATGATGATTCTGGCTGGCGAGGACTTGGTTCGTGGCTAGTTAAACGCATATCACCAAACGTGTCAATAGGGGAGGGGGTCACGATCAAGGCGGGCGTGCAGATAAAGGAGTCCATCGTGCTGAACAACGCGACCATCAATGAGCACGCGCTCGTCATGTACTCAGTTGGTGAGTTAATGATGATTCTGGCTGGCGAGGACTTGGTTCGTGGCTAGTTAAACGCATATCACCAAACGTGTCAATAGGGGAGGGGGTCACGATCAAGGCGGGCGTGCGGATAAAGGAGTCCATCGTGCTGAACAACGCGACCATCAATGAGCACGCGCTCGTCATGTACTCAGTTGGTGAGTTAATGATGATTCTGGCTGGCGAGGACTTGGTTCGTGGCTAGTTAAACGCATATCGCCAAACGATTTAGCGTTCCGATACGATGTCGTGTAGAAACCGAAAGGGATGTGGATTTTATTACTACTTCTTACAAGTTAGCCTGGTTCCGTCTTAGATTGCATCATCACTTAACATCAGGTGTGATTGCAGTCTAACTTGTAAAGCATATCTTGGAATTTTAGACCAGATAATATTTTGATAACCTTCAAATACGAAAAATAAAATTTATTATAAAATCCCGGAAGACTTAGCTATTACGACATCTAGACCGGACATATTTCTTTTTTCCAAACAAATCAAACGTATAGTACTTGTTGAGCTTACAGTGCCATGGGAAACAAACATCCCTAAAGACCATGTATTCAAAGTGAATAAATATTACGACCTTACTAATGAACTAACCAAAAATGGCTATGTGGTTAGTTTATACGCGGTAGAAGTGGGTGCGAGGGGTATACCAGCGAAGTCTCTCTACAACCTGCTAAAAGACCTTGGCCTTACTAGAAGTGCAGTAAGCTCCATATTGGAACGAGTGTCCAAAGCTGCTCTAGTAGGGTCCTTCCGAATTTGGCTGGGCAGGGAGAATAACTTGAACAGAGGAGGTGAGTGTTGACGCGCGTCACAAAGGGTACCCTTAAACCTACACCCGTGTCACAAGTCTCGGGCTCTGTTCGGAGTTTTTCTCAGCCACGCGATGGACCCCCACCCGCACGGTGAATCCATGGAATGCTAAGATATTCGTCTCGTCTCTCTTACCTAGTTGCTAGGTGTAACAAAATACGAACCTGGAGGCACACTGAAGATATTTTGATTCTACAATGTGCAACTGTAACGATTGTGTGTACCCTTTTGTGCAGTTGGTCAAGGTGCATCGGTCGGTGAGTGGTCACGCGTGGAGGGCACTCCGTCGGACCCCGACCCGGACAAGCCGTTCGCGAAGATGGATAACATACCACTGTTCAACTGCGAGGGCAGGCTCAACCCTTCCATCACTGTTCTAGGTAACATTGAAATCACAATTTTCTTACCGAATGATTTATATACTATAGTCCAACAGGACATTTATATTGGCAGACTTACTAGTAGCACATGAGTAGATAAATGGAACAGAGACAAAGCTTCATACTACCGCGCGAATCCGTTGCACTACTACAAGCACGAGGGGCATGTGTGAGTGACCACCAGCCGCTAGTCGCGTACGCGGCGAGACTGGAAAAACCCGGTTTACGCCGGCACAGTTAGTTGACAATCTTAAGGTCATGTCAGTGCAACACGTTGTTTGGTTGTTTAATTTGTCTTAACCTATTTGACAACCTCCGTGGCGCAAAGGTATGCGCGATGGATTTATAAGACGGAGGTCCTGGGTTCGATTCCCGGCGGGGCAGATTGAGATTTTTCTTAATTTGTCTTAGTCTGGCTGATGGGAGGCTTTCGCCGTGGCTAGTTACCACTCTACCGACAAAGACGTATCGCCAAGCGATTTAGCGTTCCGGTACGATGTCGTGTAGAAACCGATAGGGGTTCGGATTTCTTCCTACTCCTAACAAGTTAGCCCGCATTCATCTTAGATTGCATCATCACTTAACATCAGGTGTGATAGCAGTCAAGGGCCAACTTGTAATCGATAAAAAAAAATCACAATTTTCTTACCTAATCTATACTAATATTATAAAGAGGAAAACTTTGTTTGTTTGTTTGTTTGTTTGTTTGGTTGTAATGAATAGGCTCAAAAACTACTGGACCGTTTTTAAAAATTCTTTCACCATTCGAAAGCTACATTATCCACGAGTAACATAGGCTAAATTTTATTTTGGAAAAAATTAGGGTTCCGTAAAATATTTGGGTTTTTCGGACACAAGGTGTAAAAAATCAACCAGAAAAGTTACTTATTTTGCGTACGCTGCGTAAACTATAAAAGATAGAACCATAAAATGTTCTAATTAATTGGAGATCTTATAAATATCTACAAAAAAGTCCGCGACACACTATATCTATCTATGTCGAGTGAGGCACAACAACCATTTTTTTATTTAAAAATCTTAACTTTTTTTTGGACTACATTTAAACGCATTTATTTTACTCATGCTATTAATCCTTATCAAAATCAATAATTTCATCACTAAGTACAGTTTATGTAGATAATATTTGGTATTTAAAAGATTAAAATTGGACGTTTGGTTTAGAAGTTATGGCGAAATTAAAATATTACTATTTCTGCGTTGCGAAGTGAGCGTCACCAAGGCGGGGGCGCGCGTGCGGAAGGGGAGTTTAGATCTATGTTATATATACGATGATGAATTAAGAATTCGATCTTTGTTCAAATATCTATTTAGTACACGGAAGAGTTTGTTCGTTTGTTTAAACGGGCTAATCTCTATCTGCGTGTCGGATTGTAAAATTATTTTTGTTTGTTCTGAAGGCTAGACTCAAGAGTGAAATATACTATTTAATATCAATTTATACCCATTAGCTTGCCATAAATATATATTTTTAATGTTAATGTACTGAAATGTCATACAATGTTTAACAAAAATGTAGACCTTACACGTACACGGGACGGTACGGAGAATATTGCTTCACGGGAAACTATAAAAAAATTAAATTGAGAGGGGGAGCGGGGAATGAGCACACTATATGTGCCTTTACACATTTTGTATGAAAGTCTGTCTTTAAAATTAGAAGGATACCTAAGAGGTTTTCACGCGGACGAAGTCGCGGGCGACTGCTAGTGTTTTATATACCATAGTCGTTACGTTCTAACAGGACATTTATGTTGGCATACTTACTAGTAGCAGTAGCACAGCACATGAGATAAATGGAACAGAGACAAAGCTTCATACTACCGCGCGAATCCGTTGCACTACTACAAGCACGGGGCATGTGTGAGTGACCACCAGCCGCTTGTCGCGTACGTGGCGAGACTGGACAAAACCGGTTTACGCCGGCACAGTTAGTTGACAATCTTAAGGTCATGTCAGTGCGACACGTTGTTTGGTTGTTTAATTTGTCTTAACCTATTTGACAACCTCCGTGGCGCAGTGGTATGCGCGGTGGATTTATAAGACGGAGGTCCTGGGTTCGATTTCCGGCGGGGCAGATTGAGATTTTTCTTAATTTGTCATGGTCTGACTGGTGGGAGGCTTTCGCCGTGGCTAGTTACCACTCTACCGACAAAGACGTATCGCCAAGCGATTTAGCGTTCCGGATTTCCGTTCCACTCCTAACAAGTTGGCGCGTTTCCATCTTAGACTACATCATCACTTAACATCAGGTGTGACAGCAGTCAAGGGCCCACTTGAAGTCGATAAAAAAAAGACAACCCTACAAAAATAGGTAACAATTTTGCACGTTCTTTAAAAGCGTTACCTCTGTTCCTTCTATCTACTCATGTGCCAATAGGACACATTGGACATTTATGTTGGCAAGCTTGGCAGTAGCAGTAGCACAGCGTTCGGATTACAATTTTATGTTTGGAATGGTAGCAGCGAGCGCATTACTCTTGATTGCGTTCTTATTGGGTTATTATCAATTACCGTAACAAGATCCCTATTCCATCAGCGTCTTGCGAGCGTCGGCGTTCCTTCAACGTCAGCTCAACGTCGCGTTTATTGACGACAAGTACAATCCGTACGTTTTTTGACAACCTGTGTTTCGGCCCAGATGTCCTCAAGATAGTTTAAAAGCAATCTCGTCATCCATGCGAATTGCTAAACAATATTAAAAGGCGTATATCATAATGACCAAGAATTTTATGTATAGTTAGTTGTCAATCTGTCACCGTACGGGCAACATTAAATCATTCAACAGCTTAAGTTGGAGTTTTCTTTGCCCCAATGTATGCCTAAACATACATATTGGTGGCCCATGAGGGGAATTCAAAGCAGCGTGAACCAACAGTCCAGCATAAGTTCTGCATCACGACGGAAAAGACGAGTCAAGATAAGTGTCTATCCTTTGTCCTTCTTTGTCTCATCCAACTCCCAAAATAGTGTCTAAAGCTATTGTGAGTTGCATTCATTTGTGTGAACAAGGTTTATATATCACTAAATGAGTGAATATTAGTGTAATTAGCTTAAAATTACAAAGAAATTAGAGATTGCGTCATTCGTCGTCAAAAAACATTATTTTTTTCACCCACCTACAACTTGTATGACAAATTTAAATGTATTCTTTTTGTTACCTCAAAGCTATAACAAACCTCTCTTCTGGTGACACTGAAACTTCGAGATTTATGTCTAAATATTGTATGAAAAGTTCATCAAATGTAGTTTTCGACATTCGCAAATATTAAAAAAAATCATATTCGTTATTTTTAATAATATCAGAATACAGTGCGAAATATTAACTTTCTTGTAATTGATTAGACCATGAGTATCTATAGGATTTACCCAAAACTGACGATGATAATTTTTTTATCTTTTACGTAATTTTCGTTGAAGTAGCAAACCCAACAGTGAGGCAAGTGTGAGTTTTTCACCGAGCGACTGCGTAAAAACGTATTCACTCATAACGTCAAATTATATAGCAATAAAGGCGTTTACTCTCGCTATAACTAGATGGCGCTACTAAAATTCCATATAAATTTGCGTTACGTTTTTACGCAGTCGCTCGGTAACAAACTCACACTCGGCACTATTATTTTTTTTTTTTATTTTATAGTAGTGTTTCTTGTCGAAGTCTATTTTTTCTCTGATTGTACGCGAAAACGCAACGTTGACGTCCCGTTAACGCGACGTAAGCCCTCGACAAAATTTTAATTCGCCATATTCTTTGGCGGCCATCTTGGATTTGAAACTTTTCATACTGTATAGACGATATCTTTTTGTCAAGCCAAGTGTAAAGATATGTTACCCGTCATTTTGTAGCGGCGGCTATTTTAGACCGATTTTGATCACACATAGCTAAAGACCACCGCTGGGAAACTGGCTTTCAAATTTTAAAAAAGCCGCATTGAAATCAGTTCATCCGTTTAAGCGCTACGATGTCGATACGATTTATAAAAAATTTAATCTTTTATTTTCAGGTTCAGGCGTGGTAGTCCCAGCTGAAAGAATCGTTCTGAACTCAATAGTGCTCCCACACAAACAGTTATCTAGGAGTTTCAAAAACGAAATCATATTATAGTTACAAATAAATCGTAGTAGAACTTTTGACAAAATACATTTTTATTTACTAATTATACATAAATAAAATTAAATATTATTGATACAAAATTGGTTTAGTGTAAAAATCAAGTGATTCATACTAAAGCCTAAGTGAATGTGGAAAGCATGTCAACAAACAAATTTAACATGAAGTTGGAAAATGCAACACATTTTATGCCTAAGAAATTTAAAATTATGTTTTGTTTTTTTTTTATAAAATCTTATTTAAAAGATATTTAGTATATTAATTAGTTTTTAAGCTTCCTAATTTCATTTATTGTCATGAATTTGTCATTAACAAGTTAATTAAAAAAATTAGGAGTAAAATGACTAGTGATTTCAACCTTCATTTTTAATTTATTTGTTGATAAGCATTTTCCATCGAGTTTGGCTTTAGTTCTATTGGGTATATGTAATTTATACAGGATGTTACCAAGTATTGAATGAAATAAATCCATATTTATTTTTATTTAAGCCCGCGTGTAAACCCTGAATCACATTAATTATTGGAGTGTACGTATCTATAAATTCTTTGTAGAATCTTATCTTTAGGGCTAACGCTAAAACTCGCGCGGGTACACGCTCGCGTGTGTATAATGAAAAATAGTATAGACAGCGCAGGCGCGTGCGACGGAGCGCGAGCGCGGGCGACGGGCACACGGCGCGGGCGCCCGCGACGTGCACACGCGAGCGGGTTTGTTTCTACAAATCAGTCGAGCGCCGTTAGATGCCACGATCACACGCGTCGAAGGCCAGGTACAATCATGAACATCGATACAAAGCGCGTATTAATTGAGGTGCAATTTCGGCCAGTATTATGGGATATGGCGAATGAATTATCGAATTTTCCGCTGAGTAACCTACTTGTCAAGAACGGGTTATGCAGTCGACGTTTTTTCCGTTGACGTATTTTTGCTAAATAATAAATTAGTACATAATCCATGGTAATCTACTCCACACAACTGTACACGCTCGACATCAAAATTATACTAGCAGCGCTAACTGAGACGGGCGCACGTGACGGGTACCCGCTCGCGGATTTGTGACCCGCCGCGTGCGCCCGCGCCCGCACCCGCACCAGTTTTAGCGTTAGCCCTTAGATGAAAAGTGCATTGAAATCTTGTACCTATATTATAAAAGATCTAAACAATTTTGTTTTATACTGTGTTATCTATTTATCTAATACCTTTAAACGAGCAATTCTTGTATATAAATAATCTAAAACACGAAAACGGCTCCAACGATTTTTAGGCATTTTTTTTTAATTTCAAAAAAAAAGAACGAGCAAAACTCCAAAAAAAAGCGGATACAGTTAGTTTACTTCAATAAAAGTATTTAAGTAAACACTTAACTGCAACTGTTACATGACCTTATGCTTGTTTAAAATCAGTTAAGAGGAGCGAGTAGAATTTGGTGAAGTAGTTGCTTGTACTGAATCGCTGCGTGGGTCACTATAGACCTGTGTTTATTTGGAAGGCTGGAATAGGAAACATCCTGTATAAATCATCAATTTACCTTACTGATAAAATTTTATTGTCAAATAATGTACAATACATATAATGACTGTTTTTCGCACAATTCTGAAAATTCTATTGACATGACGCTCTTCAAATGTACCGTTTACTGTGTGAGCTTGTTGATGTTACGCTTATGTCACGGTTACATATTACATTGTACTGATCGGCTAAATGACGTCTGCTCTGTCGAAAATATATAAAAAATCTTTGAGAAGATATAGTCTAGTCTATTCAGGGAAGTCCGTTTTGGCTTTAATGTAGATGTCACTTGTATAGACAAGCGTTTGACAGGCGTTGGTGAGTTAAACTAAAGTAAACAAAATGTAATGGACACAATACGCTTACATGTCCATTACATAACACAAAATTTGTCATTACCGTCTTTATTCCTCGTTCAACGTCTATATAGAGCGTTTATCATCAGGGGCCCTCAAGAACCGATAACTTGTCTCTCACATATATTATTGTCAAAAAAACTAGCAGCATACTAATATATCCTCCATGATATAATATAATCCCTGATACTATATAATATAATCCATGATGCTATATAATGTAATCCCTGATGCTATATAATATAATCCCTGATGCTATATAATATAATCCATGATGCTATATAATCTAATCCCTGATGCTATATAATATAATCCCTGATGCTATATAATATAATCCATGATGCTATATAATATAATCCCTGATGCTATATAATATAATCCATGATGCTATATAATATAATCCATGATGCTATATAATATAATCCATGATGTTATATAATTCATGATGCTATATAATAGAATCCCTCAGCATCATTATATAGCATATGATTTAGTTACACAATATAATTGGTAACCCTAGTATTTTTTTATTAATTACAAGTTAGCCCTTGACTGCAATAACACCTGATGGTAACTGATGCTGCAATCAAAGATGGAAGCGAGCTAATTTGTTAGAAGTAGGATTAAATCCACACCCCTTTCGGAACGCTAAATCGCTATAATGATTATGTAATCGCTAATGTATAATGCAGTTTCTTTCCAAAAGGGTCCTACATATTGTATGCTCAAGGGCCCAGCATAGTTTAACACGGCCTTTGCGATAGTGCTATCAACTTAACGCTACCAAAAGCCAAACGGACTTCACGGTATAGATTGACTGTACCTATGTTTTTCGTATTATATATAGCCCTTGAGCTCATAACAAATTTTGTGTGTATATTTCAGACAGGAAAACAAAATAAATCGATGTTTGTAAATTTTAGGCAAAAGGGGATCTAAATAAATAATGTATAGCCATATAAACAAAATAATGTTAATAAGACAAACTATTGATAAATTAAATAGTTAAACAATTAATTTATCCTATCTATATCTATATTTTTTGTATATATTTTGATACCTAAGAATATAATTATTTAAGCACATTTTGTATTGTTTTATTACGTTAAAACCAAATTCATGAAAGCTAAACTCACCCTTACAATAACAATAGTTAATTAACCGACGAAAAAAAACGGAGGAGGTTCTCAATTCGACACGTATATTTTTTTTATGTTTGACCACGCATAACTTTTTACAGAGTTGTCCGATTTTGATAATTCTTTATATTTTTTTATTAGAAAGGGCATACTTCCAAGGTGGTCCCATTGTCATCATGTTAGGATCTGATGATGATATCCTGGGGAAATTGAAGGAACTCATCAAATTTTGGAGGCACGCACACAGAGACTTACAGAGATTTCGGTTTTTGTCTCGAAATCGGTAGCTATTTGGCTACTAGTGCCGTATAATATACTATGACAGTATAGTACGAGTACGATACATGGCGATAAATCACTAAAGGAAAGTGATAAGTTATAACTGCTTTAAAAAATTTAAACTTTAAAGCATTTAAAGTACCAATTGATTATTAAAAAAAATTTTTTAAATAAAAATAGAACCGACTCAAAACGCACTAAAAAGTCAAAAATAACTGTGTCATTTAGTTGCTTTAATTTACTTAAGCATATCTAGGAGTCGGTGCCAGCCAAGGTTTCTACTTTAAAAGGACGTTACCTAGAACCCACAAACTGCTTTACTATGTAATATAAAGGTTCCTTAAACTTGCTAAAAAGAATGCTCTGATAAATGCGAACAAAAATACAAATATTTTTATATTATATTTAACCTTCTACTTGGATATCGAACCTACACCCTCTACTCTGATACCGAACCTAGACCCACTACTTAAATACCGAATCTAGAACCTTTACTTGGATAGGGAACCTATACTAAAGCCAAACTCGATTGAGAATGCTTGTCAACAAATAAATTTAAAATGAAGGTAGAACATGCAACACATTTTATGCCGAATAAATTCAAAATTATGTTTTGTTTTTTTATAAAATCTTATCTAAAAGATATTGAATATATTAATTAGTTTTAAGCTAACTATTCTAATTTATTGTCATGAATTCGTCAGTAACTAGTTAATTTAAAAAAATAGGTGTAAAATGACTAGTGATTTCTACCTTCATTTTTAATTTGTTTGTTGACAAGCATTCTCAATCGAGTTTGGCTTTAGTATAGACTCTATTTGGATACCGAACCTAGGCCCTCTACTTGGATACCGAACCTAGACCCTCTACTTGGATACCGAACCTAGACCCTCTACTTGGATACCGAACCTAGACCCTCTACTGGGATACCGAACCTAGACCCTCTACTTGGATACCGAACCTAGACCCTCTACTGGGATACCGAACCTAGACCCTCTACTTGGATACCGAACCTAGACCCTCTACTGGGATACCGATATTTATATATATTTTAATTATTTTTAGTGTTATTATATATGTTAGTATGTACCTAGACCCTCTACTTGGATACCGAACCTAGACCCTCTAAGCACTAGTTTTTGCTTTGCTTTATGAATATAAAGCATTTAACTGTCAATCAGAGAGGTGGTCACTATTATTTAGAGAAGTTGTAGCAGTAGGGACACTAGTAACACTGACGATGACGATCCTTGTACTCAATTTTATTGTGAAACCTTGATTACATATGAGATTATAGGTAAAATAATGTGCATGTTGTGACGTCAAGCAATCAATAACTCTTAAGCTCAATGGATAACTACGATATTGTCGTCAAGTTCAGGTACAATAGGTTGACGATCTTCAAATTTTGTTATTTTGATGAGTTTGCGATGCACCTAGATTCCAGCAAGCCTTATCAGTTTAAGTTTTACTCATGAGGTCCTTAGTCATGGGTCGACCTTTGATAAATGGGGTTATATTCCTTCTAAGAACACCCCGAAACTCGAAAGGTTGCTTCCCTGTGCTCAGGTAACATCTATCTAACAGTGCTAATCCTAACTAATAGTATAAATGCGAAAGTAACTCTGTCTGTCTGTCTTGCTTTCACTCTACAACTACTGAAACGATTTAAATGAAATTTGGTACACAGTAAGTCTAGAGCCTGAAAAAGGACATAGGCTACTTTAAATTGCGAAAAAAGGGTTGTAAGGGGTTAAAGAGGGGATGAAATGTTGTATGAAAGTATCGTCATTTTGAAAGCTACCTACCTACCTATTTCTTAGGCAGTTGATTAGATATTAATAAATATGACATTCAAAGCTAAGAAAAATTAGGCTGCCGTAATAACTAATTCCACGCGGACGAAGTCGCGGACAAAAGCTAGTAGTAAATAAATAAATAAATATTATAGGACAATAACATACATCGCTACATAGCCCCAAAGTAAGCTTAAATAGCTTGTGTTATGGGTACTATGATAACTGATGAATATTTTTATATGTATTATAAATAGATACTTATAATATATAGATAAACACCCAGACACTGGAAAACATCCAGGCTCATCACACAAATATTTTCCAGATGTGAGAATCGAACCCACGGCCTAAGACGCAGAAGCATGGTCGCTATACGCTGCTCCACTCGGCCGGCTGTCAATAGTGATCGTTGCAAAGCAAAACATTATCACCCTAAGATCGCCAACCTGCATTCAGACGATGTGATGGGTCTCAGCTTTAACGTTTAGCCGCCAATTATTACCAAAATTAAATTTTGACGCAGACATCTATTGTTACCGATGGTAAAATATTTTAGGCGTAATGGCCTCTAATTTAAAGGTCATGGCAAACACTTTTTCTCTTCGTTTCTCTGCCTATCTGTTTTTTTTCGTCTCTTTGATATTACCTTATTTTTAATAATAATAAATATATAAAAAACATTAAGGTTGGTTAAAATCATTTATGCGTGCAGCCCAACGTCTTTCCTGGTAGGTACGCTTGTCGATAAAAAATAAGTGTTAAATAATTAATACCGATTTTTTTTGTAAACAGGTTTTTGTTTACAATAACTACGATGCGCAAGCGCAAGGTCGGTGTTAATAGATTCAATCCAAGTGTCTGCATAAAGTTCAAAACTAAAACCAGACTAAGTACCGTTCCTACTCGTACTATTTGAAATGATTTATTCAAAACGAATTAGTTCATAGACAATTTGTTAAAAAGATAAATGTAACGATGCCATCGCTTAGGCATGTACCTACCAACATACCTCCATACAATCATACCTGATGATGCAATCTAAGCTGGAAGCGGGCTAACTTGTTGGAAGTAGGATGAAATTCACACCCCTATCGTTTTTTACACGACATCGTATCGGAACGCTAAATATAGTAGTAACTAACCACGGCCAAAGCCCACCAGTGTAACCGCCTTAGTTAACACAAAAAAAATGTATATTAATAAAAAATTATGGGCCGTGGGTGTAAGGCCCACCTAATTTAAGCCTTGCGCAGTCCGGTACTTCCCTGGAGCCAGGTGCGACTCGGCGACAGCTGATGGCCGGTTACGGGATGGGACGGCCGAATGATGCCACGACGCCGGTGATAAAACGACCACAGTGACGTCACGGGTACGGCGGCAGTTGTTAATTGTACCGGGATCGTAGACGGTAACTTGGGACCCAATATGTGGGAATAACTATTACACGAACACGAGCAGGTCGTATTAGGTGTGTTAAAATATGATTTTAGGCCATAGGCAGCTTAATTTTTTACAATTAATAAGGATTGCAAAAATATTATAAAATTAGTAACTGCGACTAGGTCGTCGATCGTGAATAAACTCCCACCAGGCAGACCTGGACTAATTTAGAAAATCTAATTCGGCTCCGCCGAGAATCCAGACTGTTTGTTCCACTGCGCCACGGAGGCCGCCAAAACATTCCAATATTCATATTTCAGTCAATTCACACAAAATATTGATAAATTTTACCGAATAATTTTAATTTGTTTTAAAGAGTCACTCAATCATCGGCCAAACCAAAACAAAACCTGTCCAGTAAGTTTTGAGTTCACATACAGACAGACAGCGAAGGACTTTGTTTTATAGTGTTTTGATAATGCATATCTCAGGCTCTACAGGCGTCGAACCCAAGACCGTGGCGCCTGCGATGTCTTTAAAAAACCCATAAACATTATCGTGGAATGCGAAAATACGGTCATCCGAAACTGGTTCGCAGAATTTGGTTTTACTGATAATGTCGTGATAGCTAAGCTGAGGTATCGATGACTTTCACTTTGAATATATTCTTTTACCTGTTATATATTCACTGTGCCCTTTATTCCTTTTATAATGTTTCAACTTTATCGCCTATCAGATGTCTGCGACTTCGTCCGTAAAATGTATTGCAAAAAACACTAAAAATTGTAAGTAGGTACGTGATATTGTTTGAAGAAAAATTAATAAGTATATCAAGCTATCTTTAAATATTCTTCCATACTTCAAGTATTAGGCAATTTTAATAAAAATTCCCAGGTGACGTGACGTGACAGTTCCAAAATACGAAAAATAAAATAATAAATAAAATAAAATAATGTACTTATCGCCGTAACAATTTAATATGCTCTGGAAAAAACTCATTTTAGATTTTAAAAGAATTAGTAAGTTATTTTTTTTATTAATTGTGATAAGTTCTTAACTTAGAATTGAATAATAATTTTTAGCTGTTCTTTGGATTTTCTCAATTTTCTTTTTAGTACTCTAAAGGTAACAAAAAGTCTTTTAATTTTATCATGTCTTATAAAATGGGGAAAGCAAATAAATCCACCGATTTTTTTAGTAAATTAAGGGCCTTACCTAAATTTCAACATAAAATAGAGCTGATATAGACCTTAGGTACGCCATGCTACAAAAATGAGAGTCGTTGGGTTAACGAACTCCGGCTGATTACGTAACCATAATAAACAGCTGTGTAATGTAAATGACCGGGACCCAACATGTTATTTCCCAATTCCGATATACGAAGAAAAGGTAAAGGTCATAGTGGGACCTTCAAAGCTTGCAATTGGGGTCAATGTGTACCTACTTTAACTACATCAGTAGACTGATTAACAGCAATACTAATAAACCATAGTTAGTAATAGATAGTTGTTAATGATGGCCCCCGTGGCGTAGTAGTATGCGCAGTGGATTTATACGGAGGTTCTGGGTTCGATACCTGGCAGGCCGATTAAGATTTTTTAAATTGATCCAATTATGGGTGGTGGGAGGCTTCGGCTGTCGCTAGTTACCACCTTACCGACCAAGACGTACCGCCAAGCGATTTAGCGTTTCGGTACGATGTCGTGTAAAGACCCAAAGGGGTGTTCAATTTTTTAAAATTTCATCTTACTACAAGTCAACCCGCTTTCATCATAGATCGGATCATCACTTAACATCAGATGTTATTGCAATCGAGGGCTAACACGTAATGAATAAGTAAACCTACATCTATGAATATAAATGTTGTCAGTACTTGTTGAAAGCAAAGTTCCGATTTTGAATTCTCGCTTTTGCGATACAAAAATACACCAATTTAGAACTTGAGAGGTAAAAAATAATGTTGTTTTAGGCGTAAAATAAAAAGCAGCTATAAACTCTTTTATAAAAAATACCCCTTTTTGAGTACTCGTATTCGGATGTACCTAGTATTTAACATCCAAGTATGTAAAAGCAGACTCTCTTCATTAGTTAGTTAAAGATACGAACAAAAAAAACAGCTGTAAATTCTTTTATAAAAATCTCATTTTAACATGCACTCAATATGTACGTAGGTATAAGTAAATAAATTGTGATACATGTTGATATTATTAAACATTCTTTTGCATTATAAGCGTTTCAAATCGTTCAATACACAATACAATAGAGACACAAATTCTATACGAAGTATAGCCGCAAATAAATAATTCACTCCAAGCCGGTTGATCACAAACTAATGTTCATCAACAACATGCACTTGACCTGGTGTTATCCGTTCGCTGTTAAAGTGTGCAGTGTTTCATTATAAAATACCTGGGCAAACGAGCTCCGCTAGAAATAAAGCCAAGATCTGAATACAAAATTTTATTAAAATCGTCTCTCCCGAATTGCTCGTTTAATGTCCGTTCGCGATGAACTCAATACTAACTGAATGGAACTGCCACGGTTCCTAACTAAAGTTTTAGTATATTACTTGTTAAGGTTTTATGTAAATTGGATGAAATATGAAGACAATTCTTGGAAAATTATAATGTAAGCTTTTGTTGAAAACGCTACTTTATCTATTTGAAATATAACAAAACAACGTATGGACGAATACCTTTATTGGGACTACAAAAAAGTCCGCGATGGCATATATCTGTCCTATGTCCTAAATATTTTTGTACAATTACATAACTTAGTATAATATAAATAACTTTGTTGCTATGAACACAATTATTGTGAGTTGTAGTCAATGGAGATTACCGCCACTGGGTATTACAGGGTTTACGTAAGTAACATGCAGTTAATTAAGTTAAAATGATCGAATCACGACATTTATCCATTTAAGTACATACATGCAAGTAGATAGATTTAATTCGTGTATATAGGTATGTTAAAACGTCATCTATCTTTTGATGACATCACAAATAATTCGAATAATTATTTTATTGCTTGCCCTGGTTGTTATCAATTCATTTTTCATTATGACATCGACCTGCAATTATATCACCATCATTATGAGCAGATGAATGAGCTACTACTGGCATTTTGAGTTTCGACCCACCACGCTTTTCTACACCAAAGCCAAACTCGATTGAGAATGCTTGTCAACAAACAAATTAAAAATTAAGGTAGAAATCACTAGTCATTTTACACCTATTTTTTTTAATTAACTACTTAATGACGAATTCATGACAATAAATTTGATTAGTAAGCTTAAAACTAATTAATATAACATAATTTTAAATTTATTAGGCATAAAATGTGTTGCATTTTCTACCTTAATTTTAACTTTGTTTGCTGACTGATTCCCAATCGATTTTAGCTTTAGTATAGTGATTTTTTTAGAAGAGTGAAACTCATACAGCATCCGATCCAAGATTCAGGACGTCATTATCTGAAGCTAACAGAAGCTAAAAGCTACAATAGCTACCTAATCAGTGGATCAGCGAAGCAGTCAACATATTTCTAGGAACAATACGTGAAAATTCATTTGTTTGTAAATTTTTGAATTTAATAAAATTGAGTGATAACTAAACGATTTATTTATTTACAAAAAATCAAATAATTAATAGTGCCAAAATAGTTTTAAAAAGTAGGAAAATATTCCGTACAATATAAATGTCTATCTAGAAAATAAATTAACATAAACATCCTCAGGATATGTCTACGACATCGTAATACAATGATCCAAAGTTGTACTATTATTAGCATAGCTATTTAACCCTGATATTAATTACCTACCAGAGCAGTTACTTAAGATGGTAACGGCATTAATTTCAACCAACAACTTACAAAATATTTGGACAGTCTAAACAAACAACGAAAACCGCATTCGTGTATGCCACTCAGCTTTATACCTAACATATTTAGAAGTTATCTAACTTTTTATATTTTAGGAAATTATATAATTGTAAGTTATAATACATTTAATTTATCACTGAACGGTTTGTTAAACAAAAAAAAATCAGTTCCATTATATACAAACACCGACATTTTCCAGAATAATGCACACCGCATCACAAAAGAGCGCACGATTTTTACCATCTTCAGTCCATCTACCGCCACCGCCGCAGTTCGTAACAAGACACAGCAGTGTCTGGATGAGTACCGTTAATCCAGTGACAGTTAATAAGTTACCAAAATGAATTTTATAATTACGAAACTTATGTGGCAAAACGGGACCCGGATAAACCAGTACTTATTCGCCGTTATAAGTAAGTTTATTTTTTTATTCCACAAAAAAGTACGATTTTATTATTATGCGCTTTTTGTTTGTTTTGAATAATAGAATGCTTATTTTTTTGTATACGAAATATTCTAATTCAATTATTTTGTGTTTATTTTTTGTTTGATACTCGTAAATCGCGTATTTGCGAGAAGTTCGTTATTGTAAACATTAAGTTTAAAGGATGCAGGCGCAACTTAGTGAGGTTCAAGTATAAAATTAGATACATGAATACCTGTGTGTAATTACGAAGGCGATTGTAAGTGGGTAGGTATTATTTTTAGAATCAAATGCGTGGTATGAATTTTTTGCAACCGGTGATGTTGCACTGGGTGCAGTTAGTTAGTACCTATCTAGAAAAGGCTGCGATGCAAGTTTATTTTTAGGATTTGATTAGCATTCGAAAAGTAAGCATTTCGCTGATAGGAATCGCGTATACGGCTTCGAATTATAGATATGCATCGCTATTGATTCTTAACCAAACCATGTTTGAATTTTATGCTGTATTTACTTAGGGATTTAAAAAATTCACACTTTATACAAATAAAACAAATAAAATTACCTATTACACGTTATATGATTGATTTTGACAGTAGAAAATAAGAAAACACATTGCGTCGTCATCGCCCACAAATATTTGCATTGTTTCAATTTATAGGAAGCTACTTTCTAGCTATTAATTCAATTAATTATTATAATTATTTATTAATAGCAATTCTTCTTGCACTTGTATATCTCAATCTCAGAAACGGCTTCAACGATTTTCACTAAATTTTATATACAGCAGGTTTCGGAGGCGGTTAATCCATCATCTCGGTCAGACTAATCATATAATACATTTTTAAATGTATTATATCGACAGCTACTTGGCATTTTTAATAACTATATTAAAGCCTAACTCGATTGAGAATACTTGTCAACAAACAAATTAAAAATGAAGGTACAAAATGCAACACATTTTAATAAATTTAAAATTATGTATTTTAAAAAATAATATTTAAAAAATATTGAATATACTAATTAGTTTTAAGCTTACTTATCTAATTTATTGTCATGAATTCGACATTAACTAGTTAATTAAAAAAAAATAGGTGTAAAATGACTAGTGCTTTCTACCTTCATTTTTAATTTGTTTGTTGACAAGCATTCTCAATCGAGTTTGGCTTTAGTATAGAAAAATGGCCTTTACATTTTTTGTGTACATAAATAATACTAAGTATACGGTTATCCCTAAAGTAAAACTACTAAAAAATGTAGTCGATTAAAATTTCAATTCTATTAATTCAAAATGGTTAAAAACATTTTCAAAACGCTATATTTCAAGTGTTAATAGTGTCCTACCTACTACCGGAAGCAGAAGTCAGATTGTAGGAAGAAAAGTCAGCTTCAGAAGTTGATGTTTTAAAATAATCATAAATTTATAATAATAAAAAAATATTATTATTCGTAACATAATACTTTTACTTCTGGTGTTAACATAAATGCCAATCCAATTATTCCAATTTAAGTACATAATTTGTCATTCATTTAATAATGAATCAACGATACATTTATAAATATTATATATTCGAACATAAGGAACTGCCTGCCAGTATATCTGTTTCCTTTTCACGTTTAAACCACTAAACCGTTTTGATGAATATAATAATGGACTTTTTGTCGCAAAACTTTAACCCTAAGGACGTTTAAAACTAATAAATTAAAAATTGTGTTCTGTTATTTAAAAAAATCTTATTTAAAAGATATTCAATATATTAATTAGTTTTAAGCTTACTAATCTAATTTATTAACATGAGTTCGTCATTAACTATTTAATTTAAAAAAAAAATAGGTTTAAAATGACTCGTGATTTCTACCGTCATTTTAAATTTGTTTGTTGACAAACATTCTCAATCGAGTTTGGCTTTAGTATAGGTATATGATGACCTATGTAGGCCATGATTGTTAAGAATTCTTTCTTAGAAATATAATAATCATAATAATAAATCCCCGATATAATGACATATTCTTATAGGAAAAAGTCTGAGGAGTGTTCTTACATACTTTTTTTTACAAGCGATTTTAATGATTCTTTTTTTGTTGGAAAGGGATGGAAGAAGAACCTGACTACCTGACTGGTGGGAAATATCTGGAGCTTAGACCCACTATGCTGCTCCAGTGTAGGTTGGCGGGCTTAGGGTGATAATTGTTTTTTTTATGACTATTTTAATGGCCCACTAGAAGAACCTATCCCCCTGACTTGTGGGAAATATCTGGACCATAGACCCATCATGCTGCGCCAGTGTGGCTTGGCGGGCTTAGGATGATAAACTTTTTTTATGACTTTTTAATGTACTACTAGAAGAACCTGACTCCCTGACTTGTGGAAAAATACGAAAATTGCTTTCTTATAGCTGACTTGAGACTCCCTCTAATTTAGTAATTAGCTGAAGGGAAGGAAAGGTCCTGGCTTCCTGGGTCGAGTTGTGAAATAATTATAAGTTTTTCTTTCTTTTAAGAAATTAGTAAATTCTAAGCTCGGGGAGTTAGTGGTGTTACACTACCTTGCCTTTTATACGTTAAGTCTTCTGTACCAGTCATTTTTAATTAATAAACATTATCTACCTAGGCCTGCGAACCCGCATTGCAGCAGCGTCTGCAAGAAGACAGGTCTGGTCTTTGATAGGCTTATAATGATGATATTTTAGGAGACTTAACAAAAAACGCGGATTTTATAAAAAGTAAATAGTTTAGTCTTAACAACATTGTTTACAGGATTGGGTATCTCAATATATTCGATATCAGTACCCATTTTCACAGTACTTTCCTTTTAATAATTTTTTTTTGGAAATTATTTTTGTATAATTTATAAACAAATAAACCCTTTTGGGAAATAATAATTTAAAATTATTTACATATCTAAATTTCGCCTTAATATCGTAAAGTTATTGCATAATATTTAGCTCAGGGAAAACCCTGCGAGACGCAGGTATCATAAACGTACCCAAAAAACCGTATATTAACCAAACCGAATAATTAAAAAAAAACTTTATTAAGAAATAAAAATCAAAACGAGTTTAGAACAGATTTAGAGAGCGCTTTATAGCGCGATTTTTTTTCAATTTTAAGTTGCAAGATATGCAATCTATTTATAATCGCCTTGGAAAATCCATGGAATGGCTAAATAGTGATCAGATCAATTCCTTAACATTTGATATTCCTACTGATAGTGATCAGTGAACTGAGAGTATCAGAGTAACTTAACCGAAACTGGAACATCTTGGTTCTCCAATAAGCTTCAAATTCTCCTGTCTTGAAAGAAGGAGGTGGAAAATGCCTTGTAGTAACTAGGCAATCTTATTCAATCAAGAAGAAGAAGAACTAGGCAAGGAAAGAAGTAATAGGCTGATGATAGCTTCTGCAATCAATTAAGAATATCTATAGAGCGCTAGTTGTATTGAAAAAAGTTATATTTTTTTGTTGATCCTACCTCATTCCATTATGCGGAAAAAGAAATAGCTGTGCTCCTTTTAAAATTAATAAATAAAAGATTTCTATATTTTTAGTACCGATGAAATCGTAAACAGAAAACGAACGGGATTGCAAAATTCTAAATTCAAGTATTTTTAAATCGTCTTTAAATAAATATATATTAGTAATATAAAATCTATAATTATGCTTATTTGTTCTAATCTAGGTTAAGTAAATAATTTAAAAGCATATTGTTATTTAAAGATTTTCCTTAAATTAACTTTGAAAACAAATAATTTTAGACTTTTATTAGTCTTAATATAAGAGGAAATCCCCACAATCAAAGGATTGCAAGGCATCCCAGACACATGTACCTACTTATAGGCGGGAGAAGGCTCGAAGGGCGCTGCAAAGATATGCAACGCCCTACGAGCTTCTGCTTTTCCTACCACCTTCTCTACGACTTGTGTCTCCCATCTACTGCACACATAGACGCCTGAAGATGGTCCATGACGACCCTGACAATGACATACCTACGGTCAAAGCCTCCTAAGACACGATATAAACCACAACAAGTGACCGACTGAAGTTTCGGTTTCGACTAAAACTAAAACTGATGCCGAAATTCGGTATCGGTTTTGATTGCAAACCGTATTCTGGCTATGCTTCTGAGCTCGCCTAACGTCCCAGTGACGCTGCTGCGATCCATAAATAAACCATCTTTTTATTACTACAAGTTAGCCCTTGACTGAATGATGTATGTATGTATGTATGTCCATACCTGGGAATAACGGCTGAAGTGATTTTGCAATCCACAATGTGCAAAATTGTGGTAGTGACATAGGCTATATACGCTTTCAAATGGCGCCTGTCTATACGACATCGTGCTGGAACGCTAAATTGCTTGGCGGTACGTGTTTGTTGGTAAGGTGGTAACCAGCTACGACTAAAGCCTCCCACTAGTCAGACTATACTAAAGCCAAACTCGATTGAGAATGCTTGTCAACAAATAAATTAAAAATGAAGGTAGAAATCACTAGTCATTTTACACCAATATTTTTAAAATAAATATTTAATGACGAATTTATGACAATAAATTAGATTAGTAAGCTTAAAAGTAATTAATATATTATATTCAATGTCTTTTAAATATTATAATCTTAGATTTATTAAGCATAAAATGTGTTGCATTTTTTACCTTCATTTTTAATTTGTTTGTTGACAAGCATTCTCAATCGAGTTTGGTTTTAGTATAGTACCAATAATTTAAAAAATCTCAATCGGCCCAGCCGGATCCCGTAGGTAGATCATAAAAACATTTAAAATATAATTATTTTAATTTTATTTTATTTATAATAATAAATCTTTGTGTGCATTTTTATCTAGATCCGTTTCTCGTGTTATATATTATGCTGCATCAGCAGCCGAATTATGTTTTATTTATTTACTCAAATTTGTTTAATTTAAGCAGATCAAAATATTCAAAAATGTTTCAAAATATACGCAAGAGTATAAGGCGTCCACATATATGGCATCTGTATTCGTAACTATGGTGTAACGAATTTTATAAATTATCAATAAATAAACCTAGCCTAGGTACTCTTATTATACGGTCTAGAGGATGTCCGCGACTTCATCCGCGTGAAACTTTCATTATATTTGTAAACCCATTACTTTTTACATTTTCGACCCAGTCATTACTTGATAAATGACAAAATGTTTCATGAAAATTTTTAACCTCTATAAATCCAAACGCAGTGAAGTTTCATAATTCTCGTATCACGTTATTTCATGTATTTAACTGATAGCCCGTATACCAATTTTCATATTGAAAAATCTCTAATTTATATTTCAAGCTAACAAACCTTATTTGAGGAGGCACCCTTATAATTTTTTTATCACATTATATTTCATTTTAATCCACATACCAATTTTCATAAAGATATAACATGAAAATTCATTATTTATTTTATATCTATGAATATGAAAATTGGACTTTCCATACAAGCTGTCTACCCTGATTCTTCTATTATACCTAATATTTTCGATAGACCGACTTACTTTCGCATTTACAATATAATCATGGATAGATATATAGACATGACAATATAGGAAACAATATTATAAAAAAAAACTCAAAAATTTGATATTATCGCAAAGAATATTTGAATCTCCAAATGTTTTAATGTCTAGAACAATAAATTATTATAATTCATTAACAAAAAGCAACTGACTCATAACAACCGTTATTTAAATTGCATTTACTAATGTTATTAGTGTAGTTATAAATATTATAATGCAAATCGATTTTATGAATATCTTGATTTTCATAAATAAACTTGTTTAAACAATGCAATCGTCACGATCTGGATAAAACCCTACATAAATCACAAACAAGTCTAAGTTATGTGATGCGCATCTATTTATCTATGGAATTACCTATACCTGAATATTATGCACTTAATACTTGCCTTAATAATTAAAAAAAAAAACTTTATTACAATCTGCCTCATTGGTTTTTTGGTTAGCCCACAGAACAGACAATGAAGCGCTTCTTGCGTTAATTTTTTAAATTTATGATTTATTCATTAGGCTTAGGGTCGTGAGATCTGCATTTGAGTCCTAGGTCCAAAGAAATATTATCAGTAACTTCAGCCTGAAGTTAGGAAGTTGGTATAGTATAGTGATGCTAGTATAATATAGTGATAGTACGTTAAGATTTCAGTTCCCGATATCAATAAAATCTGATAGTTGTAAAATATTATCAAAATTTCTTTTCAACAGGAGGGAGTTCAACTATGTCCAGTGAGCAAAGATAGGCTCAAAACGATGTCTCTGAATAGCTTAGCCGTACTTATTGTCATGGGGTGATTACTATTAGTAACCATTGGTTGGAAGAAGCTTATCTCTGATAGATGGTATTAGAGGTTAAAGGTCTAATTTGGTCACTCAGTTACAAATATCGACATAAATGTACCTATGTAACATATATCAACAAATAGAAACAGGTATTAAGGTCTGTGTGCACCAAGATTTCGGTTATCATAACCAACGGTTAACATAAGTTAACTATAAATCTACTGTTCACGACAACCCGTACGCCGCTTAAGGACGTAAGCTCGGTTAAGATAACCGCCCGGTTTACGTCCTTAACCGGCGTACGGGTTGTCGTAAACAGTAAAGAACAATGGTCAATTTCCTAACAAATTTTTGTTGACGACTTTTTTTGCGTCTATGAATGAAAATAATATAATATTATAGATAATTTATTTCTAAAAAACCTTTTCTTAAGGTTTAGTACTGTGCGAAGTCCGGAATTAAAGATATTTATGTTTGAAGTTGTAGACAAAAAAGAATCGGTACTTTGGGTATCGAGTACATTCGATACAGTCACTCGATAGTTTTCAGGAAATGTCTTAAAACTTAATTTTAATTATGTCGAACATAATAATTATACATTAAATTACGTCTAAAAACGCTTGTCTCATGAATCATAATTCTCTTTCTTTCCTTAAAAAATATATCCTACTGCGTCCTTTTGATGCTTGATGTTTCATTGGATTATTATTTGTTTATTTTATTAGTATAGTACAAAATGCCGCCAAGTAAGAGTGAACTTTGGCAGAGAACATTTGTCATGATTAAGAATTTAAATGCAATACGCATTTAAAAATCAATATATTTGTTGACATTTCAAAATAAGTATTATTAGTTCACCATTATTATTACTTTATAAGTTTGTTCTACTGAAACTAAGCTGCAATCACAAACAAACAAAATCCTAACGCTTTTGTTTGTTTGTGATTGTTTGCCTAACTAGTAAAAAGTATCGATTTGGTTAGATACTTTAACGAGTACAATACTTTTTTTTCGATACTACTTATGTATACAGTATATATAATACTTTACTATACATATTGAATCTTTGTGTCACTATTGCGTGGTTGTCATATTCAATTATGATAATGTTATTACTATTTTTTATTTTATTTAAAGGACTTATTTGGACCTTGTAAAGTGATTTAAAAAATAAGATTAATTATTTTACATAAACTGTAATAGATTACATTTGTAGACGCTTACAAATTCCACAAACAAATATTTGACCATTGTTCTTTATAGTTAGCTTAGGTTAACCGTTGGTTATGATAACCGAAATCTTGGCGCACACGGGCCTAAGTAGTTTGTACACGCCCGTTCATTACATGGTATATTATTAAAAATGTATAGAAACATTTTTACAATAAAAATTTACATAAATTTAACGGTAGAAAAAATCAATGTCAATAACATCTTTACAATGGAAATTAAATAGAGTAAATACATAAACTAGTTGTTCGTGAATTACATTCATCAGAACTCTGACTCATTAGTGAACCAAACAATAACTTAATGCACAATATTATGCTTTTTAGTAAGTTTTTTTAATACAAATTGCGTACAACTAGTTGGAGCGCACTTGCCTCCACTTTTGCATTCCTGTTATAAAACATTTTTAAAACTAACTAACACAAAATCCTGCCGAGGCTCAGATTTTTATAAATTTTAATTGTGTTTTTTATATTACGTAGTTAACATTATCAAAAATTAAAAGAAAAATATTATAAATCAATAAGAGAACATTAGAGTTGTAATCTAAAAATTAAAGTTGTGGTTCCAAAGACACTTTTTAAATCTGTATTCTGTATTTTTTATTCATATTATAAAATACAACCACTGATAGGATTGAGCTAACTTTTGGCATACATAGCTATTACGTTATAGATGTATGCTAAGAAAGGATTTACCAAATTCGGATTTACCTAAAGGAGTGAAACGAGAGTTTAAGTATATCTACGGGATAAGTCGCAGGCGTCCGCTACTAAGGAATACTTATTTTTTTTTTAGAGATCCGTATATTTATTGATGAATACAGTATTGATGACGCGTGCATTTATGAGTAGATATACTATTTTTTTTATCGACTACAAGTTGGTCCTTGACTGCTACCATACCTGATGTTAAGTGATGATACAATCTAAGATGGGAGCGGGCTAACTTGTTAGGAGTAGGATGAAATCCACACTCCTATCGGTTTCTACACGATATCGTACCGGAACGCTAAATCGCTTGGCGGTACGTAAAACTAGCCACGGCGAAAGCCTCCTACCAGCCAGTCAACCAGAAACATCTCAATCTGCTCCGCCGGGAATTGAACCCAGGACCGCCGTCTTATAAAACCACTGCGCATACCACTGCGCCACGGAGGCCGTCAAAATTTATGAACTTTTCAAACTTTTATGATGTCACATCTTTTCAGTACATCAAATCTTGTCTTATTGAGTTCAACTGTAAATTAACAACTTGGTATATGTTAAATGCATTAGCAGTTTACTAAATGTATCGGGTTTATTTTCTTTGCAAATCTTATTAGATAGAATTTACGTGTATTTTTTATTAATAGAATATCAATAACCTTAGAATGACTTCGATCTCAAGAGTTTAACAATATCTCAAAGTAATTGCTTGAAATAAATTGTTCTAATCCCCACGCGTCACTAGAGATCACGGATTAATCTTAACATGATTCAAGAACTTAAATAAGATGCAAACTTGCTTGAAGACGGCCTGCGGTATCTATGTAATTAAATATATTTTGGTTTATAGTCTGTAACTCTAATTATCATTGCTATTTCTCTAAGCCGTTAAAAAAAGAGTATGTACGTGCCCGTATTTCAGAGCGACCACACTAATACAACGAGCTGAAAGACTTTGAATTACCTAATTTAGATAGGCAGACATATTTCATATTGTAAATTCTATTCATATTATATTGCTTAAAATAATAGGTCCAAAATTTCTTGACCTCGTGGGTGTACCTTCAACCATAATAGAGAACAGTGTCTTGAAAAATAATATATTTAAAGAAAGAGAGGAGAGTAACATTTGTCAAATAAGAGAAAACTTAATGATGAGTTTAACTTTAGTTACCTTAATAATTAGGGAGCTCTCTGCCCACGTCTCAAGGCTACAGTCAGAAGCAAGTACAAAACCTGAACGATATTAGAAGTGTTTTTGTTTATTTTGACCCAACCGGAAAACGAGGGCGAGACTTCCTGCTCGTGAGGTGACATTCGCACCACAATGCCGAAAGGTCGCCGGCCACTGTATAATTTGACGTATGCGACTTCGTCTGCTGTTAATTGTTTTTTTTTGATTATTATTACCGTCATTGCTCGTGCTAGTACCTACTTGTTATAAAATATAGTCCTCAGTCTGTCTGTCTTTTTGTCTGTTCATGATAAACTCAAAGACTGCTGAACGAATTTTTACTAGGTTTGCACCAATTGATCGAGTGTTTAGTATAAATTAGATCAAATACAACAATAGGTAATTGTTCTAAGTTTCGTACCGACTGGTAGCTTTAATTGAGAACGCTGGCTAAATCCTTTAATAAAATTAAACAATGTACGGAGGATTTATTATTCCTCTTTATTAGGAAGGAGGCATCAAACAGTGGTCCTTATTAGACATTTAACTAAAAAAAGTTGAGTAGGAAATACCTATATTGAAGAAGTTAGTAAATTTAATAGAACAAAAAAACGAAGTTGTTGAGAAAACAAAGAATTAAATGTAAAGCTACCTATATCGCCACCGCACGTTTTTATTTTGCTAATATCTTTGAAGAAATTAGTTTAAACTGTATAGAGTAAAGGGCACAAATATTTTATATTAAATTTGCGTTCTAACAAATATATTTATAAAGATATACATTACTGCCATATGGTGGGCTAAATAAGCTTCACAAAAATTAATTATTTTTATTCCACAATTTAAACAGTAAAAGCAGTTATTGTGAATTATCCGTAGGAGGCATATGCTATTGCGAATTTTTTCACAAATTTTGATACGTTCTTCAATTTAATTTGTAGTACATTGGTTTGTTCTTCTTCAATAGTTTTAGAAACGCACGCGATTTAAGCAATTTTTTTACAACTTTGATTACATAATTGAAATTTAGGTAAAAATACGTAATTAATTTTGGAAAATTTTATAACCTCACTCAAATTACACTCCACAATAACGTAAATTTCTATTGGTGAAATAGTTTTAAAAATTGGTTCAGTAAATTCAGAGATTACCCCCTTACAACGTCACAAACTCACAAACTATTTATAATATTAGTATAGACAAACAACAAAAATTACAACGATCTGTAACCAAGGTTGATGGAAAATAAATCGCGTGAGATAAATAGTCAGAAAATTACACTTTTAATACTCAAATTATGGTTGGTAATCTAGTAAATGTGTCCATCCACTTAGCAAAATAGCATCGCAGCCTTGAACCTAATTAGATACTTACATAAAACCGCAAAGTTTAGATCGATTTAATTATAATAAAGAAAAGCATTCGATAGATGCATAATTATTGAAACCAGTTTACGTTCTTTTTAGCGCCTTTATCTGTGTAATACTTTCTAAATAGGAATTTTAAAAATTCAAGAGACTCTCCTTGAATAACTTTCTTATAGTTGTCACCATAAAAGATAGATTTCAAGAAAAGATTGCAGCCAATATATTATAATTTTGCATTGCTAAGCACTGTCTTGTATTAGCATCGTTTATTTATAATATTGTTACGGATGACCCCTCGGAGGAATTACGAAGCAAAAGAGTTTATAGTTGGAAACCTCATTTGGATTTGGATAAGTAAATGCAAGTTAAAAAAGGAATAAGTTAAAAGAATGGAACAATTCAAATTTATTTGGTGTGCAGAACAAAGACTAGAGTTCAAAGCGAGTTGTCGTTGAATCAAGATGGTTGAAGGAATGTAGGGAGATGTTCCCTGAGAGTGTGCGTGTAAGGACGATGGATCCGTAGTGGTCCCCCAGTGTGGTTGGGGTGTGTGGCTGTGAGGTGCCGAGGCAGATCATCGTCGTCGCCGTGATGGGTTCCATCCATCAGGCTTAGAAGCGACGACGGCGTCGCAGCGTGCTGCTACGAATCTTGTATTCCTATCTATTTATTGGTTAATAAACGTCTAGTTCTCCCTGTTGTGTGGTTGTTCTTCAAATCCCCGGTCGTAACAATATTTATAAGAAGATATTTATGACAAAATAAAAAATCTCCCTAATACTTAGTATTGTAGTAGAGTGAAAAAAATTTTTGGCTTTTAACTCTTTTCGTACATAGTTCAAACAGGACTTAACGAGCTCATGATTAAGATTCCTGTATAGATTTGAAACTATTGTAGTGTATTGTTCCAATTTTATTTGTATTTTTAGGTTTTACTCTTACTTATTATACAATATTATAAAAAATTTGGGCGTATACGGTAAAGTACCTACTACTTACTGAAGATCATATTACGTTTAATAATTTTCAAGTTTTGAAGCTAACCTGGTCAAAATAACTTTTTATAGCCCATTACGTATCTAATGGAACTATAAACACGAAATGCGATCGAGCTAATGTGATAATTAAACTGATTACAGCTTATACATAGAAGCAGCCTAGTGATCGAAGTCGAGATTTATATAATATCTAAGGAAAATTATTTTCAAAAATAATATTTCGTATGTAAAAATGTACTACATAAATAAGTATATAATAAGCAATGTCGCCTAAAATACAGAAATACTTTTCCTACTTAATTTATGGTAGATGTCGTTTTCAAATATTCCACAACTAGACTATAAGTATTTAAAACAAAATTTGTATGTATTTCTGGTGCATAATAAACATTTATTTTTAGTTACTATCCCGCTACTCAGCTTTGGAATGGTCCAAGGCTGGTTGTCGCCGATGATCTCAGTCCTCCAGTCCTCGGAAGGACCAGCCCCGGAGCCTTACACCAGCACCGACATATCTTGGATGACATCTGTTACTTATATCACCGCTATCATATTTGGTGCGCCTATGGGCTACCTCACTGACAAATATGGGAGGAAGATCATGACTCTTATAACGACCTTTTCATTAATTGTAAGTATTTATTTATACTTTTGTCATTCATATAGCTACTTAAGAAAACGTAACCTAAATGTACGCCCTGGGGTACTCCTTGCAAAAATCAACCCTATGATGCGTTTAAGTGATAAAAAAGGCATTTAAAGTGCATGCACCTACAGTGAAATAATATTGCACGTGATTACCACTTATTATAAAAGAATAACAAAAGGTGAAACAATAACATGTATTAAGCGGGGCCTGTAACATTTTGCTGCACTAAATTCAGAAGATTCTCTAAGATTTTTACTGACTTATTTTCTAGAATTTTCATTGAAATATCGAAATGTATTTAGCTAATTATAGAACATCGTAAATGTGTAATTAAAACACTATGTGGCGAAGGTAATTAAAATGGTAGATACTGTTAATCGGCTTTATCGTGTGTAGATACTAACTTGCCTATGTAGGTGCAGTACTTAGTCCTAATACTATAACTTAATAACAATACATTAAATTTATCAGAAAATAAATTGTAATTTAAATACCACACTTTAGTTAGTCCTTATATGAAAGCTTAATAAGAACCTTTCAAAGTGATTAAATTTTCAATACCACAATTCAGTACATTTTAAGGCGACAGGTACTTGCAAATTTTACATTTTTTTGTATTTTTAGTTCTTACTAGGCTACTAGCATATTTAGGTACCTAAAAATCTTCGTATTAGCCTAGACTTTAAATAACGGTTGTCTAAATTAGCATTACAAACATTATTAACATCTAATTACGGTATACAGTGTGAATTATTTATTACCACGTTTAAAATCTAATTTTCAAATTCTGAAAGATGTATAATTACGATAATTTTTGATGTTTACAATAAGCACCTAAAAAAAGTAAAAATAGCTTAATTTCCAGACAATCTTGACAAACAATACAATTTATCTTATTTAAACAATACTATTAGTTTTTATATATAGCATTAATGATTATTGAAATGGAATGAAAATTTATTGTTTCCCTATAGGAAAACATCCCTATAGGGCTGAGACCGTCTAGTAAGTACTAGACCTGTGTCAGAAGGTCCCGCTTTTCCCATTAGTAGCTACATATTAACAGTATAATAAACACCGTCCATGTGAAACTAAAATCAATAACTTAATTTCGAATATTTTTATAAAACTAAGAGTTAAAATATTGTGTCGATGTCGCGGATATATCAAAACGCTTATAAAATCGGTAATAAGGAAGAGTTTATATTAGACCTTGTGCATCACTATACCTACTTAAGTAATTAATTTAATACATAAATTTAACAAAATATAATGTTTTGAGATCATAGGTCAATAACTATATCTACTTGTTCGTATATATAAGTACCTATGTTTATAATGGTTCGTAATATATAACTGTTACTAAATCATTGCTTACTGATTACTGATACTGATTAATAGCGGGTATGTAAGCAGCAGTAAAAAAAACTCAAAATGTATATAATTACATTATTAAATGTTTCCAGCTAAGGCCTTTTATGACTCGGGTTTTAACTCTATAAGTAATGTGATCCTAGCTTTTAATGAAAATGAGATGATGTGTACATGTTCTTGGCAAATATCTACATAAAAATGGAGGTATAGCTTACATAATATTCAAAACTTAACTAAAGCCTTTTAGTTAATGAGTTGAAAAGGTTTATAATAACAAAAAATAGAACCGACTCAAAACGTACTAAAAAGTAAAAAATAACTAGACCGACTCCTAGATATGCTTAAGTAAATTAAAGGAACTAAATGACAGTTATTTTTTACTTTTTAGTGCGTTTTGAGTCGTTTGTATTTTTTGTTAAAATTTTTTATTTCTTACTTGTTAGTGATTGATTGATTTGTCGCCAAGTAACGTACTCGTACTATACTGTCATAGTATATTATACGGCACTAGCAGACAAAAAGCTACCGATACTTAAACTAAAACCGAAATCGCTGCAAGTGTGCCTGTAAAATTTGAAGAGTTCCTTCAATTTTCCCAGGATATCATCATTAGATCCTAACATGATGACAATGGGACCACCTTGGAAGTGTGCCCTTTATAATAAAAAAAAAATTTAAAATCGGACAACTCTGTAAATGATTATGCGTGGTCATACATAAAAAAAATATATACGTGTCGAATTGAGAACCTCCTCCGTTTTTTTTTCGTCGGTTAAAAATATAGTTTTCGTTTGAAAATTATATTTAACCTTTTTTACTATACCCCTGTATCAAAAGGTACAATCAACTTGGAAGATGGTCAATGCCCTTGTATGTAACATGTAAAATAGACGCTACTTAGCAAATGAAAATATCCATTTGTACTTATGTATACGGTACCTTACAGGAAAATAGGTATCTAAAATTGTACTATGAAGCACCTATTCTGTAGTAATACCTACTATCTAACGTTTTTATAAACAGTGAACCATCTTTATAAAATAAAACTATAACAATTAAATTTCCCGTTTGAATATTGCGTTCTTATACTCAGTTATAAATTATGAGTATATAATTTATCTAAACGGTACAATGGAACTTAATGAAAATCTAATTAAACAATTTTCGATTAATGGTACACTTATTCGATTAACAATTCCCACTTACACCTGGTGAGCCTACCTGTTATAAATTAATTAAATTAATGCCCATATTGCACATGCGAAAGGGCAAAATTAAGGTACTATATTAGGGTATTAGATTTAAGGTAGGTATTAGATTTATTTATAATATAGATTTAACTGTTACAGATGTAAATAGAACTAAGGGGTAAAAAATATAACCTTACAATTTGACTACATTTATTACTAACTAAAATACGCAGTCCTACTTAATAACCCCTAATACTAAAAATATTTGAGACAATCATATAAAATGTTATAAAAAAGGCCTGCCTAATTGTCGAGAAATTAATAGCCACTCAACT
Source organism: Mycalesis mineus (assembly GCA_034621355.1). Classification (NCBI taxonomy): domain Eukaryota; kingdom Metazoa; phylum Arthropoda; class Insecta; order Lepidoptera; family Nymphalidae; genus Mycalesis; species Mycalesis mineus. Next base: position 15,257,235 of record CM067882.1, read on the forward strand.
TTAAAATAAATGGTGATTCAAGTGCACTCAAGTTTGTAAACGCTTTTTCACCCTTTTTTGTACATCGCGCTTCTACATAAACAAACAACAAAAACCTACCTGTTCCGCTCTGAAATCTATTATTCGAACCAACGCAACGTAGGTTTTTTACTTTCATTAGAAGAAGCGAAATGTTGAATGCGAAAAAAGGTGTCATTCGCTTCCTTCCTATTTTTTTGACGACTGTTTCTAGACGTTAAACGTATTAGGAACTACAAGTACTTCTTATTTCTATACAGAATACATAGTATATAAGTAACAGTAAGCTTGAGTGTACTGTAATTTAACTTTTCTTCATAAATCGTTGCTATAAATGGAAACCCTTTTTTCATTGTTTGTACAATTTTCAAAACAATCAATTAAGTATAATTAAAATATCCTGTCGCCATAAGTAACACCTAATTATATCTTAAACAAAGAAATTCGAAATATTATAGAGCTCAATCTCATATTTTTATATTAATTTAATAAACTGCATTTAACATGCGGGCGGTATATTATGTGAGCCAGATTGTTATCTTAAACAAGTATGTATTTAATTCTCCACAACAATTTTATTAATTTACATGCATTTTTATTATATTCACTGTGTTCTGTTGCAGTTATACTGGCAAATCAAACTGCTATCCCTACAGCCGTGGGCTCTGATCCTGGCTCGGGCCATCGCTGGTATCCCTTGCTCAGCATGCTACATCGTTCTGCCAATTTATTTGAAAGAAATAAGCGATATAGATCTGAGGGGAGCGCTGGGATCCCTGCTGATTTTGAACAGGTAATTTTTATAGTAATAATTGACGGACCAAATAGACGATAAGTGTAAAAACATATCCCCGTCCCCTATAAATAGAGTAACACATCGCGCGGGGCGTGTACGAAACACGTCCTTCAAAGTTCCCTCATCTCTAACAACTCGAGGAGTAGGTGTTAAATCTCATGTGCCTGTACACCAGCAACCATGCCCTTTGGACCGGAATACAGCGATTTCTGGCGGCAGAAATAAACTTGGTTGTAGCATTGCGAATGAGCTCTGTCACGATAAGCACGGTAGTACAAGCACTACCCCAGACGAGCTTTACTGTAAAATGCGCTACTAGTTTTAAAATCTCTCAATTCTTTCATTGTATCTTGTTACGTAAGTGTTTTTACTCTAAATAACGCCGAAATGAGACTCGCTCCGGTGGGTTTAACATTGAACTTGGTAACAAAGCAATCAAAACTGATGCAATTTGTTGCTATTGTTTTTTTATTATCTCGCACGCACGAAATTCTTTTAATACATACAAATAGTTTCCACAAGTCCATTTTAATATGGGGCAATTAATATGATCAATAGAAGATAAAATATCTATGACAATACAACACTAAGTAACTATGCGAAGTAAAGTTCCACATCGTTGCTAATTCCGATAATGTACCTACTAGAATTACTTTATATTATTTTAAAACTAAAGTAGAAAATAATCAATTCGATCGTATTAGTGCATTCTCTTTTAAATCCTATAATATGTTTTGTAGTAATAATGTACTCATTATGTTTTCTTAAATCGAATCGAGACACAAGAGAATAGTGTGGTGTAAACGAAGATGTAGTGACTAAAATTGAGAATGGGATTTAGATGGTTTGGGCATGTAGAAATAATGGATGAAAGAAGATCAAGAAAAGAGATTTATGAGGCGAGAGTGTTGAAAGAGGAAGATCTAGGCGAATGTTCCTAGACCAAATTCAGGACATTTTAAATATGGCCAGGTCAAGAGTACTCTAAATTGGCGATCTCGTATGAAAGGATTAATAAGAGTGGAAGAAGCTAAGGAAGTATGCAAGGACCGCGGCAAATGAAAGGATATAGTATCTGCGTACCCCTATAGGAACAAGGCGCGATGCTACGTATTTATTTGTATTAATAAATAAAAAAATATTAAATCAAATTGCTATAAATTAATTTTAACTTTGTCACTAGCTAGTATTCAATGATTTCTCTTTTAATTTTGGTTGTGTATAAGAGTTTTGCCCATTAAATGTTAGTATAGAATAATACATTATGCATTCATTTATGTAGAAATCGTGGGTCGTTATTCTAGGAAATATTTAGTAAATTATTTATACATACGGTATTATAATTTTTGTTTTTTATTTATTTTAAAAATGCAACTTACGGTCGTGTTGTAAAATGAATGACGTATATTTGGCATTTGGCCTTTTCGTCGAATTTTTGAATGGGTGTTAGGTAATTCGGGTTTTCTTCATTGATATTTGCCAATAGGTACATGTTTATTTTGAAATTGGCTACTTTGTGCCAGCTTACGTTTCAATGAATTAAGTGTTTAAAATATATCTCCTAAATAATTTATTACATAATATATTTATTACTAACTTATTTTTTTTTATCAACTACAAGTTGGCCCTTGACTGTTATCACACCTGATGTTAAGTGATGATGCAATCTAAGATGGAAGCGGGATAACTAGTTAGGAGTAGGATGAAGTTCCACTCCCCCTTTCGGTTTCTACACGAAATCGTACCGCTAAATCGCTTGGCGGTACGTCTTTGTCGGTAGGGTGGTAACTACCACCCTACCAACAACCCCGGCGCCACGGCGAAAGCCTCCTACCAGCCAGCTTATTTTTAAGTATTTATAACTTTAATCTCGTGTTACATTTTTTGAAATAGGAATCCTCACAGTAGCATGTCAATATATATACAATAACCTAGTCTTAGCCAAACAAAATATAAATATGTATAAACAGAAAAAGGACTTAAACGATCGTCTTCTTAGGAATCGACATAAATTAGTTTTATCAGCGTATCGCCTCCGAAAAGTTCAAAAGTCATTCGTTGGATTGGGTGTACTCTTCTACAACAAGATGCCCAATTCAGTTTTAGATCTGCCATTGCATAAGTTCAAGCAACGTATTAAAACTCACTTACTGAGTTAAGGTTATTATACTATAGATGAATTTTTAAATGACAAAGAGGTTGAGAGGCAATTGAATCAGCTTTCAACTTCACACAAGTAGTAGAATAAATAATTTTATGTAACAATACAGTTAATATTGTAAAAATCAATGAATTTAAAAGAGCAACTGTTGAGTTTCTTGCCGGCTCTTCTCAACAGGACCTGCCTTCCGAGCCGGTGGTAGAGTCACTACAAATAGTCTAATTTGACGTTTCAAAAGTGCTTATAATTGGCCTACTTGAAATATATGATTTGAATTTGAATTAACTTTAATCTCTTTTTAATTTTTTTTTTGTTTCTTATGCTTTTGCTGGTAATATTTTGAGATGTTTATGCTAAAGAAGTATTTGCTTCATGACTATACTAGAGTGTCATCTCGACAAAAATAAAAAGGACAACAGAATTCGACAAACAAATTTAGTGGTGCAAACCATGTGGTCCAGATCTTCGTCAATTTAAATGAAGCTAAAAGTTAGTCAAATCCTTTTCTTAGATGCCAGATATGAAAAACCTGCCTTTATAATGATCATCAACTTTTGGCCTTAGACCTACTACTCGGTGCCATTCTGTCTTCATCATTTTCTAAATCCGACGTCAGTGCCATTTTTTACCCACATTGTGCAAATGGATTAGAGTAGACAGATTTCCTGCTAATATGTAATTGAATGACCTTTATACTATATTCCAGAAACATTGGGTACCTCGCTAGCTACGTGTTTGCGGATTTGCTAGAAGTGACTCCGATGCTGTGGATGGGGCTCCTGGTGCCAACCGTCGTGTTCTTCATCTTCCTGATCATGCCTGAGACGCCAGAGTTTCTAGTCAAACAGGGCAAGATTGATGTAAGAATGTTAATATACCTAGTATTTTTCGTTAATACGTATTAGGTATTTTACCTTTGTCGTTATTTTTCATTGACACGTTACTGCTTGACTGCGATGTAGTGGGTCTCAGGGGGGTGTAATACTATCAACATCTTTACTCCAGGCTAAGACTCGATCCAGGACTCGAACCCAGGACCTGGAGATCCAAAGCCACATATTCTAACCACTGGAGCAAAGAGACAATCTTTATTTGATTCAATTAATACTTATTATCCATGAATATTCTCTGTGTTGACTTACAAACGTAATTAGGTATTTCATTTTTGTAGTAATTTTCAGGAAGCCAAAACTGTTTTGGCGTGGCTTCGCGGCGTGAGCACCATGGAACGATCGCTGGAACAGGACATCGATAGCCTGGTGAAGGTCGAGAAGCAGACCAAGGAAGAAGCTAAGAACGTCTGGAAAATAATACGTATGTATAACACCATGACCTCTAATATGAGTGTCGCATATTTTATGGATCAACAGGAAATGGGAAATACGGCATTGAATTATCTAAAAGTAATTTGACTACTTAGTTTTAAAAAAAAAGTAAGATGACCAAGTTATTTGTATACTTTTAAGGAAGGATCAATTTTCTGTCCTAAAATTACATTTTGCAGTTCTGAAGCAATTGTAATTTAAATTTGGAAAACAAGGCCTAGGTTAAATTTTGAAAACAAGTCAAATAGTTTTAGATAATTATGTGACGTATCTCTCATTTCAGTTTGATCTATTATTTATGGGACATTCTGTGTATGCCATGCCTTATCAAAATCAAAAACCACTTAGAGCTCGCGTAGCAATAGTTCTGGCGTACAGATATATATATAAGGATATAGAACTAAGGATGCCTGAACTTTCTCCTTGTTTCGTGAGCTTGTAAGAGTTCTAGAAGTGAAATTGCGTGCGTATGTATATGTCGCACTGATTGTTTTATAATCCAATGCAGTAAATAAATAATCTTTTATTAACTGCATCCGGTGCGAGCTTTACAACTGCACCCCTAAAATATTCAGGTTGTTCCTAGTCTAGCCATTTCCGCGTCCCTGGACACCTCTGTCACTGCCCTAGTTATGGCACTGCAGTTATATCATATAGAAATATTATGAACAATCGTTATGGATGTACTATGAATCTATATATATAGGTTTATTCGTATTATACTATAATAGACTAAAGTTATATATATGGTTATGATCGTACCGTACTTGGGAATACTTATCGAGTCGAAATCATTTAAGTTTCTGCTTAGGAACTAAACCAAAGTTTTTCAGAAAAGATTTCATAGTGACTATGATGGAGTCATAAAGGACATTGCCAAACATTGTATGGAAGTGTGCCCCAGGCTGCCCAGTGATGATATATATGTCATTAAATAGTGCAGATTTTCTATTTACAGAAAAACAAAGTTGTATGTAGCTATGCAGTCGCAGGAAAAAGTTATGAAGGTTGAAAAAATTGACTTTTCATACTACGACGACGGTCACGTGATTCAGAACACAAAAAATCGATTGAAATTTTTATTTTTTTGATATATTTTCGAGTGATTGCTATGAAACATGGGTAGTTCTTTAAAATTCATTGTGTATTTAAATAAAACAGTTAAATATGAGCATAGGTTTGGACAGCCTGGGGCAAATTTTGACAATGTCCTTTCGTTTCTCATTTCACACTCTCAAATTCTAATTTTGCTAGGTATAATGAGATCCGTAGGTGTTTTGAATAAATAAACTTATTTTTTCTGTTTAACATTTGTTGTAATAAAATTGTTTACTGACTATTGTTGATTTCTGTCCATTCTGCTTTGGACAATGGATCCATAATCTGTATCCAAAGGATATTCTCATTTATACTACAAACAAAGTATGTAGGTCGCCATTGATTTGCATTAAATTTACATACACTTGCAAAATAACAATTAGTTGTACAACAATTGTTTTTCACCATTATCACCCTATTAAAGGCACAGCAGAGCCAGGCCTCTCTTTTTATCGGTGAAGGAATATAGAGCTTAAACCCACCATGCTATTCCGATTCGGGTAGTCAGACTTAAATAATGCTTAAAGTTGGATTCCCTAACGATCACAACCAGGTGTGGATGGTAATTAATTTGAGTGTTAATGAAAAAGACAGGACCGACGACTTAATGTAGTCACCGACACACTGGGGTATAACACCACCAATTTTCTGACTCCAGGCTTAGAATTTACTGAAAATTTCGTAGAAGAATGAAAACCTCTGAATTATTCCCGACCCAGAAGTCAAACCCAGGAACTTGTAATCGAAGCTACGTCAGCTAACCACTAGATAAACGAGGTAGTCCTGAATAAGTACAATATAAAGATACATTTTTTATTTTTCATAATTTTTTGACGGCCTCCGTGGCGCAATGGTATGCGCGGTGGATTTATAAGACGAAGGTCCTGGGTTCGATTCCCGGCGGGGCAGATTTAGATTTTTCTTAATTTGTCTTGGTCTGGCTGGTGGGAGGCTTTCGCCGTGGCTAGTTACCACCCTACCGACAAAGACGTACCGCCAAGCGATTTAGCGTTCCGGTACGATGTCGTGTAGAAACCGAAAGGGGTGTGGATTTTCATTCTAATCCTAACAAGTTAAGTCCGCTTCCATCTTAGATTGCATCATCACTTAACATTAGGTGTGATAGCAGTCAAGGGCCAACTTGTAGTTGATAAAAAAAAAATACAACTACGAATGTCCCATTAGATTGTTATTATTAAACGCGAGACGTCCTTACTGGCTTCAACTCGGAAATGTGTCTATTAATCGAATTCCGGTTAGATTTTTTCTTAAATAAAAGAAGTCTAGAAGAAGTCCCATTATCACGTAAATTTTTTACGACAGTCAGAAAAAGTTGTAAACAAAATATTTGGATGGTCTGGAAATTGCCTAATGTACTTTAAAGTTATCTACTGAATGAGGTCACATAGTTACACCGATTCACAGAAAACAAAACCTATCCACGCATTTGTAGATACATTTTGTATCTAAAAGTTTCTTTACATATATACTAGCAGTCGCCCGCGACTTCGTCCGGGTAAAACCTTAGGCACCCTTATGTAGACTTTGATATAAAAAATGCTCATTCCCCGCTTACATTTTTTATAGTTTCCCGTGAAGCAATATCCTGCGTCCCGTCCCCTGTACTAAGAATCTACATTTTTGTTCAACGTTGTACGATATTACAGTACATTAACATTAACAATATATATTTATGGCAAGCTAATATGTATAGCTTAATATTAAATAGTCTATTACACTCTTGAGCTTTCAAAATAAACAAAAATACAATCCGATACGCAGATCTAAAGATTAGCCCGTTTAAACAAACGAACAAACTCTTCTGCTATATATTAAAAGTATAGATATGAATTACTCTCTCAATAGAGAGTAATTGAATTGAAACAATTGAAAACAACATTAGAAAACATTGCCTAACATAAGCATTCAAAGTTTATTTTAGCAACATAATATATCCAAGTAGATAAAATTTCACTTTAATATAATTCTTTGCATCTCAATCTATATCCGAAGCTCGTAGCCTTAATTATAAGTTTCCGGTCATATATTATCTGTCACCATTGCTTTGAAGTATTAGTTTAACATGAACTTCCAAAAGTGCTAGAAAACTAAGCCTTTTTAAAATAAACGAGTAAGTAGGTATTTAAAATTAAATAAATATAAATGTACTTATTTAAAGAATAAAACTGAAAAAATTAAAATAAATATTTTAACAATAGAAATAAATCTGAGAACTTACTTAATACTTTACATTAATATGCATAATATAAAGTGTGATAATAATAATTGTTACCGCGGAGATAATAATTATTTAATCCATTTTCATTGTATAAATAAACGCAACACTTGTGTAATACTTTATGAAAATAAAGAAAAATGCATATTTTCATACTGTATTTTACAAAATTTTATGATAATGTGCATTTTCCTGTAATAAATTGGACGCTACATTCGCACGGAACGTGACATTCAGCGCGTTGCCAAGTCATTACTTCGCTGAAATAAGATAACTTTAGCAGAATTAAATTATAATAACTTAATTAATTTTAAAATTAAAAATTATTTAGAAATTTTAGCTTATTTTTAAAAATTTAGCATTAAAACATTGATATCTTATTTAATATTAATATTTTAATGTCCGTGGCAAACATATTATTAAACTTATTTTACAACATTGTTACTTATTCTGTAACAATGTTTTTATAACTCGATAGTGTGAATTTTGAATTCGTCATTATCTCTCTCTGTTTAATAAATAATACCTTATAGTAGCGGATACGATTAGAAATATCCTTCACCCATCTGTTTATTAGATGAAAAGTATTGTCATCATCATCTTGGGTTGTCCGCTTGGGTTGGTTATTTTCACCCATCTGTTTAATAAATTAATTTCATATCAAAATAAGCGCTGTTTGTCTGCAAAAATAATGATTTGAATGAATTAATAATTTTTTAATTAAAATTAGTTTAAGCCAACCAACCCACCATATATTATTTAATATATTAAATTTTATATAAAATACTTTTCATCTAATAAACAGATGGGTGAAGGTCATTTCCAATTCCAATCTTAGATTAAAGCCTCTTGGCGAATAATAAAAACACTTTTGCATTATTTGGAAATTGTTAACTCGTGATTGATAATCATTAGCAAGTTAATATAAAAATTAAAATTATTTTTTTTTCTTACAGTGAAAGATAAAGCCACGTTCAAAGCCTTCATAATCACTTTGGTGATAAAAATCACACAACAGTTCGACGGTTACCTTATCGTACTGATTTACGCTGGCTTTGTGTTCGAGCGTGCGTCGGAGTCCATCAGTCTGAAGCTGAGCCCCAACAAGCAGGTCATGATGATTGGACTGGTACAACTGCTGGGCTCTACTATTGCTACTTGTATTGTTGAGAAGACTGGGCGAAAGGTAATTAAAACTTCTATCTAGAGAGTCTAGGGAATCTAGAGATTTGCTACTCTTTGATTCAAATAGCCCGCTGTGGCAAAACTATCTATCTGGATTTGTACTTTGATTATTAGATATAGGGAATAAATAGGTAAAGGTTTTTAAAAATCGATGTGGTAAGGCCTAAGTTAAAAAAGAAGAGTTACTTGAAAGCGAGTGGTTTGTATAGGTCCTCCAACAGCGTAGCAATTGACACTCGTTATAACTGTTGTAGATACGTACACTATCACTAATCTGTGGATAAAAATTTTCTACCAAAAACATTTTCATGTAAAGTAATAACGAATGCATGTATGTTGCTTCCACTGTCAAAAGTTATCAGATCTCTTACTTAACAGTCTCAAAGTCTATATATAAGTGAATCTTTGTTTTACATTCTCTACAAACCCTACAGTTAGTCAAAACTTATTTTTATTCACCCATTTTCTGTGAGATAAACCCTAAAATTTGAACTTTCACGGAACTCACTAATACAAAGACGAAAGCTTATCTAAGTGTGTATTTGTTTATGTTAGTTACTCTTTCATGCCACAACTATTGACCCAATTAGGCTAAAATTTAAAATGGACTTTATAGGCTGGAATTAAACTTAGGTTACTTTTTATCCCGATATTCCGACTGGAACGGGAACTGTACTTTTTTTTATCGACTACAAGTTGGCCTTTGACTGCTATCACACCTGATGTTAAGTGATGATGCAGTCTAAGATGGAAGCGGGCTAACTTGTTAGGTGTAGGATAAAAATCTACACCCCTTTCGGTTTCTACACGACATCGTACCGGAACGCTAAATCGCTTGGCGATACGTCTTTGTCGGTAGGGTGGTAACTAGCCACGGCGAAAGCCTCCCACCAGCCAGACCAAGACAAATTAAGAAAAATCTCAATCTGCCCCGCTGGGAATCGAACTCAGGACCTCCGTCTTATAAATCCACCGCGCATACCACTGCGCCACGGAGGTCGTCTATACGGGTAACATGTGGTGTACATTAGTCACAATTGTAAACTAAATCGTAATATTTGTTTGTTTTCCAGCTTCTCCTCGTAACCACCTCGTTCGCAATAGGCGTGGGCATGCTGCTGCTCTCCGCGTGGTTCTACCTCACCGGCATCGGCATGTGGCTGCCCGGCTGGCTGCCGGTCTTCGCCATGTGCTTCTGTATCTTCGCCGACGCTGCTGGCTTCCAGCCGATCTCTTATATCATCATCACGGATTTGTTCTCGTTCCAGGTTTGTATACACATGTACAATACAGTCATCAGTTAATGATCGCCCAATGCTGGACATATGCCTTTGTATCCGTAGGGACTTCCAAACTCAATGGTCCTACACCTACCATCAGCGGCATTTTGCGAGTTTTTGACGTGAAAACGTCTTATAATTCGATAGAGCCGGCTGCACGCACGAAAAAACATGACTCATGCGTTACCTCGCTTTGAGGCGTTCCATGTAAGGCTTGAAGTGCAAGCGAGAGCACGGAACGAACAACAAAGAAGCACAATTAGCCTTTGCGTTCGGCAGCGTTCGACATCCGTCTATTAAATATAATTATTAAATATATTAAATTTATATTAAAAATTAATATATTTATTATAAATTTAATATAAATTTATAAAATCAAAATCAATTACTTTATTAATTTAAATTAATATTTATAAAAATATACTTAAATTAAAATTTTTAATAAACAATTAAATGCCATCAGTATTTTCCTAAGACATTGTCACGTTCAACTATCGTCAGTAAACCGACTTTACAGACAACCAATTTTTTTTAATGTCGTTACTCCACCTAAATGTAGATTCGGCCAGAAATTCAAAATCCTTTAATTTTAAGTAGGCTTAGTTTACAAGCACTCATGTAACTTTTTTCCAGTGAGGTCGTCATAATCAAGTAATTAGGATAAGGGAGATGTTTAATCAAAATATAATGTATTCAGATGGACCAGCATTAAAATCACCGATAAGAGTAATTTTATACGTAACTATATACGTGGTCTATCTATCTTATCTTTTTGGGCTTGTATAATTGATTCATTACTGTTTACTTTACTAAAAACATTTTCATTTTCTAGCTCCGCGGCACAGTGTCATCGTTCGCGAACATCTGCGCCAAACTCAGCAACTTCGTCCAAATGAAATGGTTCACAAAACTCTGTGAAATGATCAGCATACACTGGACATTCCTATTCTTTGCAATCGTATGTTTCTTCGCTTGCTTCTATACGCTGATAGCGTTCCCTGAAACGAGGAAAAAGTCCGTCGAAGAAATATACGAGAAGCTCTCAAACAGAAACAAGGATAAAAAAGAAGAGAGAATAAAGGCGGTGCCGTAGTAAGAGTACAATTATGGAATGTTGTGAATTATGTATGCTTTATGTGTGAATGGATTTTGCATGAGATTATAGAGGATGCTGCTCAAAGGTTGTGAGGTATACTAAAAGTATGTATTACGTCGATTTTGAACGGGCTTTCTATATCTAATAAATTTTTCATTAATCATTTAAAGATAAGTAACATTTATTTAAACATGTAACATATTAAAAGAATCAAATGCCTTATTTTGTTTGCATTAAATCAATGTTTAATTAAAATAATTTGGTTAAATAATGCATCTCAATTATTAAAATTATGAAAAATTTTATTATCAAATTGTATTTTTTCTAAAATTAGTCTGTCGTTATTTAAATTAGTAACTAATTAATTAAGGTAATATATATTATAAGTGCATTCAAAATCAACGTAATATGTATTTTGATCATGCACTTTATGTATTAACTGATATTTTTAATATCAGTGAATGTATGTCCTGGTCCATCCTAGGGGTTTGTGTTTATAAATACAAATCAAGACTGTTTTTAGAATAATTTCGATAAATCGGATAAATCTCGTCACGTAAAATTAATAAATTAGAAATTAATTAGCTATCTATTAATTAGAGATTAAAATATATTTACGTTAAGGTAATTTAAATTGGTCAGTAGTGTCAGGTGTGTTATGAATTATACAAAACAATAATATATGTAGATTAAAAAATATATTCTACCTTCTACAATGTCATCAAAGGTTACATAACTAAACGTAATCTTAAACCGTTCTTAATTTAAAAATGTATATAATTGTTATTACATTCCAACTGTCGTAAATATTACGTGAGCTTCGAGCAATAATATTACGTTAATTTTGTAAGTTTGCATTTTGCTTATATTATGTTAAATAAAAAATCTCAAGAGTCAAGACGGTTCCGTTTAGTAAGTAAGACCTGAACAGGTAGGTAGCAATAATTCACTACACTTTATATACTCATAACTACTGAAATGAATTTATGTGTTTGAACCAAATCTTTTATTATTTTAACAATACTTGTTGAAATTTTTGCAAGTTGCAATGATGATAATTAATTATTGTTATATGTAATAGTCGTAAAGAAGGAAAACTTCTGGAAAAATGTAACTACTACTTACTATATTTTATTCTGTTTAATTTTAAAACATATAATCTTTAAAATTCGCTTTAATGAGTTGTTCTATATTATTTAATTAAGAACATAATTATGTGAAACTGTTTAGTTCTTTTGTTTACACTAATAAGTTTTAAATATTGACCCAGTAGACCTTATCTAATGAAAACAGAAATTGTACGTCATAGTTAAATAAGACCTGTTTCAGACTACAATTTTCCAGGGACGTGCACAAGGTTTTTAACTAGGGTAGGCATTATAGGTACTATCTACACGAAATGGAAATTCCTCCTACAATACTGGCTTGCAATGTGTCTTTAGAGTGGGCAGCGCGTTTTTGTATGTATGAAGGGCACGCCGCTGCAAGTTTATTTTAGCCTGTAAAATCTACACAATACTACCTATATTCAATTGAGTATTTGATTGACACCAATGTCCTAGCTAGTTCTTATATATAATTTAATGTATTACATAATAGTATATAATTTCTAGCCGCTAGCTTCATTAGTGCAGTACCCAACAACTATCAAGTACAATCCGCGCCAAGCTTCTTGTCCGCTCTGCCACAAATTGCAACACCCTCAAATTCGCAGGTCTAATGGCCGCGATTGAAACTATTTTGTACTATAATTAGTAACACAATTCATACACTTCGCAATTGCTCATCTCGTATTCAGAGCGGAGTCGAAGTTTTGCGAGAGTTATATCTCAGTTATGACACCTACCAAATGAAAGTCTCATTTGGCAAGTACAGATTTGGCGGCAATTTAAAAAAAAAATATTATTTTATCCATTGACATCCAATTTGAATATTTAACATTTTAATGTGTTTAAGATCTATTGCAATATATTTTATTAAATATATACAATATAATTCAATCTAAAATTAATTACAAAATCAATTTAAAATAGTTTATTTATTGCGCCTGTAAGTTTATTATACCATATTCTCTGCCTATTATTATATTTGATTATGTTTAACTTGTAACATATATTTTGATTACAAATTAAATATGTAAAGTAAAGCCGATCTCATATTACAGAAATGCCGTAAAAGTCTTACATAGAATGTTTGTATCTTGGTACTGTAAATATGGTAAACTAAATAGCTGCCTATGATACTGCACCTTAGAAAGGCTATGGATGTCTATGGTACTACTACCCTTCTTCAAAATGGTTATTCTGCAACTTTTTACGCTCTTAATTTCGTTTGCAATATGCAATTGTCATAGTAGCCAATAGTTTCTGATAAGTTAATTTAAATAAGTAGGTACAATAAAAATAAAATATGTGCCTGTTGTGAAATGCATCATCTTGTCTTTACTATTAAGTATTGTTATAAGAAATTAATAAGTTAAATAATTACGATTAATCACACCTATACCTAGAGGAAAGTTAATAATTGTAAATAAATGAAATGTTGTTTTTCAATATATTTCGTTGAATGAAACTTATCAAAGCATTTTTATTGAATACTAGCTGACCCGACCAAACGTTGTTTTGCATTAAAAATTTAAAAAAATTTTGATGAAAATTTGATTTAGAGATATTAATTAGAGAATTAGATTAGCTCAGACCTGCTGAATACGCATACAAAATTTGGTAAAAATCGGTAAAGCCGTTTCGGAGGAGTACGGTAGATAACTAAAATTGTGACAGAGAAATTTCTATTAGATACTCTGGCGATACTTGATGGAATATTATGGTCGACAAGTACCTATAAGGAAATTATTTTAAACTATTTCTTTAATTATTTCTATGTTGCAGAAAATTAAAAAAAAACGAATAATAATAAAAACAAACCCCGATTTTTTTATATTGGATGTAATTTGATGATTTAACATATATCCTAACGCGGCTGTAGGTTTAATAGCCTGATACAAAGTGACAAGATTATTTTTTTGTTCCTTTCAACAGTAACTCAAGGGACATACCTAGCATTGCTTATTTTTGATGATAATAAATATTTGAGGTTATAAGATAAAAACGTTTCGCGCTATGGTGGGTTGTAATATTTTCGGCGCAACAGTTCAAACTTACTTTATACCATAAACTTCATTGATTGATGATTTAAAGCTTAGATAGGTTATTTTTTAGCAAATTTCATGTATTTACAACTATCTTATATAAAGTAATATTTCGTATTTTACGATATTTTAAAACATATCGTTTTATGATGTACTTTAAATGTTGACATGTCATGTCAATAATGCTGTCTCACGAGTGGACACGCTATGGGCTCTATCTAGTTGTCTTTAATCTATGAATTTGATGTGTAATTGGAGCCATCATTTCCATCTCAAACCCTTCTGTACCTACACTATTAAATAACTAAAAAAATAAAAGATTGTTGATTGAAAGAATTTGTTCGCGTGCGATATAGGGGGAAGCGCCACCATCATAGAGTAGGATGGCCACCATACAGAAACCATTTTGTTGCGTTTCGAAATTTAAATTTTATATAGGTACCTAATAATTAAACCTAATGATTCACGGAAGTTCATTCATTTTAACGTTTAATTTTTCTTTCTTTAGCAGATTATTCTCTTGGACATCTTCGTATTCTATTATATCCGTATATATTTATATTCCTACCGCCTAATCTCTCCCGCCTCCAAGTAGCTGGAGTATAGGTACACTGGTTTTCGTGAATATCCTGAAGAAATTTTATAGCAACACCACCCAGATGCTACAAATTAGTATCAAGGTACTTTGACATCATAAAGTTGAGTTGTTGAATTTGCAATATTAAATTGTAATCTGTCTTTGAACATACATAATTATTTCGGGAGTTTTTGGAGACTTTTTCTAGTCTTATAATATTAAAAGTGTTCGGTACAGCGATTTTATTTAATAGACTTTGTTTGGATACCAACGCATATACGAATAGGTACCGGGTAGCTATAATCACATATTTAGAGTGGGCAGTAAGCTAACATTGTTAGGTTAGGTGTTAAAAGTAAACTGTTTTATAGCAATGTTACGCCCATTCAAATTTTTATCTAATATCAATCACGTTTCGTAAATACCATTTAAGGTAGCGAAAATATTTGTCGTATATCTACGAGTAGGTACTAATGTCTATTATTTGAATAAACTGTGCATTGATATGTATATTTTAAAAATGCTTTCTGGAAATTCCCACTCTTATCCAAATAATAATTAGGTTAGACGTAAGAAGCCGAAGAGCTGGCAGGCAAAACCACACTTTTACGACCAGTACAAGATGAGCACAAAATAATTATTATAAAAACAAAAAACCCGACTGCTTAGAAGTTATGAACTGAAAAGAGAAAAACAAGGATCACTATATCTGTATAAAATTCTAAATACTTTATGGTGCTGCAAACAGGGACAAAATACTTTAACCCGCGGGGAAAGAAAGATTTACCAAAACTACGTTTGTCCCCGCCTGCAGCACCATAAAGTATTTTAGATTTTTGTACACATATAGTGATCCTTGTTTTTCTTCTTGAACTTCTAAGCAGTCGGGTTTTTGTTTTTATAATAATAATTTTATTTCAGACTTTTTAGTTTTAGTTTATGGTATAGAAATGAGACGGTACACTTAGTACACTTTTCGCCATTTTTTGTTAAAAAAGTAATATGAACATGATATGATATTTATATTTTTGAAATGGTCTTTTTACGACCTTTCAATTGGCCTCCATATTGCTAAGATAAGAGAAAAAAATACACACATCCCCCCTTTTTTCCCCCATTTACAGCCGCCATTTTGAAAATTTATATAGCCTATGTCACTACCACAATTTTGACACATTCAACGACACCTCACATGTCAAAATCCGTTCAGCCGTTTAGGCTGTAGCGCGCGCCGAAGAAATGGACATACATACAAACGCTCGAAAAACATAACCCTCCTTCTGACGCAGTCGGGTAAAAATAACTGTTGGAGGCTTCTGCTTCTAGGCAATATAAATTTGCTATTTTTCGTACATACTAAAATAGTTTGATACAGATTGGGCATAACCTGCTAAGATATAAAAACATTCAATAGTACGGACGTACGTTTTGAGTCGACCTCGTCGGGGTAGACGCAGGTTGGGCACGTTGTAGAATGTGTTCCTTGCATGTCCTGTATAGTACCTACTCGTATTTATATTGAAAAACTGTTAGTTCATATAACTCTGTATAACATATATATTTTCTTGTAAGATAATTATGAAGACATAAAATTAAAGTCGCCTAATATGTAGGAGTGACTGGTAAATAACTACCCGTCCTTCCCATAAACGTCTCTGTTTGTGCGAAAACCATAGAATACTGCGAAAAATTTTGTTCGTGATGCCTTAACAAAAGTTTTATAGTATTTGTGCAATGTGAAAAGAATTTTAATATCTCCTTAATACATTAATAATACTAACCATATCTTACTATGTTTTTTTAATCCCTAGTTGAAAGCCTTAGTATAACTTGACTGAGATTCCACCTGATGGTAAGTGATGATCTGAACAAATTTAGAAAATTTCAATCGGTCCAGCTGGGAATCGAACCGTCTTATACAACAACCGCGCAGACTGCAGCGCCACGGATCCGCTTTTAAGTTTAGCCGAAACACGAAATAGATTAGATACGAAGTTAAATTCATTTTAAATATTTTCAATGCATTAACTTGCAGTGTCACGATCATGAGATCAGTAGGATTACGATACCTAAGTAGTTACTTATCTTTGAAATGCTTCTGAACATTGCGATACCTATTCATTGTTTCAAGCAAACGGTTCTTATACAGGATGATGGCTTCTGGGTGCAGTTAAACCTGCTAACGTGGGCCCTGGATTTGTCAGAGTCATCAGCAATCAGCTACAACCATCGATGTATATTGGCTACAACAGATAAAACAACACAAATTATTTTTTCGACTTATAGATTATTTTTACAAATTATTTTTACAACTTTTAGAAAATGTATAAGAGGTCTGTGATCTTAAATCATTAACCATGATAGATGATATCATCCCTACGGAACCCTCAGTAGGCGTTCAACCCGTTTTTTATAATATGAAAATTATAATCCCACCAAAAACATTCTGTAAAAAACTAGCTAAGTCTCAATGGAGCTGCTTGTTTATCTCTCAAAAGTAATGAAATCTAGACAAAGTCGTGCCAAGTCTAAGGTTCCTTACTGCGATTTCTTTATTATTATAGTTAATGTTGTGGGACTTGGCCGTTGAACATTCTTTATACGTTACTTTATATCCTTCAACGGCCAAGTCACACAATCTGTCGGGGCTAATCTTCGGAACTACTGATCCGATTTAAAAAATTCTTTCACCAGTAGATCGCTACGTTATCGGTGAGTGTATAGGCTATATTTGTGTTGTATATATCACCCGAATTATTACCGTTTTTGTCGCGCGTGTCGGACCGTGAAATTTATTAAATTTAGCTTTATGCGCGTACGCTGCCTTAGATATTGGATATAATTGAAAACATTGTATGAAAACTTTATGCATCTTAAAAAGTTCTACAAAAAAGTCCGCTATAGCATATATCTATCTTTTATATTTTGGCAGATATATAACTTCTTGTGTTTTAAAAAATCATTTAATTCATATGCTTTCGTTTACGTCATTATTTGCAGGACTAAACTTAAATCTTTATCAAAATAAATTATTTAATAATCACAAGGACATTATAGAGATAAGATTTGCCTTTTAAAGTATGTTAATTAGTTATATAGTTTCGGAGATATTACAAAATTTCTAAAAGACATGACAATGCCGCTATAACGTCCAAATTAAGTAGACCTCCTCCGTATGTTATACGTACTGAATAGGGGCAACATTTTGATATTTTCTTTCAATTTATTTGGCATGGCAGACCATATTTATACATGTAATATACGAAAAATTTGTTCGTTTGTTTTAACGGGCTTATTTCTAGATCTGCATGTCGGATTGTAAATTATTTTGTTTATTATGAAAGCCAGACTCAAAAGTGAAATAGACTTTTAAAAGCTATACACATCAGCTTGCCATAAATATATGTTATTAATGTTAATGTATTGTTATATCGTACAATGTTTTACAAAAATGTAGATCTTTAGTATACGGGACGGGACGAAGAATATTGCTTCACGGGAAACTATAAAAAATTAAATTGACAGGGGTAGCGGGAAAAGAGCACACTTTATATGAAAGTCTGTCTTTAAAATTTAAAGGGTAGGTTTTCACGCGGACGAAGTCGCGGGTGACTGCTAGTAATAAATATAAGTATAAAAGGCAATCTAGTCTTATCCAGAGTTTTCCTTTAATTTTATTTATATGCGTGTGCAGAAGGAAAGGCATTCGCCCAGCAATGAGACGCTATAGGCAAGATTAAATTAGAAGATTTTTTTTTATCTACCACAAGTTTGCCATTGACTGCTATCATACCTGATGTCAAGTGATGATGCAATCTAAGATTGAAGCGGGCTAACTTGTTAGGAGTTGGATGAAATTTTGGATTTTAAGTATGTGATTATAGCTTACTGGATGAAATAGAGCCTGAAAATTCGGCCAAACGGTTCCTGTAAAGGTATACAGGCAGTGCTTGCTTCGCGCTAAGACTTAGCGGGGGCACAGCCGTGCACCCTGATAATCGGTCTTTAGATAGCCCACCTGATAATAGTTAGGTAAGTGGAAAACCATCGCATATATAAACCCTTTATATTCTATCCCGTATTCATACGTCATCCGGACCATATAACCGAAGGGCAATAGTATAAAGTGATAGTGCTCAAGCCAAGTCACCCGATGCCGTGGTTCTAGTCTCAGAGCGAGACGCCCTACGAGAGTCGTTCCGCTCCTCTTTCTAGTTTTTCTCGCCTTCGGACACCCTCTAGCGATGCTTCTATGCTCGACCGAACCTTCTAGTGACGCTGCTGTCGATTATTATTATTATTATTATGGAACCTACGACAATTACACAATTAAAAAAAAATTACGCTGGACTTTCTACAAACCTGAGCTGTTAGTTTTTAGCCTTATGCTTGTCCATAAATTACATCGGCAACCTTCTGATCTCAATATTCCGTAGGCGAGCTGTCACAAAAAGCTCTAGGGTACTATTGTAAAGTAATTTTATTTATTTATTTATTTAAGAAAAAAATATGCATTTTTAATTATTATTTATTATTTTAATGGAGTAAGAAAATAAAAGTTTACGCTGACTTTGTCGCTTACAAAGTCGATGGCGTCCGCTAGTACTAGTAGTAAGTACTTAATGTATTATGTATATTAACTTAATTGACACTTACTTTATTCTTTTACGTCCATCTTTACAAGTGGTACCTACTTTAAACAAGTACTCGAAAATGACAGGCAACTGAAGTACATACTTCCTACTTGTGTAAATCCGTTCTAGATAAAATTTACTGAAAATTTGACATATGCCGACAGAAATTACGCATTGGCGAGATGAATGGATAAAAAATACTTTATTGCAATAAGACGCGGAAATACAAAACCAATTTTTAGGATTCAGATGCCAAATGGCAAAAAACGGAACTCTTATGAATTCGTCATGTCTTTTTTTCCGTCTGTACCTACGTCACAGCCACTTTTTTCGAAAATCAAAGAACTATACTGTTGAAACTTGATAAGTAGATGTATTGTTTACAATATGTCTACTTATCTAATATGTTTTACAAACCGCATAGATTTTCACTCACATAAAGAGAAAAAATAAAATAAAATTAATTGGAACTGAAACTGAATTTTTTTTTGTTCAAACCCATACCTCTGGGGTACTTATCTATTGATAGGTATTCAATAATGATGTTGAGATTACTAATAATTTTCATTTTTGGAACGAAGTTCCTTATCGCGCGTTGTGAAAGGGGGCTAGACGGAAAAACTTCTTACGAAAAGTGGTCACGACACTTTTTGATCAAAGGATCTTGCCGCCGCCTTTGATGTGTGTGCGCGTGAGCGGCGAGGGGGGCGCCCGCGCTGTATGCTTTCTCGCGCTCTCGTGGCACCCTCCGGTGTTTCGGTGTACAACAACAAATATTATTATTACTTAAAAAAAATAAAATTTTATTACAATTCCTTCACTAATTAATCGAAAGGAACTTCGTTCCATCCGGGTGTCCCTTGACACCTCTCAACTTTTTTTTCTTATTCAGTTTAGAAATAAATTAAAAGCAAAAAACTTTTTTAAAAGAAGCTTTTTCTTAAAGGCTCTAAAAAGAAGAAAATAAATATGTCCTTAAATATTTTAACTATCAACTTATAACCTCATACGCAACATCACCTTGGTCCCAGTGAATATTCCTAGCTTCTTAGGCCTGTGTGCACCAAGATTTCGGTTATCATAACCAACGGTTAACATAACTTTACTATAAATGTACTGTTCAAGACTTTATTATAAGTTGTAAATTTATAGTACAGTAATGTTATCTTGTCTTGTCTTGTCCAGTCTTGTTTATAATATTATTTATGGTATAATATTATTTAGATCTAAGTTGACAGTTTTTCAAGATCAATTTACTACACTATCCTTGACATGTGTGTGTGTGTGTGTGGGAGAATGCGCCATTTATTTCAGTTTGGAAGTTACTGGCGAAACACAGTTCCGAGTTTGATTTTGGAGTTGACTTCTCCTAGACAGGTTGCAGATCAATGCTGATGACGCCTATCTCGCCAAAATACACAAGTCAAACTTATTTCAGCTTGAAAGCTGAATACAGAGATTAACTATCATTAAACAAACAAACATACTCTTCCACTTTAAATATTATTATTCGTATAGATATGGTCTGCTATGCTAATTAAATTGAAGTAAGATCGAATTCTCAACCGCCAACACCGTATTATCGTTTCTAACATGAAAAAATATTCTTACCAAAATGGTGACCCCTATTCTTATTATATAGTATGGAAGAGTTCAACTAAATTTGGACTTAATAATGCGTTGGAATTTATAGTGCGCTTTTTAAAATTTTGTATTATCCCCTAAACTATATAACGAAATAAAAATCTGTAAAATGCAAATTTTATCTCTATAATATCCTTGTGATTATTAAATAATTTATTTTAATAAGAATTTAAGTTTAGTTGTATAAATAAAGACGTAAACGTAAGCATACTAATTAAATAATTTATTAAAACACAAAAAGTTCTATATCTGCTAAAATATAAAAGATAGATATATAGTGTTGCGGATTTTTTTGTAGAACTCTTTAAGATATATAAAGTTCTCATACATTGTTTTCAATAATACCCAATAGTTACGGCAGCGCATGCGGATAAACCCGATTTAATATATTTTTCGGTCCGATTTGCGCGACAAACACTTCGATAATTCGGCGAATATAAATATAATAAAAATATAGAATAGAGCTTATAACACTTCCCAATAATGCAAGTTTTTACTGGCGAAAGAATTTTTTAAATCAAATAAGTAGTTTCGAAGATTAACCCCATAAGATCCATTTACAAACATACAAACTTACAAAGTTACAAACTTTACCTCTTTATAATTTTAGTATAGATTGTCGAAATGCATTAAAAATATCTATTCTGCCATCTTGCATGGTCCGCCATATTGGATTTAGAATGATGCCACACACTATATCATGCATTGTCATCCAATGTAAACGTGTATATAAAATTTCAGCTCAATCGGCTGGAGGTATCTACTTCAAAATTGAGCTCAAAATTCCACCCGAACTTACATATTTACAATGCAAGTTAAATAAAAGCTTTTAAAAAATGAAGCAAACTTCCACCGAAAATTGGTTTGAACGAGATCTAGTAAGTAGTTTTTTTTAACAGTTAGAATGTTATTACCCTTTTCCTCATGAAAACGTGGAGATATCAAGTTGTCACTCATTAAAAAAACTTTAAGTTATATATATACCTTCAGTCAGACTCGCACTTGGCCGGATTTAATACCAGAAGTAGTTATAGTAGGCATCTAGATATCAATCCAGCTGAAAATGAGCGCTGCATGATCTTTTAGAAGATTGTGTTGCAAGAATGCTTCGCTGCCTGGGTCCATTACCTAAGTTATGCTACACATCGCACGGTAATGTTCAGTACTAAAAGCAATTGTTACGTGTGGTGCTGCAATGTATAAATAAAAAGACGTGTGGCACTCGGAGACGGCCGCGGTAAAGCTATTGCATAGCATTTTATATCAACTTATGTTTACCTTCCGACGTCATCGCGACCGCGGCCGAGCGGTAAGTCGCTCTAAGTGCCCGGATTGCCAGAGAGAAAAAAATATTTTTTGAAATATCTTAAAAAAGAATTGCGGAACCGACGGGGTTCGAACCCGCGTTTCTCTGGCAATTCGGGCACTTAGAGCGCCTTACCGCTAGGTCACGCTCCCAATGACATCGGCGCTAAAATTATGCTTTTGATATTATGTTTTTGATATCCAGGCGGGTGTTGAGTTTTTTCGTTATGGAATTTCTAAATTCGGTCTCCACGCTCAAGGCCCGCGATAGAAGCTATGCAATAGCTTAAAACATTTTCGTTTTTCTTTCACTCTTTATTTTGCACATTTGCTGAACCTCTACTTGTGGACGTTAAATTCTGCTATAATCTCTTTATTTAATAAGTAAGATTACTCTTGCTTATCAAATAGTCTTACACGCGTATTCTTTTCCCTAGGATTTTATACGACACGTACGTACACATTATATGTTCTTTTAATGTGTAATATACAAATGAATACATAAGTTTATTGATGATGATCATGCATTTCACGCTAGATTGAAATTTTCGAGATAAGACTTTCCTTTTGAACTTGAACCCAAGAGATAACAGAGTGAACACGCGCTAATTTGCGGAAACTAAATGTTAAACTTTACAATGTACGAGTATTATTGTAAAACAAAATCCTCCGCCGCATCTGTTTGTCGGTCTGTTCGCTCAACTCAAAAACCATATTTACATGCGGCTTCTAACTAAAAATAAATGTTCCTTAAACTTGGCTGGCACCGACTTCATAGATATACTTAAGTAAATTAAAGCAGCTAAATGACACAGTTATTTTTTAATTTTTAGTGCGTTTTGAGTCGGTTGTATTTTTTTTTTAATTTTTAAAAACTGACGAAGTGCTTGCCGCTCCACGCACCGTGTAGGGTTCTGATTTTTTCAGTGGTTTTGAGGCAAGCGTAATCGTGTACGTCTGATTACACTATCAGACGTACACGATTATTTATTTTGGTGAATTAAGTAAAACATATTTCAGCGTTTACTTAAATTTTTACCGCAATTACTCAAACTGAATGTTAATCCAAACACTGTATGTCTTGAACTTTTCACGGTTTAACCGCTGAACCCATTCTGATGGACTATGGTAGGCACAGAAATGTATTCAGACTTGGAGCAGAATATATTATTAGTCAGGTGTAGTGAGAGTGTTCACTATACCAATATTATGCTCTTAAAAATATCATCACAATACGGTAATTGGAAACCTATGCAATATTTATCTTCATTTACATATAACACGTGCGAAGCCGGGCGCGGGTCGCTAGACTTTTTTATTATCGACTACAAGTTAGCCCTTGACTGCTATCACACCTGATGTTAAGTGATGATGCAATCTAAGATGGAAGTGGGCTAACTTGTTAGGAGTAGGACGAAATCCACACCCCTTTTGGTTTCTACACGATATCGTACCGGAACGCTAAATCGCTTGGCGGTACGTCTTTGTCGGTAGGGTGGTAACTAGCCACGGTGAAAGCCTCCGACCAGCCAAATACTATAAATATTTTGGTAATAAATTAATACTTATTAATTGAGTTACCTATTACACATATAAAGTATTCTTTATTATATCCATTCTCCATATTATTTATTTAAAGAACTTTGATCGTATTTACCCTTTGACCTAAATATCGGACTATTGCAAAAGATAAAGTCCGTTCTCATTTTTACTCTCGTAGATAACATTCGTGATTGTGTAATTTTCAAGATTTGGACCATAGATAAAATCGTTTGGTAGTTTTACTTGAAAAGTTTAAAATTTTATAGCTGCTCTTTCTTAAAATAACTTTTCCACTTGGTATCTTTGCCTGCCACGCTGCGATATTGAAAAAATGGAACAATAAAGCAGTTTTTGACGACTCTTGAATTTAAATTTTAAAAATTACACTGGAAACCATTTCTTATTATTACCTATTTCATATTTTTTTTCGTAAATTTAATGAATGTCGCAAAGTAGGTACCTCAACATGTGAGATGGCTCAATCATTTCTGCTCTACTTTAAGGTTGTGTAAAGGGACATGTTACTTTTATATTAATATCATCACTGAGCATTTTATTTTGTAATCATTAAAACGTAATTCAAATCTAATCTCTGTTTTGCATTACATATAGAGAACCTTAGGCCATCTAAGCAAACTACTCCATAGAACCATATAGATGGCAACTCATATTTATAACAAACGGTTGTCACTAACCAGGTAGTTTTAACCAAAAGCGTAACCAGCTATTTATGCGACTTTTAAATGACTCTAAATAAGGTATTGTCTGTGTGTGGTCTATTCATTTCGGCGCCCCTCCAGGGTCTGTGCACTGTGACTGAGCACCGCTGCCACTGCCCTAGTTACGGCACTGGTTTGAACCAGTTAGATATTCAGGTACCTGTGGTTGGTATAAGTAGAGTGAACTAACAAAAAGAGTTTCATGTGCCGATATTACGAAATATCCAGAGCACTTGAGATAGTTGCCTTAGCTTTGATGGCCTTAGCATTGATTCAACTCAGACCTGCTGGTAGATTTGCCTAGTCACCATATCAGAAAAGACATAAACGTTTCTCTATACCTAGCTAGGAATACTAGCACTGGTTTCGAATCAGTCCGAGATATTGGGTAGTACTCAGGTCACCTAAGAGTCATTTTGCCAAAAGCCTTGACATCGTTTGTTAGAAAGATGAGATCGGATTTAATAGCTTTGAATTGGCTATAATTAATAAGAAACTGCTAACTAAACAGACACCCTCGTCAAGCGTGTTGGTTGCAGCGGGATTTTAAAATAATATTCTGATATCTTCAAAATCGTTTTATTCTTTCATAATCTTTTATCTACCGCCGCTTTGGAAAAGCAGTCCGTGACGATAAAAGACGCGGCCAGAAAAACTCGACACATGCTCTTTTTAAATGAATTACAAAACCACTTAATTACAATAATTAATATTACACTAAAAATATGCATACTTTGTAACAACCAAAAGAACAGTGCCATACACTATTCGACTATTCTAACATGTCAATTCTTGTCTTTAATTTTATGGCCTGGAATCAAGTCCTTTCGAATCATTTGTCAGTCGACAGAAGATTACCTTATGTTACCATAGACGATATCATATAGTATTGTCTATGGTAACATATTCCAATATTTTAAAATGCTAACAAGCGGTTAGCCTAGTTGACTTTGGATCACGAGGCGTCCGTCACCTTCATGTCATGAAATAATGAACTCTTCTTTCTTCGCAAAAAAACTCAGTATCAATCTTTTTTATCTTCGCCCTGATTGGGAAGTTAGGGCACCCCTATGCTTCGGAAAGCCAGTTAAGCCCGGTCATTATCATTACCTAACATCTAACTGATCGTTACAAAATTAAACTATTATCACCTTAAGTCCTGCGCCAACCCGCAGTAGAGCAGTTGGGTGGGCCTAAGGTCCACATCCCTTCACTTATAAGGGGGGAGGCCTAGTCGTCTTGTGTGTGATCAGAGTAGGCTGATAATGATGTATGTTATATAAATTCAACATGATTACCTATATATTAATATAATAAATATTATAGGACAATTACACACATCGCTATATAGCCCCAAAGTAAGCGTACTCGTAAGAAGCTTGTGTTATGGGTGCTATGATAACTGATGCATATTTTTATATATATTATACATAAATATTTATAATATATGGATAAGTACCCAGACACTGGAAAATATCTATGCTCATCACACAAACATTCGTCCAGACGTGGGAATGGAACCCACAGCTTAGGACGCAGAAGCAGGGTCACAACCCACTCGGCCGTCTAATGCCTAATATAATAATGCCTAATATAATCCAGGAAAAACAAATTTTAAGGTGTCCCGATGCGTACGGAATGTTTGATAAAAAAATGGTACCGACAACATAATAGATGACGTCACCGCTATAAAAAAGTCGTAAAATAATATACCGGGAACTGAAGACCGGGGAGGCTTCGTTTTGTTTGTTTACATTTCAATTTAAAAGCAACGAACGCAGGAACGTTCGGTTAGTGAATGGATCGCGTCTGTGGTGCGTGGACGCGAGTGAGTGAATTAACTCCGGAATCGATCTTTATTACGAAAGTTTAATTGGAAATAGCGTATAATAAAATAAGCATTGTACTTTTACTAATACGCTGTAAAATCAACTTATATTTTGTGATTGTTTAAGTGAAATAGGGAGTTTCGAGAGAAAGTATACGTCTGTAATTTTTAAAAATCGGCACAGTGTAAGTGTGCAGTTAATCACAAATCAGTTCCATGATGAATGGTGCGTGAACCATCAGTAAGTAATCAGTGCCATACTTTTCGATTCTTAATAGCACTGATCTATAAATACTGTAGAAATGTGTGTATAAATGACGCCTATATGCCTAAGTAAATAACGGATTTCCTGTCATGTATTAGATAAGTATCTGCTAGGCCTAGGATTGGAAAGTTGAGCTTTCTTGAGTACGTACATGTAGAGTATCTATGTATACGATTTATATATGTATATTTTTAGATATAGATTAGATCGTAATTAACCTATTTTAGAGTTTCAATTCTTGAAATTTTTAGGTCACTCATCTGTATTGCTTTACCTATCTTCTCTCAGGTCTTAGTTCTGCTCTTAATCTGTCAGAGTTCGACTCTTGAGAATATTTAGATACCTAATTAAATTAAATAATATTTTATATACACAGCTTGTGAAATATTAAATAAATAGATAAAATTAATTAGGCAAGTGATCTGGTTGAATGTTGATGTAATTATTCTAATGCCTAATATAATTTAACTAACTTAATACTTACATAATTTAAAGGTTATGTTGCCAACCTAATTAAAAATTATATACAGTAGGTAATTATTTATATTTATGTTATTGTCAAGTTATAGAAACAACTGTGCAATCTAAACCGAAATTCCAAGAACGGAGTCGTTATTGTTGATTTTTCCTAATAGCGATATAATATAAAACATGTCGTATATTATAATTTGCATTGATAAGTGGGATGGTACATAATAATATAATATTAACAATATAATGAAACTTCAACAAAAAATAGCAAAACATCTTGATTTTTTTCTAAACAACATTCCGTAATTATCGAACTAGTAAATCAAGGTAGGTAGGTATGCAATAGATTCGAATGAACAACGTTGCTAATATCAATTGTACCAGTTCGGAATTATCATACCACGACTTAAGGCCATGTACGCTTTTTGATTTTTAGGAACGCGCGGCGGCGAGTTCATACTTTAGAAAAAAAAATTGATGACGCGTCGCTTCGATTCGCAAGTCTGAGTGAAACCTATGATTGGATATTCAAAAGTAAAAGTTATTGGGCACCGCAGGCCTCAGCAACCTAATTCCGGCGCATTTATTGTCGCCAGCATACATCCTCTATTTACCCTATTTCTACCAGAATAAAATATACCTACTTAAATCCGTGAACGAAAAGTAAAGCAATTAAGTGTGCTTTACTTTTGTTTCAATATGCCTATTGTCGCTTTGCTTTAGAATCTGCTAGTCTTCCAAAGCTTTATGGAATGTAAAAATTGTGGTAGTGACATAGGCTATATATAAATTTTCAAAACGGCGGCTGTAAAGGGGGATATGTGTATATCTTTCTTCTATCTTAGCAATGTGGGTATCAAATGAAAGCTTGTAAAAAGACTATTTCAAAAATATAAATATCATATCATATTTATATTGCCGTTTTAACAAAAAATGGCATAAAGTGTACCGAGTCATTTCTATACCATAAACTTAAACAAAAAAGACTCAAATAAAATTATTATTATAAAAACAAAAAACCCGACTGCATAGACGTTATGAACTGAAAAGAGAAAAACAAGGATCACTATATCTATATAAAATTCTAAATACTTTATGGTGCTGCAAGCGGGGACAAACGTAGTTTTGGTAGATCTTTCTTTCCCCGCAGGTTAAAGTATTTTGTCCCTGTTTGCAGCACCATAAAGTATTTAGAATTTTATATAGATATAGTGATCCTTGTTTTTCTCTTTTCAGTTCATAACTTCTATGCAGTCGGGTTTTTTGTTTTTATAACAATAATTTTATTAATTAGATGTCTTTGTGACTGCCTCATTGTCTCGACTCTAGTGGCTAGTCTATGTGGCTTCAATCGCGGGGTCTTGGTTTGAATCTTTTGTTGGAGCGTGGAATAAATCTTAGTTGTTTCCTCTAAGTAATTTTCAGTAAATTAGTACCCGTAGTCGACAAGTTTGTGGTGACATAACCTTGTGCCACGGTACGGCGTCATCATCACTTGATAATGATCACCCTAAGCCCGCCACGTCGCAATGAAGCAACGTGGTGGCTACAAGAAGTTAGGCCTGGCCCTGTAATGGCCGTGAAAAGGCTGATAATGACTTTGTGGTATGTACCTAGTCACGATATGTAAATTAGATTTTTTTTTTATCGATTACAAGTTGGCCCTTGACTGCTATCACACCTGATGTTAAGTGATGATGCAATCTAAGATGGAAGCGGGCTAACTTGATAGGGGTAGGATGAAATCCACACCCCTATCGGTTTCTACACGACATCGCACCGGAACGCTAAATCGCTTGGCGGTACGTCTTTGTCGGTAGGGTGGTAACTAGCCACGGCGAAAGCCTCCCACCAGCCAAACCAAGACAAATTAAGAAAAATCTTAATCTGCCTCGCCAGGAATCGAACCCGTCCTGGGTTCGATTCCTGGCCTTATAAATCGACCGCGCATACCACTGCGCCACGGAGGTCGTCAAAAT
Source organism: Mycalesis mineus (assembly GCA_034621355.1). Classification (NCBI taxonomy): domain Eukaryota; kingdom Metazoa; phylum Arthropoda; class Insecta; order Lepidoptera; family Nymphalidae; genus Mycalesis; species Mycalesis mineus. The sequence continues at coordinate 15,286,542 of CM067882.1, forward strand.
GTAGATGTTGCAGTGTGAATAGAGAGGTCAGAGGTGATAAGTCTGAGGAAAAACGACTGATGTATTTAATGATACGTACCGAGCAGCAATTGATTTGTTTAGCATTAATGGGAGAAATGTAACTGCTGGCCGCCGCATCGCGCCGGTGCGATTCAACGCCCGTTTGTACGAATTGGATACCAATTTAACGTTAATGACTGTCGGTACGAAACTGCCGAACATAAATACACATATAATAAATACCTAAGCTAGCAGACGCCTTTAACTTTGCCCGCGAGCAAAATAGTAAAATGCAAACATCCAAGAACGCCAAAAAAACAAAAAACGATACGAGCAAGTTATCTTTAAAAGACAGTGATTTGCTGTTACTGACTTTTCGTACTCCTAATACTAAGGATACTAAGGATACTCCTTTATACAGTGTTCCATTATATCTCAAATGAATTAGGCACCATTTTCTATTAAAGGAAAGATTGAGCGACCCATCCAAAAATTATAGTCATATCCAAGCCAATTTATACTAAACCTTAACAAATTATATACTAAAACCTTTCTCGTGAATTGCTGTAACTGTTACCGTCAAGAAAATACGTTCAGTAGTCTTATAGTAGTTCATCGTGAAAAGACAGACAGGCATGTCGGGGAACTTACTATAATATTAGGGGTTAAAGTATGAAATTGCCGATTGTACTGAAAAATAAAAATTCGTTTTTTTTGAAATTTAACATATTTATTTAATCAAAATAATTACTATTATTATCTATACATTGCTGCCATCTAATAGGAAGCTCATTTATGCCTTTGCGATAGAACTCTGGTGATCTATATTCGACAAACTGTGTGAAAGCATTTTGCACTGCCTCCTGAGAAGAAAATTTTTTATCACGTAGAAAATTGTCCAAATCACGAAAAAAATGGTAGTCCGTTGGAGCAAGGTCTGGCGAATATGGAGGGTGACGAATGGTTTCTAATTGCAGTTCCTGTAGAATTAAAACGGTTTCTCGTGCTATCGTGAGGTCTCGCGTTATCATGAAGCAATAATGGTGAAGATCGATTCATAAGTCGGGGCTGTTTCACTGCTAGTTTCACTATCATTGTTCCGAGTTCGGCGCAGTAGACATCTGCCGTTATTGCTTGACCAGATCGGAGAAAGCTATAGTGAATAACATAAAAATAACACAGGTACTGTATGAAAAAGTTTCACTTTAAAATCTTAAACCATGAAGGTTCTATGTCAATTCGGAGTACCTACTACAATAAAACAGCAATTTTATTCTTTAACCCCTATTATATAGTTAAAGTGATGATCTATTACTATGCAAGTGATACAAATAGTGATCGTTCTTTGTTCAAAGCAGCAACCTGGCTATCCAACGCGGAAATGCAGCCAGCATTCTTGCTACCATTCTATAGGGGCATGATTTGTTTAGTTATTAGCTGAAGTCATCAGGAGATCTTGTTGTATTCTTAAGCAATAAAATGATGCAAAACATTAATTAGCACAGCAGTAAAGGCGTAAAGGAGTAATAACTTCTCATTTCCATCATACTAATGATAATAATTACTTGAAAGAAGGAAGATCCTAGTAAGTGATAAATCGAAACCAAGACCATATATTATAAACAAAACCGCGCAGGCTGAACTATCGCAATTCGCGATTCCCCCGGGCCAGTCCCGATTTCTATGTACCTAATTGCCTGTGACCTTATTATGAATTTTGTCCAGTCTTGACAACATGTCACATCAAATTATATTGTTCCGATGTTGATGGTTTCTTTCCTATTTAAGATTTTAAGGGGCTAACGGTTTCATATAATTATTTAAAAAATATATCACTATAGAAAAATAATTCCCTTTCAAAAACTTCCTTCCCAAAAACGCCCGAATACTTAACCCCATATCAAATTAACTACGTCTCAATTTAACTTACTTTGACAGTAGAAACAGAAATATATCAAAAATCTTAACTCGGGACGAATTTAAATTTGACTTGCGATTGACTTGCGATTGATTGATGATTATTCGGACGTAAGTCGGATAAAAATGGGCAACAAAGTGACCTTCGGCTAGTCGGAAGTTGCCTGTGAATAATTATGCGTGTTTATGATTGATTACGTCACGAATGCTATTTTATGTACCTGTTAGCTGTTGTCCGATTTCGCCTGCGGAATTTTTTAATATTAGCTGTCGTAACATTAAGTGACCCACTTGATATTAAGAGGTTTTCTAAAATTAGCCTTGCACCCGTGAGAAAATTAGACATGCAGTATTAAGTATAAGGTACTCTTGACACCGAAACAGAGCGATCATAAGTTCCACGTCACAAAATACGCTTCAAGAACCTACTGAAAAATTAGTAATATAATGTGGTTTTTTATCTTTCTAGGCCTTTGTACTCGAGATAAATCTCCACATCTAAAAGCTACAAGTTCTTTAAATTTTAACAATATTGTATCATAATATGTATCTATTACACCATGTCCTTCTAGATGCAATATCTCTGTAAGTACTATTTATACATCTATACATATAAATAAAATCTGATGGAGAATCTGTTTGTAATATTGAAATAAATAATGTCCAGTTTTTTACTACATGCATATGAATATACCTATTTGCGGTAAATACACCAAAATAACATTTTATACAATTTTTGTCGGACTGTCTGTCTGTTTGTTCCAGCTAATCTCAGAAACTATCAGTCGGTTTCAAAAAATCTTTTTGTATATGTTAGATAAACTCATGAGGAGTGACTATGTCACTCCTCATGGTAATTTGTATTCAGATATTCCTACGAGATTCCTGTTCTCGTAGGAATACATACACAACGTATGTACGCGGGTGAAACTATGGGCGATCGCTAGTAAAGAAATAAGTCACGAGAATTGCTTCATTGTGGCGTCCTTTACAGAAAATATAAAAATTGGCCAGAAACCTTTACTAAGTGTACTTCTGTCAACATTATGTCAGAAAGGAATGTATCCTAGATAATATAGTATTCTGCATAATATTTAAAACTAATTGGTTGAGTTAATTAATAACCGTTTTAAATATGAGCATGATAATTCAATCCATATTTTATCGATGAGTTTCATAATATCGACTGTTCTTATTACAGTACGTACCTAGTTATCATGTATCCTTAGTTATTGGATTATATTATAAAATGGAACAAACAGACTGACAGTAAAAATTTTTATAAATTGATGTCTGCTGTAATAGTACTTTAATACTTTCATATGTTTTTAATAAAAAATTTAACCGACTTTAAAACACACTAAAAAGTAAAAAATAATTAAGGAGAAATGAGTGCCTATGAATTATTACGAAAACTATGTAGTCTCGAGTGGGTACACCAAAAAATATTCATGCCTAATTGAGAACCAATTCCTTTTTTGAAGACATTTAAATCCGAGTATGTGATTCAATACTGTGTGATTCAGTCATAGGACAGGCAAGCTTACGACATCGGGTATCGACACGCATTGACGCAACCCGTCCAATACGGACGCACTGTCTATCATTTTCCGGCAGTATTATGCTAATTTACGCATAAGCTGTATTTATTCGTGTAAACTTATATTATTCATATAAATGTCGATAAGAACTAAATTGGATTTAACTGTACAATTTTTAATAATTAATTGAGGCAACATTTAAATAAAATTATTATTATGAAAACAAGAAACCCGACTGCTTAGAAGTTACTAAAAAGAGAAAAACAAGGATCACTATATCTGTATAAAATTCTAAATACTTTATGGTAGCGCGTGCCGAAGAAATGGACATACATACATACATACATACATAGATACATACATACATAGATACATACATACATACCTACGCTCGAAAAACATAACCCTCCTTCTGACGCAGTCGGGTAAAAAATGATAGGTATAGAGTAATAATTAAACTTCCTAGATGTACTAAACATTGCCATTGTCGAAAGACAAAATGATCAACTTAATACTCTTAATATTTCACCAAGCATTTATTCGTATCTCTCCATTATGTAGACATTGCTCTAACATGCCCTTTGATCCATACATTACAATATACCTACTAGGTATTACATAAGACTATTCCATAGCTTTGAAATTCGACGTAATTATAAACGACGTAAGGTCGTAGGGCTAACATTAAAATTTATTTGCGATAAATTGCCACATCTCTTCGTCTCTTGATGATAAATTTAAAGAAATAGGAATTCTTACAGTAGCCTGTCAATATATGTATCTATATACATACACCAAGTCTTTGTTAAGCAAAACATACATAATTATGTATAAACAGAAAAAGGACTTAAGTGATCGTCTTTCTAGAAATGGACATAAGTTAGTTATCAGCGTATCGCCTCAGAAAAGTAAAAGAAATAATTCGTGGGATTGGGTGTACTTCTCCTTGTACAACAAGTTGTCCAATTCAGTTCTTGATCTGCCAATGCATAAGTTTAAGCAACGTATCAAAACTCACTTACTGAACCAAGGTACTACTTACAATACTATTGATGAATTTTTAAATGACAAAGATGTTGAGAGGCAATTGGATCGGCTTGCAACTTCACACAAGAAGTAGAATAAATAATTTTATGTAACAATACAGTTAATATTTAAAACTGAATGATTTTGAAAGAGCAACGGTTGAGTTTCTTGCCGGCTCTTCTCAGCAGGACCTGCCTTCCGAGCCAGTGGTAGAGTCACTACAAATAGTCTAATTTGACGTTTCAACAGTGCTTGTAATTGCCTATTTGAAATAAATGAATTAGATTGTGATTCTCAACCTTTTTTTTGTTGCGGTACATATTTAATGATTTCAAAATTTGGCAGCACACAAAGAAAAAGATAAAAATTATTTACTTACTACAGCTAAACACTGCATAAATAGTTTATGACAAACATTTTAAATACACCAAGAGCCCGCTTTGCGTCGCTAATGTGTTCCTGAAAAATGCGACGCAAAGTGAATCACAAATTTATTTTTTTGTGGATGTAAATATATATTCATGTTAAAAATAATTTTTTTTTTAAATAATATAATTTAATAATATGAACATTATTATATGTTTGCAAAATTTGGCGGCACACTTTTGAAATTTGGCGGCACACAAAAGTGCCGCGGCACAGTGGTTGAGAATCACTGAATTAGAATATATTAACATCATTAAAAAAAAATTAAATACGTCTAGCGTTGTGGGTGAAAATAAAATAGAAATGGAAGCCAAACAGCACAGCATTTTGTAACAAAGCGAAGTTTAGCCTCCCATAATAAGCTATCACTTCAATAAAAGATAAAATTTTTTTTTGTAATATCAGCTCATACCTATGCTAAGCTGTAGGCGTTTAAAACATAGTTGTGACTACAACATACTGTGTTCCTTGAACTTGTTAAGTCGTAGATATAAAAGGTTTTTACCTCCACTTCATATTTAAACATATCTTGCGATTAGAACATTGACATACTACTACATTAAATATTTTCCTACCCGACATGGATCAAGATAGGGTAATCCTCAAATAACAACTGATGTTTTTTTGAGTAGTTGTGTATCAAAGTATCATCTTAACATTTAAGATAACGTATGTTTAGGGTTGGCAGATGGACTAATTTACTCTAGCTTTTAGTTAATATTTACTGAAAAAATACTGTATATATGTACTATATATATGTATATATATATACTGTATATACTGTATGTATATATGTAAGTACTGAAATTGAAGCGAGATTTATATTTTACTGCATAAATGAATATTGTAATATTTGAATATGTATATATATATAATTATTATAGATAAACTAGCTGACCCGGAAAACGTTATTTTGCATTAAAAAAAAAAAATGATGAAAATTAGATAGTAGCCGATTCTCAGACCTGCTGAATACGCATACAAAATTTGGTAAAAATCGGTAAAGCCGTTTCGAAGGAGTACGGTAACTAACATTGTGACAGGGAAATTTTATATATTAAATTATTGTGTCAAGCAAAGTTATTTACCAGTTAGAAGGTTAAGGAAGCTTTTTTAAAAATATTACTGAAATACTCATACGCACGAATATTTACTTATAGAAAAACATTTGCATGTATATGCCAATGATCGTTTTGAAATTTACAAACGGCTTCTCAAGACACTTAGAACTAGCTGATACCTACTAAGCCTACTTGAAACAAATGAAACTTTTAATAAAAACTATAAACAAAGTCGAGGCTCTTATAACTGTAACAACAAAATCCAATAAATAACGTTTAAAACATATTTAAATACAAAAATGTGGTTTGAAAACAGGACAAGTACATATTTGTTTCCGCTGTAAAGTTTTACAAGTCCATTAACCATCTTACAACCCGAGCCGTATTGCTTACCGAAGGATACATGAATTACAACATGATTATGTTATCTGTATTGCGTGATAACTTTAGATAACTTCTCTTGAAGAGAAGTGCGAGTGATTTCATTCGAGATAAACCTAATATAACATTATGTGCTTAAGCTAAGTCCACATTAGATGCTTGGAATTTCTACCTATTAATAATTTCGTCAAGGGTACGGTAGACTCGATCGAAACCTTAGATGAAGAACATAACGTAAAAAACATTTTTAAATAAAAATAGAACCGACTCAAAACGCACTAAAAAGTAAAAAATAACTGTGTCATTTAGTTGCTTTAATTTACTTAAGCATATCTATGAAGTCGGTGCCAGCCAAGTTTAAGGAACCTTTATTTTACGTAGTAAAGCAGTTTGTGGGTTGTAGGTAGCGTCCTTAAAGTAGAAACCTTGGCTGGCACCGACTCCTAGAAATGCTTAATTAAGTAATTTAAAGCAACTAAATGACACAGTTATTTTTTACTTTTTAGTGCGTTTTTGTCTATTTTTATTTAAAATTTTTTATTTCTTACTTTTGGGTGATTTATCGCCACGTATCGTACTCGAATTATACTGTCATAGTATATCATACGGCACTTGTAGCCAAAAAGCTACCGATACCGAGATAAAAACCGAAATCGCTGTAAGCGTGCCTCCAAAATTTGAAGAGTTCCTTCAATTTCCCCAGGATATCATCATCAGATCCTAACATGATGACAATGGGACTACCTTGGAAGTATGCCCTATCTAATAAGAAAAGAATTATCAAAACCGGACCACTCTGTAAAAAGTTGTGCGTGGTCATACATAAAAAATAAAAAAAAAAATAAAAATATACGTGTCGATTTGAGAACCTCCTCCGTTTTTTTTCGTCGGTTAAAAAATATTGATTTCGAGTCGACAACATAGGTATATCCGTAAAAACAAATCACAGAAAAGTAGAAGGGCAAGTTTTTTTCACGTGGACGAAGTGGCGACTGCTAGTTTCATTATAATTAAGCGATTAATGAACGCGCTCTGATGTTCTTCATAGATCTTCATTTGAAGCTAGCAGATAACCGCAGTTTCACCTCGCGTCTTTCCAGTTTCCATGGCATTGTACCAGGTTATAAATTGGCCAAGATGTTACTCTCTAGCAACATGAGTCTGACTGTCATATTTCATATACACGAAATAGCTCATCAAGTAAACTATAAAACTGATAACTGTATTAACGACAAAGATTTTTGGAAGCAATCGGCTTTTCTTTCTTCACACAAGACGGGATATCCATTTATTCATATTTAAAAGAGCAACTGCAGTGTTTCTTGCCGGCTCTTCTCGGCACTTCAAAACAGGTGGTAGAGTCATTATGTACTGAAAGACTTGACATTTCTAAAACAGCCTACTTGAAATAAATTGAATTGAATTAAAAAAAAATTAACATACAAGTCACTTAACAGTTTATTTAGATAAGTCAAGGAAAAAAATGTAACTCCAGCCTCCAAAATGTGCGTTATCAGATTGTAAAGTAGGTAAGTATATAACCAGGCGGGTATTCTAAATTCAGTAAGGAAAATTCCTCGTTAATGTCTGAAAGTTATCCTCGTAGGCATCTGAATTTTTTTAGAATTCTTTAAAAAATATTTTTCTACATAGCGATTTCCCTACATTCCGATGCACCAGTATGAAAAAGACTTAAGCTATTTTATGGTTTTAATTATTGTTTAATTAAAGACTTACAGATAAACAGTGAATATTTATTATATTCCTGATATTTTAATAAGTGCAAGAATATATTGTTCTCAGGGCTCTATAGAGATTAGCAATAGTGGATTTTTAGAATCAGGTGCGTACAGTACCTAATTATAACCTGTAATTTTGATACCACGTATATATATTGGGTATAGGTACATATTTTATATGTGGTACCGCTCTACCATATTGTTTTTCTGCTAGCAAAAGCAAACATAGTTTGGCAAAGCAGACGAGAAAGAAGCGGGAATAAAAGTCGTCTCAAATTACCTCGTTCACCATTGAGTGCTCATATCTTGTCAAACTTTGTGTCCTAAATATTACCTACGTATCATTTACTCTCTCTTGACCGCCTCGGTGGTCTAGTAGCCTATGTCACTTCAATCACGAGGTCTTGGATTCGAACACTGGGTCGGGTTGCGAAATAACTCTTAGTTTTTCTTTCTTCTAAATAATTTTTACTAAAATTCAGAGTCGGGAAATTGGTAATCGTACAGCCCCGTGCCTCGGAGAACACGTTTAGCCTTCGTCTTATTTTATTTTATTTTATTTATTTATTAGGTTCACTTACAATTACTTACACTAAAACATGTTATCTTAAACTTATTCCTTAATTTATACTAAGTGTAGTAATTACTTACAAGCAAACACAGCATGCCCAATATAGTAGATAATAAAGATAACTTAAATAATACAAAACTTAACCGAAAATTCAAATAGGTGCTACTTAATAATTAATAAAAAAAGGTAAACAAATAAATGTGAGAAAATCATACTAATATAGTTAAAATCTTAATAATTGAACTGGAAGAACATGATTACGCTATATATCCATTCTCCTAAAACTTACAAGAAGGTGGGTTCGGCCATGTAATGGGTCGTCAATAGGCTGATAGTGATGATTTCCTATCTCTTTAGTTATTGTAGGCTAACTCTAATCTAGATGAACTAAGGTTAACAAAATGTAGTGCATATCACGAAAACTAAGCTTAATACGATAACAGAGATATTATGAGTAATAGTACATGTTGCATCTTGTTATGCAGTGATTACTGTGAATCAGCTTATGCTCTCTTAGCCTTATCTCAGTTGGTAATAACTTAATGAACCGGTAATAAATGTAAATTAATGTCGTCATATCATTTACATCAAGCGTACGTAGTATTGATTAATGAGAGAATGTATCGCCTACGTACAAGTCTTAATAACTATAATTCTGCGATCGCCTCTACAAAGCGTTGTATAGTGATTATCAACTTGGAGTATAGTGGTTTATGTGGGCCCAAAATTGCACCAGCTGCTAAAATCCTTTTGTTCCTGATTTTAAAAGCAGTTGGTTGTCGAGTCTTCTCTGCTGACTTTCACTTTTACCTCATGGTACAAAAGGGTACTTGAAATAAACGAATTTTAATTTGATTTTGACTGGAACATGGTAAGATGATCACACAACTTTTTTTTATTTATTACAACTTAGCCCTTGACTGTAATCGCACCTGATGGTAAGTGTTCATACAACCTAAGGTGGAAGTGCGAAATTGTTAGAATAGGAAGAAAATTCACACCACGTTCGATTTCTGCACGACATCGTACCGGAACGCTAGATGGCTTGGCGGTACGTCTTTGTCGGCAGGGTGGTAACTAGCCACGGCCAAAGCCTCCCACCAACTAGATCAGGACCAATAAAAAAAATCTCAATTAGCCCTGCCGGGAATCGAACCCAGGACTTCCGTCTTTTAAAAATCCACTGGGCCACGGAGTCAAAAAACTTATATTTCGTCAAAAGCTCTATAAAGCGTTACATTTTACGAAGAGTTCTACAACGCGCAAATAATAAAGTTACAATATAAATTAACAGTTACGTACACAAAGTTCATCGAACGAAGAACGAACTCGCATTTAATATTTCACAGACCTGATCTTGTCACGCACTTATCATTTTGCAAGAAATTTTCGCCTCAGCAGATGACTACCTTGCGTGATAATATAAATAGATTAAATTGACACTTTGAAACGTTTTGCATCGACGTTTCTAATACTTGATTTGGCCATGTAGAGAGAATGCATCAAAGATGATTAACAAAAGAGATTTATGAGGCGAGAGTGAATGGAAGTGTTGGAAGGGGAAGACCTAGGCGAATGTTTCTAGACCAAATTCAGGACATTTTAAAAAATGGCCAGGTGGCGAGTAACCTAAACCGACGATCTTGTATGAAAGGATTAATGAGAGTGGAAGAAGCTAAGGAAGTATGCAAGGACCGTGGCAAATGGAAGGATGTAGTCTCTGCCTACCCCAGTGGGAACGAGGCGTGATTCTATGTATGTATTTCTAATACGTACGGCAAAAGTGTGGAATGCCTTCCCAGCGTCGGTGTTACTGCATACAATCTACACATCTTCAAGGCAAGAGTGAACAGGCATCTTCTCTCATCATCATAACAAGGCAGCGAAATCAAAAAAGTCGGTTGATTGAAATCGAAGTTGAAGTCAAATTATGTCTATTCACTGAGAATATTATATGTATTAGTCTATTTTTAATACATTAATTGCTCCTTCATAAATTTTTACTTCATTTTTGTACAATATTGGCGTTACGTAAAATCGGAAAAGTTTCTTTAAAGTTTAAGGTTACCAATCACTACTGTAGTTGAGCTATCGAAACGACAGTGAACCAAAGAATTAGTATTTTTGAAAAACTGACAACATTTATGTTCACTACAGATAAGGACATAGACAATACTCGACTGCTTTAACACACCGGTCCTTTGTTTAGTTTACTCTTTTAATAAAATTGTTAAACGATTGCAAAATTGCTTTAAAATTAAAGCTATAAAGTTTCTAATTGCTGCTAGGTAGTCTATGAAAAGCCCTTATGATATCCAGGCAGTATTTTTATGTCCATTAGCAAAGTACTTGTTTCATAAATTAATGATTCCGCTTGTCATTACGATCGCCATTCCTGGCAACTAGACGTCAATAAATATAATAATAACACGCAACCTACCAATTAGACAAGAGAATGTAAACCTGCTCTAGTGTAACCTCGAAAACCTATAGAAACTTGCAAGTAATTACTATAAATAAAATTTATTATAACAACCACTGATATACAACGTAGTATTCATAACAACAGCTTCAGTTAGATAATATATTAAGCCTCTAAGCCAGTGATTCTCAACCTTTTTTTTGTTGCGGCACATATTTAACGATTTTAAAATTTGGCGGCACACAAAGAAAAAGATAAAAATTATTTACTTACTACAACACACTGTATAAATAGTTTATGACAAAAATTTTAAATACACCAAGACCCCGCTTTGCGTCGCTAATGCGTTCCTGAAAAATGCGACGCAAAGTAAATTACAAATTTGGAAAGCAAATAATAAAATAATTTATTTTTTTGTGGATTTAAATGTATATTCATGTTAAAAATATTTTTCTTTTTAAATGATATAATTTAATAATATTAACATTATTATATATTTGCAAAATTTAACGGCACACTTTTGAAATTTGGCGGCACACAAAAGTGCCGCGGCACAGTGGTTGAGAATCACTGCTATAAGTTGTATTCATTACAAGTTAACTCTTAACTGCAGTCACACCTGGTGGTAAATCATGATGCAATCTAAGATGAAAGAGGGATTATATAAAATCCACATATATATGAAATCCATACCTCTTTCTATTTGTACACGACATTGTACCCTACGCTATAACGTTTGGCGATACGCCTTTGTCGGTAGGGTAGCAACTTGCTACGGTCGAAGGCAGCCATCGGGTAACCCTGGACCAATTTTGGAAAATAGGATCTCCGTCTTAAGAATCCACTGCGTATACCTCCGCCACGGAGGCCCTCAGAAATGCTTGGAATGCCACGGCATTCTAATTGGTACAAAAACAAGTTTAGGTGTAAATTGAAATTTTTATGCAATAAAATCTGAATGCGCATCGTTTTTAAATGGTCTTTAAATCATTTGTTGTTTGATGTTGATTATATGACAGAACAACGATTGGCGGGTCAGCTAGCAGTAGTTTAAACACAAATTAACGTTAATTACTCAATTCATCAACATCATCACCATTATAATCTACCTTAAAATTGTACCACTAATTAGTACAGTAATTAGTTACTGCCTCGTTGATCCAATCGTCAGGTTGAGAGGCTACGAATCATGAGAGCTAGGTACGTCCTTGTTCTGGCTATTAAATATAGGTTCTTAGGCACAGAATACATAATAAATAAATAAATATTATAGGACAATTACACACATCGCTACATAGCCCCAAAGTAAGCTTAAGTACCTTGTGTTATGGGTACTATGATAACTGATGAATATTTTTATATATATTATACATAAATACTTACAATATATCTAAATAAGTCATTTCTCTTTGCAGATCTAAAGACGTCCAGAAAATGATCCAGTGATCCAAACCGCAACGCTTCGAGTACGGCCACCTCGGGCAGAGCTATGCTCGGCTTACTTCCTCTGAAATGGCTCGCACGGTTTCAGGAAGGCGGCATCGCCAACCAATTTTTTATGGCACTTATGGGTAAGCCTGGTTTTAGATTATATAAAGATACTAAGATAGACGGAGATATGGAGTAAGTAGCATGTAAATATGGAGATTACAAAAATTTTCAAAAGAATACCGACTTCAAAACGCATTCAAAAAATATATTTATTTCTTCGTTGCCATGTGGATTTTAAGTAAAGTCCTAAAAAGATAGAATGAGACTGAGGTCATAAACTCGTCCTTAAATATATAACAAAATAAAATTAATCAACAAAAGCCTTTTCCAAACGAAATGTAAATATCCAACATAAATATACATTTAAATAACGAAATCCCTATCCAAAATTTACCTACTATTATTTATTTAGAAAATCAAGGACCTGCAAACGTACAAACTGGTAGGATACAAAACCTCTATTAACAAATCGCTTAAAAACAGTTAGTCTAAAAGATCAGTCAGTAGTTGTGACTTATCTTGGATTTCGCTTATCTAAACTACAAGTTGCCAGTTTGTCAATATCAAGGGTTCTTATCTCGAGCATGTTCATTTGAACGGTTAGTTATTCATGGCAGCGTATCTTGGAAATGCTACATTTTGAAAGCCGTTTACCAGCGTGGTACCCATTACTAGTTTTACCACATTTCACCGTGCAAATGTAAGATCTGGTTTAGATAATTATCCTATTAATATAACAAACACGAAAATTTGTAAGTATGAATGGATGTTTGTTACTCTTTTACACAAAAACTCCTGAATGGATTTTAATGAAACTTTGCAATAATACAGCTATAAAATAAATAATTAAATATACATCAAAATACTACTACTTTCTATCCCGATTTTTGACGTGACAACGTCTTATAATTCGATAGAGCCGGCTGCACGCACGAAAAAACATGACGTCATGCGTCGTTACCTCGCTTTGAGGCGTTCCATGTAAGGCTTGAAGTGCAAGCGAGAGCGCAGAACGAGCGACAAAGAAGCACAATCGGCCTTTGCGTTCGGCAGCGTTCGACATCCGTCTATTAAATATAATTATTAAATATATTAATTTTAAATTAAAAATTAATATATTTATAAATTAATATATTTATTATAAATTTAAAATATAAATTTATAAAATCAAAATCAATTATTTTATTAATTTAAATTAATATTTATAAAAATATACTTAAATTAAAAATTTGAATAACCAATTAAATGTTACCATTCCATCAGTATTTTCTTAAGACATTGTCACGTTCAACTATCGTTAGTATACCGACTTTACAGACAACCAATTTTTTTTACGGGAACGAGTGAAACGACGGGCGACATCTCTTTCAATAATAGACTAAAACAAACATTCTAACTAATAAAGTTATTCTATCTCAGGAAGACGCTTTGCAAATATTAGTTTATAGGGTTAAAAACTAAAGATTTTATTTGTAAAAACTAATTTAGAAGCGAATACGACATGGGTGGGGCACCTGTGACCTCTATTGATGTGAAGTCGGGACGGCTAAGAGTGACTTGGCCTCTCACTTCTGAATCATACTAGAGTCAACAATTAAATTTTTTTACTATTAACAAATATAATGTTATATAAACTTAAACGTGTACCACACACGCGTTTGTTGTTGTACACCGAAACACCAGAGGGCGCCACGAGAGCGCGAGACAGCATACAGCGCGGGCGCCCCCCGCCGCTCACGCGCACACACATCAAAGGCGGCGGCAAGATCCTTTGATCAAAAAGTGTCGTGACAACTTTTCGTACGAATTTTTTCCGTCTAGCCCCCTTTCACAACGCGCGATAAGGAACTTCGTTCCAATATTAACGAAATGCAACGTTACCTAGGATACTAAATTCATCATACTATATCAACTAATAGTGTCGACAAAACAAATTCCACGACAATTCACAAGCATTGCCACAATAACGGGCCCCACAGAACGATAACGATTTATTGCTAATAGCTCTCGTATAACTTGACAAAAAACTGTAAGATGAGATAACATTCTCTCGAGTTCTGAGAAATAACAACTCTGAAGCGCAACAACATGCCTCTGACGTTTTTATTCTTGTAAATTATACGAATTATCAATTTTTATAAATTTTCTACATCCTTAAATAAAACTTAGAAAAAATATCGAACAGGAAAATAATATAGGTATCTAAGAAAGTTTCTTCAAGTTTTGCAAGGAACTTGAACCTAGTTTAAGAGACATAACAGGTTGGTGAGTAACGTTTACCGCGAGTGCTTATCGAAACCAGTTCTCCTCTCCAGCTTTTCTTAGAAATCTTTACTTAGCAAAGACAGTATATTTCCTGTAGAAATAATCTTGTTTGAAGGAATTAAATTTCACAACTCTTAACATGTTAAGTTTGTTCGAATCCAAATTAAACAACATCATCTTCTCCAATTTTATAATTTAAATAAATAATAAGTACACATGAAGATAAATTCAAGACTTTACCAAATAACCCAAACGTAACAATATTTAAACCGATTTAAAAAAGAGGTTCTGTTTTTAATGTTATAATAACTATGAGCGTGATTTTTTCCAAAATAATGATCCAATTTTGAAGAAAACTGAACCATATATCTATATAAAATTTTAAATACTTTATGGTGCTGCAGGCGGGGACAAACGAAATAAATGCATCACCATAAAGTATTTAAAATTTTATATACATAATTATAGTGATTTCTTTAATTAAAAGCATTTCCTTTCAGGGAAGTAAGTAGTGGTTTCGATTACCTACTAAAATCATCATAAGTAATCAAGTGGGCCATCAATCTGCACCCTCCATCAACAGTATAAAAAACTAAGTAGTTATGTTTTGAAGTGAGACCACACTAAGCTAAACACACTCAGGCTTGTCATTCATGTGCAATAACAATGATTAAATGATCAGTGAATAGTTGTTTACTATTCCCCGTTGCTTAGAATCTGTTAAAGCTTGATATAACTAGAAACTGTTATAATTGTTGTGATCACACGTGACAGGCACAATACCTTCTTGTATTGTATACGTATAAACGACCATGCCATACATTTCGATTAATGTGGAGAGGTTTATAGAGAACTTAATTTATTTAGATTAGTAGAACATTGCTATGATAGAGTTAAAGACTAGATCCGTTAAAGGTGTGTAGAGTTAGGAGCTTTGCTCTCCATAAGACCTATCTATTTGTAGGTATTTTTTTCTAGAAAAATCTGAATCTTGAATCGAGTATTTATTAATTACAGATACTAATTATTTTTATAATTATTTATATAAATACGTATTGGTATTTTTCCGCCGTAAACTACGTCACATTTTATTCATATCTAATTGAATAAATAATACAGACCCAAGGTAATATTGCATTCTAAAAAATTATACACGCGGAAAAGAGATAAGGAGGGTCTTTTCAAAATCGGTCGACTGACGAATAGAAACAAGTTGATATTCTTAAATATTGAACTTAGCAGTCGGTACCTGCTTTACAGAAATTCATAATAAATATTTTATGAATACATTTTGATATCTACCGCAAAAATCCGAAGAATCCTTGCGATTAAAGTCATCCAGATCCGACATCCGGCTTTCAAATGTTAATTCTACAATGTTTAATATCGAAGTCGTCTGGTTATTGCGGAAAATGGCAAAATAAAAAAATTATGTTATCTTCCGAAAATATTTTATTGCAATTGAACAACAATACAATAAGTTACATCCTGTTTTAGTAACAATTCCGGTGCTGAACTTCGGCATGCTGATGGGCTGGCAGTCCCCCATGACGCCCATCCTGCAGGCGGAGGACGGCCCGGCGCCGGAGCCCATCACAGACGAGACCATCTCCTGGATGGCTTCCATCACCTTCTTCCCACCCATCTTCTGCGGCTTGTTCGTGGGCGACTTAGCTGACCGATACGGAAGGAAGATTACCACCTTGCTCACATCTCTGTCGCTTGTGGTGAGATTCTTTTTCCTTTAGAAAAGCTATCCAAATTTTACAATCATACCCACGTGGAATAATAGAAAACTATTAGGCTGATCCTTTGTGAATCAAGAAAGGAGTTTTTAGCTTTCTGTCAGTCGAGGCCATTAACCGCGGTTCTGTGCGACTGCGACTCCAAGCTCCATGGCAAAAAAAAATAAATATGTAGCTGACTGGTAGGAGGGCATACCTACTATGATATCATATTTAATATGTCTGCGATAAAAAATCAGTATAGGGTAGACGACTTTACAAAAGAGGGTGGATCTAAGCCAGTGGAAGTTACATAATATACTAAGTCCTGCCAAACAATTAATCGTTGGTCCTTGTTAAAATTCAAGGCGCTAACGCCTATAAATATCGCCACTTGACATCACTTTAAATCTCTATCAGACGTTACCGCTTCCATAAGTTAATTTCATTCATAAGGCAAAGTTTAGTTTAAAAAGTTTTCCTTGTCATATACATTTCCTCATAAACGTCACGATTCAACAATACATCGTTTTCTAAACGATTTGCGGTTTTAGTTTAATTTCACACAATAATAATAACATCGGTAATTGCATATTCTTGATCCGTAGATCTGGTTATTCAAGTTTCATTATTACCTATAAATAGTTTGCAATCGTCAAGGGACGCTTTGGACTAGACTACAAGATCTACTGCTCTGTGTCGATAAACTGCAGTCATATTATGTCATTTTCGTTTAACAATTTAATGTTTAGGGCGATAACAAAGAAAATTATAATTAAATTTTTTTAATACGTACGTATATTGTTGGTAAAATAATTAAAGTTAAATTTTAAATTCTGTAAATAAATGGAAATGTTAAAAATCGCCTAGTTGAATTCCTAGGCGAATGTTCCTGGACCAAATTCTACCAAGAGAGGAAAATATCTCAGATTTACTTTAAAACAATTATCGCAATTGCGCAAATTATAAGTCCCTTATATTAAAAATGTTAGATAAAAAACATTGTCTAAACTTAGGTCTGCCGCGTATACCATGAACTAGTATTGTTACGCCCGGCGCCAGTAAGAAATCAAATTACTACATTTCATTAAGTACATTTAATGCAAATTACATACATAAAGTAAATGTAACTAATATAAAAAAAGACGTGTGGCACTCGGAGACTGCCGCGGTAAATCTATTGCATAGCATTTTTTTTCAAGTTATGTTTACCTACTGACGTCATCGGGACCGTGGCTTAGCGGTAAGGCGCTCTAAGTGTCCGGATTGCCAGAGAGACGCGGGTTAGAATCCCGTCGGTTCCGCAAATTTTTTTTTTCAAGCGTGATATTTCATAAAGTCATTAAAAGTTCTGGTATTTATCGATAGATGGAAAAACTAAAAAGTATCACCGTTTCAAGGCCCGCGATAAAAGCTATGCAATAGCTTAATAATGTGTTTTTAACCTTATTTACAACTAATTAAGTCCTGTTTTATTTATAACGAAGGCTAAAGTGATTAAAGATTTAGCGCGTTTACTTCACTTACAACTACCAAATCACTTTCTACGTCATAGAAAATTGCAATGATTTGCGTTCTAGTAGTTATGAGACCAATGACCAAGATAAACCAAGAAATACCAAGATGATAATTACGTGTAATGTATACGTAATTATTTAAAGTAACTACTATTACTTAAGTTATTAAGGACATTCTTATTTCGTTGGAAAAACCCTAAGTAAACCCAAATTACATTAGCAGGTATTTTACCATGACACTGTTTTACATAATTGGCGGTAAAAACTATCCTTAATTCGAATTATTATTTTTCACGTGAGTACTTTTTCTTCATACCTGTGAGAGTTAAGTCTATTTTTACGCTCATAACAAAAGCTATAAGGATAAAAATTACGAGGAAATAAATAAGATATAAAAATTAGCAACAAATATTGAGTTAGCTCTACAAGTTTGATTTTCAGTAAGTTTCTTATTTTCTGAATTCGACGGTTGTTTAAAAGTAAACTCAAAAGTAGTTTACTTTCAACCAAGCTTCGAATTTTCTTTCGTACATGGTCAGCGATGTGATGACTTGGACGATTAGGGAATAGTTGCTTCTTATAGGAAACTATAGCTTTTATTAAATTACTAAATTCTGGCCAACACTTGCTCTGACTCTTCAAAGTTATATTACTATACTACAGCCAAACTCGATTGAGAATGCTTGTCAACAAACAAATTTAAAATGAAGGTAGACAGAGCAACACATTTTATACTTAATTATGTTTTGATTTCTTATAAAATCTTATTTAAAAGATATTTATTTATATTTATTAGTTTTAAGCGTACTAATCGAATTTATTGTCATTAAATCTACCTTCATTTTTGATTTGTTTGTTGACAAGCATTCTCAATCGAGTTTGGCTTTAGTATATCAAATTATTATTAAACCATTATTATCTGGCCAAAGTTCTTTTTAAATGCAAGTCAAGCAATTTAGGCATAGATCCAACTCCAAGTATTTGTAGTATATAGTTTTTTCAGGTTGTATTTTCTTATATTTAACACCATTTCCTAACAGATAAGCTGGGCCATCACCCTGTTCTCATTACGGCCGTGGGCGCTGATAACATCGCGGGCGGTCGCCGGGCTGGCCTGTGCAGGCTGCTATGTGGTCACACCTTTGTATTTGAAGGAGGTATGTCTCTTCCGATTAGTACCTAACCTATACTCTGTGATATGTGAAATATAGATTTAAGCTATAAGCATTCATCAAATTACAAGGCAAGCAGACAGCTTAACAAAGTTTCATTACGCGAAACTTACAATGATAACCGTCTTATGACTTTTCAAAATATCATTGCGTATCATTTTCTAAAGGTGTTGTCTGTCCTTGCAATAATTTATAAATAGTCAAATCTATAGGTACTAAAACTGAACAAACACAATAACAAAAGTAAATCTTCTCTATCTGTTTGTTACTAATTTTCAAACCTAAGGCCTGTGTGCACCAAGATTTCGGTTATCATAAGCTAAACGTAAATTTTACTGTTCACGACAACCCGTACGCCGGTTGAGGACGTAAACCGGGCAGTTATTTTAGCCGAGCTTACGTCTTTAACCGGCGTACGGGTTGTCGTGAACAGTAAATTTATAGTAAAGTTATGTTAACCGTTGGTTATGATAACCGAAATCTTGGTGCACACAGGCCTAAATAGCTGAACCGTACGTCCGAACCTGGAATATTTAACAGAAGTAGAATAAATGTTTGGTCTGGCTAGTATATGTTGTACAATTTTTTTATTAAAAAAAGCAATAATCATTTACTCCGATTTATGGAATCATGTAATAAATGATTAAACTTGTTTGTTTTTTTGATTTCATTTGTTCCCTTTGAAGGGATTGTAATTTAGTTATTTTAATTGTGGTTTAAATAAATTAAAAACATAAATTACGTTTTTGGCTCTTCCTTGTGTTAATAGCAGTGGATAATTTTCAGGTGGCGGCAGACAGTATCCGGGGAGCACTAGGCTCTCTCTTCATCCTGTCACAGAACCTGGGCTACCTGATAGTGTACATAGCGGGGGATTTCTTCTCCTTCACGGCGGTAATGTGGCTGTGCACCGCCATACCCGTCCTACACATGCTACTGTTTCTGGCGATGCCCGAAACACCAGTATTTCTAGTCAAACAAGGAAAGTTGAAGGTTAGTTGAGACTTTTGGCTTTTATATTTAGCTAATAACTGTGTGATACCTTTAAGATGTTTAAGCAAGAAACATTTGGACTGTTATCAATGTTTTTAATAGGGCACTACAAAATTTCAATTTCATATGCTTTTAAATAATTCATGTATATCATCCTGATACTAAATTCTTTAAAACTAAACAAACTAAATTCGAGGAAACAAAACTTATGACCCAGGATGTTGTGTATTTATAAAACTGTAATAAATGAAGTCGATTTTTCATTTATTTTATTCAATGACAAGTTGACCTTTGACTGCGTTTTTCACCTAATATGCAGTCTAAGATAGTAGCAAGCTGGCTTGGAAGACATACCTTTAATTTAACCAAAACAAAATGGTTTTAGATGCACCTTTCCGGAACGCTTCTCTTTATTCTAAAAACTAAAAACCCGACTGCATAGAAGTTGTGAACTGAAAAGAGAAAAATAACGATCACTATATCTATATAAAATTTTAAATTCTTTATGGTAATGCTAACTGATGTGATGATAACTTCTATGCAGTCGGGTTTTTGTTTTTATAATAATAATAATTTTATTTGAGACTTTTTTGTTTTAGTTTATGGTACAGAAATGATGCGGTACACTTTTTGCCATTTTTTGTTACAAAAAAAAACAGCAATATAAACATGATATGATATTTATATTTTTGAAATGGTCTTTTTACGACCTTTCAATTGGTACCCATATTGCTAAGATAAGAGAAAGAAATACACACATCCCTCCTTTTTTTCCCCATTTACAGCCACCATTTTGAAAATTTATATAGCCTATGTCACTAACACAATTTTAACGAATTCAACGACACCTCACCTGTCAAAATCCGTTCAGTCCTTTAGGCTGTAGCGCGTGCCGAAGAAATGGACATACATACATACATACATACGCTCGAAAAACATAACCCTCCTTCTGACGCAGTCGGGTAAAAAGTTCGCGCGGCTTTGTAAAAATTCTAAATTCATAATGATTCCGGGCTTCCCCTAACAATCTTATTACTTAAGCATTTAAATGTATATCTGATTTATTTATGTAACAGAAAAACATCTACTGGTCAATAGTTATTGATACATATTAAATTATTCATATTTCCTTAAGTGGCGGTCGCAAACGTGTAAAGTAAAAGGAACCAAGGTGAAACTGTAGGTAATCCAATGGACACCTACTCGTATTCTATGAATTAAAAACCAGTATTCGGATACGTATTTTCCTTAAAGTAAATAGTTATTTCCCGTCCCCTGAAATTATGATTAATGCGTATCGTGACGCATATTTTCACACTGTCCCCGAAAAAAATACTTCGTTAAAGCCATATTTTTATGTTTATTACTTTAAGAAACTTAAGCTCACTTATCCTAATAACTATATAAATCATGCCCACTTTTATTACGATGTAACTAAAGGGTATATTTATTGATGAAAGCAAGCACATAACCATCGGCAATTCGGCACCAATGTCCCGAGCTAACGAATGTTGCTCTAATCATAGTTATATGTATATGCATTAAGGTAGATAGGATCATTAACTAATAGTAATTGAATTGGTAGGATAGGTTTTATGCGAGCTAATAACGTCTCCATAAAAATATCTACTACGAAAGCTTTTGCAACAATAAAGCATAAAGCTTTTGTTTTACACTACTTAACCAATCTTTGATTTTTTAACCGACGAAAAAAAACGGAGGTTCTCAATTCGACACGTATATATATATACAGGGTGTCCCAAAACACAACGATAACCTGGTACCTGGCGAGAGGCCAAGTTATAACAGTTCTGGAAAAAATAAGAAAAAAAATCCATGTCACTTAGTTTTGTAATTATTGTCATTTTAAAAAAAAGTTGGAAATCGACACTTTTGGTCGCATTTTTATGTACTGTAATCACAAATATCATAATTTTGCAGTAATTTTTTTCATTACGTAATCTAAGATAGTGGTGCTACTAATAGCAATCACAAATCTATGGAATAAACATTGTTAACTAAGTAAAATAAATTAAGTTTCATTAAGTCATGGTTTACAAAAATATGGTCACTTAACTTTGATACCTCATTTTATGAAAATAAAGTACTGCACTATGCTTGGCAAGTAATTTCAAAAGATGGCCCATTTTGTCAAAATCTCAAAATGGTGCAACACTAGCCACTTTTCTTGCCATTAAAAATATTATTTACCATTTTTTGCCAAAGGGACCTCATTTCGAATACTTTTTGTAATGAAATATCGGTGTCCACATGATGCGCATTTTCCGTAATCGTTTGTTTGTGCTCTGCAAACTGTGTGTGAATGACATGTCATATCTGTACTCAGTAGTAAAAGCCATTGTAATGGCTTTACCGCAGCCAGGTTGTATCGCGAGAGGTACCTGTATGTGGAGCGTCATTCATTAATATCTGTCTTTCAATATGTGCACGCGTCATACTCGGAAGGACTACTGCCCAGTGCTCGAACGTCTGGTGGAAGACCTAGAAGTGTTTACGATGATGTAGTTTTGAATGAAATTCTAAATTATCTTCATATTTTAGCACTTCAGTAAAAAAGAAACGGATGTAACGAAAAATAACGAATTTTGAAACAATACAAAATACATCCTTATCGTGTGCAACGTGTAAAAAGTTTGGTTTTGGATTGATTTTTGCAGCATCAGAAATAAATTTACGAAAATTGCGCGATTAGTGATTAGTGAAAAAGCCTTTTTTGAGGTGTTTGTGAACCTGTATTCGCACCTACATATTTGCAATAGATTTAAAAAATATATAAAAAAAATATAATTTATTTTTCATTTTATTATTATCCATGATAAGATTAGTCATTTAGACTCGTATAAATGTCTTTTAAAAGAATAATAATAATTTAACTTCAGTTCACTACTATTTATGGTTATAGTAGTAGTAGTAGTATAGTAGAGTTATAGACATGGACTAACTCAAGCTTCCCTATAGGTGTAATTACTCTAACATTCCACACGGTCCATTTGGCAAAAAATGGTAAATAATATTTTTAATGGCAAGAAAAGTGGCAAGTGTTGCACCATTTTAAGATCTTGACAAAATGGGCCATCTTTTGAAATTACTTGCCAAGCATAGTGCAGTACTTTATTTTCATAAAATGAGGTATCAAAGTTAAGTGACCATATTTTTGTAAACCATGACTTAATGAAACTTAATTTATTTTACTAAATTAACAATGTTTATTCCATAGATTTGTGATTGCAATTAGTAGCACCACTATCTTAGATTACGTAATGAAAAAAATTACTGCAAAATTATGATATTTGTGATTACAGTACATAAAAATGCGACCAAAAGTGTCGATTTCCAACTTTTTTTTTAAATGACAATAATTACAAAACTAAGTGACATGGATTTTTTTTCTTATTTTTTCCAGAACTGTTATAACTTGGCCTCTCGCCAGGTACGAGGTTATCGTTGTGTTTTGGGACATCCTATATATATATATATATTTTACATATATGTATGACCACGCATAACTTTTTACAGAGTTGTCCGATTTTGATAATTCTTTTTTTATTAAAAAGGGCATACTTCCAATGTATCCATCCCATTGTCATCAGTTTAGGATCGGATGATGATATCCTGGGGAAAATGAAGGAACTCTTCAAATTTTGGTGGCACACTTACAGCGATTTCGGTTTTTGTCTCGATATCGGTAGCTTTTTGGCTACTAGTGCCGTATAATATACTATGACAGTATAGTACGTCACGTGGCGATAAATCACAAAAAGCCAAGGTTTCTACTTTACGTTACCTAGAACCCACAGACTGCTTTACTACGTAAAATAAATGTTCCTTAAACTTGCCTGGCACCGACTTCATAGATATGCTTAAGTAAATTAAAGCAAGTAATTGAAATAGTTATTTTTTACTTTTTAGTGCATTTTGAGTCGGTTCTATTTTTTGTTAAAATTTTTATAATACAAGTATTTAAATTGATAAACGTTCGCTGTAGAAAAATAAAACTAATTGTATTTATAATATAGTGTTTGATTTACCTACATATTGCCTACATCTAGATCTGCACCAATACGTACATCCCATAAGCAGACCTACTTACTGCTGTATAGAATTGTTGGTAGAGTGTAGTTTGAAGTGGTTCTCAGTGTGTCAAGGCGCGCTCTCAAATTAATCAATCTGAAGACATTATTATCTTTGTTAATTGCTCGTGTAATACTTATCTCTGTTTGATCTAGTAACTACATGGTAAGCCATAACAAATTCTATTACAAGTTTACCAGGAACAGGCATATCTACCTTGAAATATTTTTGACACTCTGTTAAAAAAAATCACATTTAAGCTGTGGGGAGGGGGAGGGGAGATTTGAGATTTATAATTTGTAACTATTACCAAGCTTTCTTGAAGCTCGCGTTTCTAAAACTTTTTTCTAGCATAAATGAAAATACCCATAATATTTCGCTATGAGACATTTTGTATAGTTTATTTTTTATCTTCTATCGACTACGGTGTATAAAACTATTATTATTCAATCAACAATAAGTAATATTTATATAACATATTCAAACAGTTGTGGGTACTCTAATAGTCAATAAATTGATACGTAATATTAAACATCCGGTAACAATCGCGATAAATCTGTTTATATGTAGACTGACATACAGCGACAAAAAGACCTTCATAGAATAGGTACCCATTTTAAAAACTAAAAGTTTTTTTTAAATTTATTTAACGGTCTAGAATCAAGTCCTTTACGACCTTTCATTATAACTAAAAGTTTATTAGCTCACACCCCTAGCATATCTTCTTGAGAACTTTACATGATCATGTCCGACGAAAATCGAATATGAAAACTGGAATGTTTGCCCAGAAAATATCTCTTGCTTGGAGGTCTATAAATCGTACGTGACAGGAAAAACGAACGCCGGAAGCAGTCCACACCTTAGATTGTATAATTTTTCCTTATGAATATATGTATATGTAAATCTAAATAACGATATTTTTCATTACTGTCAAAGCTAAAAGGTAATATTACAAAGACATACCTATATCTTTTTGTACCTCATAGATTAAAGACTACTAGATGGAGTCATAACGCGGCCGTAGGTTCAAGAGCGTGACAGACTTATTTCATTCGGCCTTTATTAGAAAGTGACACAAGATTATTTTTTGTCCCTTACAGCGTGTTCGTTTTTATTGTTTGTCAAGAGTGGAATTTGTGGCAGATAAGGGACATATCTGAGCAATTATTAGCTTTTTATTAAATTTGCTGATAAATAATATAACTTTGCGGTTACGATATTAATTTAAACGTTATCGTGCTATGGTGGGTTGTAATATTTTCGGCTGCAACAGTCGCAGCGAACAGAAAATCGAAGGAATTAAGTTTCATACGTAAGTAGGCATAAACTTCATTGATTGATGATTTAAAGCTTAGATATGTTATTTTTTAGCAAATTTCATGTATTATGCGTTTACTAAACTATCTTATATAAAGTAATATTTCGTATTTTACGATATTTCAAAACATAACGTTTTATGATGTACTTTAAATGTTGACATGTCATGTCAATAAGGCTGATTTGCTGTCTCACGAGTGGACACGCTATGGGCTCTATCTAGTTGTCTTTAATCTATGTTGTACCTGTACTCATATTGGTAAAAAGTAAAGTAGGTTATTAAGTTACTCTGAGTTCTTACACTTTACTGTCAATACAGATAATTATATTTTAGAACTGATTTATTCCAGTCATAGAAATGCGTAGCTCATACACAGATAACTTGTCCTCAGGAGGCGCGAAGCGCATTGGCGTGGCTAAGGAACACCTCAGTCGATGACAAAAACCTGGAAGAGGAGGTGCAGCAAATGGAGAGGGACGAGGAATATGCCAGGTCCATGAAGAAGGCTTCTTGGAAAAGCTTAGGTAAGCAGGATTTCAGAATATCGTAAATATCAGAAGTTAGAACCTCAGCGGCAGCAGGCTTTAAAAAGACTAGCAATTTGTTTTCAACAAGACCATTGACCAGTATATAGTTATACCGATAAGAGAAAATTAAATTTCAGTCAAACAAAAAGCCTATTTTAAAATCTAGACTCGAGTCTCCTCAATTTGAATTCACTTCGAATTCCAATATATATTACTAACGTATAATTCGGACGTGAATCGCTTAATTTCCGACCTCAAATGATACATATTTTTTATATATAGTAATCAGACAAGAAATGATGTCATCAATGTTTTCCTGTTCAAACTACTGACTAGTTCTGGACTTGTTGTGTTTTGTATTGCGGTGCGGGTTTATTAGCTTATAATTCAATGTAAATGATTGTCGAATTGTATTTACTTACGCACTACAATTGCTACGTAAAACTGTTCTTATAAAAACTTTAAAGACCATTATGTGGCTGATTACCTATTACCTAAAACTTAAATGAAAACAATTAAAACATTGTTGATGTGGTTCCTAAATCGATTACTATGCTAAGAAGCTAAAATGTTATATCATTTAGTATATTAGTTACAAGATTGTATTAAAAATTAAAAAAATTGTAATTTGGCATTTTTTCGTAGAAGCCATCTAGGATTTGAAACTTTTCATAGTGTGTTTATTCTTCAAGCCCTTTCATTTGACCATAGTTTTGAAAAAATATGTAATCTTTTTTTGAAACTTTGTAGTGATTTTCATCAATCATAGCTATGAATCACTGCAAGAAAACTGGCTTTAAAATAAAAAAAAACCCGCATCGAAATCCGCCAATCCGTTTGAGAGCTACGATCCTACAGACAGACAGGACGCAATGTTATCTTACAAGAAACTATCAATCTTTTTAACCGACGAAAAAAACGGAGAAGGTTCTCAATTCGACACGTATATTTTTTTTTAATTTTTTTTTTATGTATGACCACGCATAACTTTTTACAGAGTTGTCCGATTTTGATCATTCTTTTTGTATTAGAAAGGGCACACTTCCAAGGTGGTCCCATTGTCATCATGTTAGGATCTGATCATGATATCCTGTTAAAATTGAAGGGACTCTTTAAATTGTATAGGCACACTTGCTGCGATTTCGGTTTTTGTGTAAGTATCGGTAGCTTTTTGGCTACAAGTGCCGTTTAATAGACTATGACAGTATAGTACGAGTACGTTACGTGGTGATAAATCACTAAAAAGTAAGAAATAAAATTTTTTAACAAATAATAGAACCGACTCAAAACGCACTAAAAAGTAAAAAATAACTGCGTCATTTAGTTGCTTTCATTTACTCAAGCATATCAAGGAGTCGATGCTAGCCAAGGTTTCTACTTAAAGAACATTACCTAGAACCCACAAACTGCTTTACTACGTTAAATAAATGGTCCTTAAACTTGGCTGGCACCGACTTTATTTTTTGTTAAAAATTTTTTATTACGTATCTTTGACCTTAATAGTTTCTTTCCATTCCAGTACAAGACAAAACAACATTCAAGGCGTTCCGGATAGCGGTGAACGTTATGCTCTCTCAAGAAACGTGCGGGTACCTGGTGGTGCTGATGTACGCCGGGTCAATCTTCGAGCAGGCTTCAGAGTCGATTAGCCTGAAGTTAAGCCCCAACAAGCAGACCATAGTTGTGGGCGCTATACAGCTGCTGGGCTCCATCGTAGCCAGCTGCATTGTAGAGAAGACTGGACGAAAGGTGAGAGCATTGTCATCTTGCAGGCCTAGGATGCGTCATCAGACACAATGCCTCGTCTAAAGAAAGGCAAACATAAGTGAGAGAAGATAAAAAGTGGCCTATGTCCTTTCTCAGGCTCTAGATCAGTGATTCTCAACCTTTTTTTTGTTGCGGCACACATTTAATGAATTCAAAATTTGGCGGCACACAAAGAAAAAGATAAAAATTATTTACTTACTACAACACACTGCATAAATAGTTTATGACAAAAATTTTAAATACACCAAGACCCCGCTTTGCGACGCTAATGTGTTCCTGAAAAATGCGACGCAAATAGTAAAAATAATCATAAATTTTGAAAGCAAATAATAAAATAATTTATTTTTTTGTGGATTTAAATATATATTCATGTTAAAAATATTTTTCTTTTTAAATGATATAATTTAATAATATTAACATTATTATATATTTGCAAAATTTGGCGGCACACTTTTGATATTTGGCGGCACACAAAAGTGCCGCGGCACAGTGGTTGAGAATCACTGCACTAGATTATCTCAGTATCAAGTTTTATTTAAATATGTTTAGTCGTTTAGGCGTGATTGAGTAACAAACAGACAGGGTTACTTTCGCAATTGTATAGATTAATCAAGTTTATATTTAACAATGTGCAAAAATAGACTCGTATATTTAAAAACCTGATAAGAAACGGTAGCCGTTTTGGATAAACCCTCGACCCGTGTTGACTCAGTCAACTGCTAATGTAATCAAACATTATGATAAACTGTAACATATAAAGGGCATGAGATTTTTTCAATCTAAGAATATTTCCATTTAAATTTATATGCTTATTTATTTTACATATTCGTATATAAATGTATTGATTTCGCTGAATTTCGACCGACTCGGTTCAAACCGGCTCAGCTAGATCGATTTGAATATTTACATAACTACCTACCTACATATACTAAAGCCAAACTCGATTGAGAATGCTTGTCAACAAACAAATCAAAAATGAAGGTAGAAATCACTAGTCATTTTACACCTATTTTTTTAATTAACTAGTTAATGACGAATTCATGACAATAAATTAGATTAGTAAGCTTAAAACTAATTAATATATTCAATATCTTTTAAATAAGATTTTATAAAAAAATAAAACATAATTTTAAATTTATTAGGCATAAAATGTGTTGCATTGTCTACCTTCATTTTAAATTTGTTTGTTGACAAGCATTCTCAATCCAGTTTGGCTTTAGTATAGGTAAGAAATTTTTTTTAATTCATATTGTTATTAAAATGCACTTGTCTTTACAGTGGCTTCTAGCAGGGACGTCATTCGCAACGGGGCTGTCGATGCTGGCGCTGGGGGCGTGGTTCTACATCACCGCCATGTCGGTCTGGCTGCCCGGCTGGCTGCCCGTGGTCGCCATGTGCCTGTGCATCTTCGCAGACGCGGCGGGGTACCAGCCGGTGCCGTATGTCATCACGTCGGAGCTGTTCTCGTTTCAGGTTAGCTATTTCTTAACCAGAGTGCCGAGTGTGAGGTTCTTACCGAGCGACCGCGTAAAAACGTAACGCAAATTTATATGGAATTTTAGTAGCGCCATCTAGTTATAGCGAGAGTAAACGCTTTTTTTGCTATATAATTTGACGTCATGAGTGACTACGTTTTTACGCAGTCGCTCGGTGAAAAACTCACACTTGCCCCACAGGACAGAGTAGAGTGGTGGAATGTGGAATGTTGGGTTTGAGTATTCAGAATCCGCAGACAAACCGAGTTGAGATGTTCTCAGTTCAGCGTTCTGCACCAAAGGAATAGCGATGCCACCCACACATCTGTAGGTATATCAGTGTGTCGTGTCGGAAGACGGAACTTGTATATACACACGTGAGCCAAAGGATGTTGGAGATACTGCAGCTTCTGCGATTTGTTTATTAATTTATTTTGATTATTATTTGAGTGAGCATCAAAATAGTGTTATAAAATGGAAATTTCAAATCATATTTGCTATTTTTCAAGCAAAACTTACATGAATATCTCGTGTAGTCTCGCTAAGAACGAATCCTCGACCGATGTGTGGTCGACCGCCGCACGCTCGGCAGATTGATAGCGGACGCTTGGAAAGATGTGAAATACATACCAGAGAGTCCACAGACGTACACATCCTCCACACATCATAAGAAGCATCCTTCTCGACTCCTCGGTCGATGTGTCGTGGAGCCATTACACAACGCGATTTAACCTGCTATTTGAGCAATGTAAAAGCACTGTTCCCTTTTCAGTGCGGGTCGTCTCAAATGGTCCTTTTGGGTCAATTTAAGGGTACGGGCCTCGAGCTAGGCTCATTACCCGGGTCGGGCGCGGGGGAACTTTTCTCCCCCGGTATATATTTCAGCCCCTTTCGAAGCTGAGGCTTTTCAGCCTGTGGGTCCAATTTGTAGAGTCCGGGAGTGTCAGTCCAGGATGGCCCCGCGCGGACCGTGGTGATATGGGTCACCACTATCCTGCTGCGGGGCGGTGTCTTGTCAGGGTAGGGGGTCCCGAGCGGTTTGCGACGCGGGTTGGTCGCAATCCTGCGTCGGGACGGTGTCATGTCTGGTGGGTGCGTCGTCTTGCTCGTCTTCGCCTTCCGTGCCTGCGCCTGCAAGGTTGGCCAGGAGGAGCTCGCGGGGCAGAGGGAATGAACGCCCTAGGGGTGGTCGGTCGCGCTTTGGGTACTTACCCTTCAGAACGCCTGAATTTTTTTTTCACTGCGCGGGGTCTCTAAATGAAGTCAATTTAAAGATTCTTTGTAAAAAACATAATGTTCTTAATTGAATTAATAACCTGAATATATGTATACTTTATCTTTAAATTGTTTAAATTAAGTATAAATTGCCGGTAAGTTGATATTGAGATCCATCATCATCATCATTATCAGTCTATTGACGGCCCATTAGAGGGTCAGACCCCCTCCTAGTAAGAGAAGGAATATGGAGCATACACCTAGCAACTGCTCCAGTGCGGGTTGACGCGCTTAAGGTGATAATGTTTCATTTATTAACGGTCACTATCAGATGTTGATGATTTTTTTTTTTTTTATCGACTACAAGTTGGCGCTTGATTGCTATCACACCTGATGTTAAGTGATGATGCAGTCTAAGATGGAAGCGGGCTAACTTGTTAGGAGTGGGACGAAAATCCACACCCCTTTCGGTTTCTACACGACATCGTACCGGAACGCTAAATCGCTTGGCGATACGTCTTTGTCGGTAGGGTGGTAACTAGCCACGGCGATAGCCTCCCACCAGCCAGACCAAGACAAATTAAGAAAAATCTCAATCTGCCTCGCCGGGAATCGAACCCGGGACCTCCGTCATATATCCACCACTGCACCTCGCAGGTCGTCAAAATCGTCGTGATAGTGATCGGGACCGACTTAACGTGCTCTCCGAGGCACGGCGGTGTAACCTCCAACTTCCAGACTCCGAGCTTGGAATGTACTGAACATTTCATAGAATAATGAAAAAGCTCAGAATAAATTCCGTGACCCGACCCAGGAATCGAATCCAGGACCTCGTGATCGAAGCCACATAGGGTAACCACTAGACCATCGAGGCAGTTTAACCAGTATTGGTATATAATATATTAATAATAATTAAAATTGTTACAGCATCGCGGCATGGTGACATCGTTCGTGAGCAGCGTGGACGCGCTCAGCGACTTCCTGCAGACCAAGGCGTACGACCCCCTGCTCAAGCTGCTGGGAATACACTGGGTCTTCATCATGTTCTCACTGGTTTGCTTCATCGGTACGCTCTACACTGTACTGTACGTACCAGAGACGAAGGATAGGACTCTCGAGGAGATTTACGCAGTTCTCGACGGAAGGCAGAAGGAGAAAAGGAAAGACGTAGAGAATGGGAAAGAGATCAGCAGATTATAGTAGACAACTGACTCAGGACTAGAATATTGAGGAACATGACTTGAGGAAAATTGTACCTACCTACTTCTTTTGACTGCTTTTATGTTTAAAGCATTTTCTTATAAATAAAAAAATTGGTTGTCTGTAAAGTCGGTTTACTGACGATAGTTGAACGTGACAACGTCTTAAGAAAATACTGATGGAATGGTAGCATTTAATTGGTTATTAAAATTTTTAATTTAAGTATATTTTTATAAATATTAATTTAAATTAATAAAATAATTGATTTTGATTTTATAAATTTATATTTTAAATTTATAATAAATATATTAATTTTTAATTTAAAATTAATATATTTAATAATTATATTTAATAGACGGATGTCGAATGCTGCCGAACGCAAAGGCAGATTGTGTTTCTTTGTCGCTCGTTCCGCGCTCTCGCTTGCACTTCAAGCCTTACATGGAACGCCTCAAAGCGAGGTAACGACGCATGACGTCATGTTTTTTCGTGCGTGCAGCCGGCTCTATCGAATTATAAGACGTTGTCACGTCAAAAACAGTTTCGTTTATATTAAAGTACTCGACAAGTAATATACTTAACTTAAGCCTAAAAGGTAACTACGGAATTCACTGAATACAAATACTAATTTGACATTGTTGTAAGAGAAAGAAGGTTGTTTTCGGCTGAATTGTTGTGCAATGGATGAAAGTCTAGTTCATGTTGTGATAGTTGAAATTGTAAACATATTTTATTGTGCCTATTTGACTACCGAATGTGATATTAATGACGAATAAATTAATGGTATTATTAGTGTTTAAGTTCAGAGGCCATTAAATAATTTATGCAGATTTCATTAGTTTAATTTCCTACTTAGTAAACATGTATCTTTTTTTTTTATCGACTACAAGTTGACCCTTGACTGCTATCACACCTGATGTTAGGTGATGATGCAATCTAAGATGGAAACGGGCTAACTTGTGAGGAGTAGGATGAAATCCATACCCCTACACGACATCATACCGGAACGCTAAATCGCTTGGCGGTACGTCTTTGTCGGTAGGGTGGTAACTAGCCACGGCGAAGCCTCCCACCAGCCAGACCAAGACAAATTAAGAAAAATCTCAATCTGCCCCACCGGGAATCGAACCCAGGACCTCCATCATATAAATCCACCGCGCATACCACTGTGCCACGGAGGTCGCCAAGTCGTCAATCTAACATATATAAGTAAACTATGATCAAGACAAGGCTTGAAATAAAGTTTTTTAAGGTCAATTTTTAGTGGATCCCGTTTATAACATTAATATACCTACTAAATGATCATTCTGAGCTCACAAAATCAAATTCAAAATTATCATAGATATCTATACCCATCTATAAAAATTTTGATTTTTAAAATAGGATAGAAAGTAAGTAAAAAATTACAATTCTTCAAGAGTCATCAGTTAGTTAGTTATGATATGAATTATAAATATTTCTACGATCCATCACAGGGTTAAGGAAATATAAAAAAAAAAATCATAATTTGCACTCGGGTGGAACAGCGCGCTCGATCTAGGTTTAAATAAGTAGGTACCAAAAGGTAGGTAATTCCAACAAAACATTGCCGAAATATATAACACATTATAAAATAAAATGAACTCCATAAAATTTATCATCAATTGACTATAAAATGCCTATGCCATTGTACGTGCCGTAAAAACAAACTTCTACGAGTACATAACTACCTACCTAAGAACAAAACTCCAGTTATGTGACGAAATACTAAAGTCACTAATACAATGTTGCTCGTTGCAATATTTTGTTTTTGTTTAAATTACGCATTTGCATACACGGCTGATAATGGCGCATCAGTAGGTAAGACAATTCCAAGTAAAGTTCAGTACCTTTTTTTTTTATCGACTACAAGTTGGCCCTTGACTGCTATCACACCTGATGTTAAGTGATGATGCAGTCTATGATGGAAGCGGACTAACTTGTTAGGAATGGGACGAAAATCCGCACCCCATTTAGGTTTCGACACGACATCGTACCGCAACGCTAAATCGCTTGGCGATACGTCTTTGTCGGCAGGGTGGTAACTAGCCACGGCGAAAGCCTCCCACCAGTCAGACCAAGACAAATTAAGAAAAATCTCAATCTGCCCCGCCGGGAATCGAACCCAGGACCTCCGTCTTATAAATCCACCGCGCATACCATTGCGCCACGGAGGTCGTCAAAACATCTACCTACCTTGTCAAACCAGGCTCATAAGTTTCATAATATTCGATATAGAGACCAGCCGATCGGCCCCCATACTTATAAGAATATGGAGCGTAGACCCACCACGCTGCTCTATGTTATTAGGGTGATAATGATAAACTCATTTAACTATCAGCTATTAATAATAGTGATCGGGGCCGTAGACTAACAAAGTTGGTACTAGTACGATATGGTCTTTTTATTTGCTAGTAAAATTCAAAGTGAACGTAGACTACGCGCAGCCTGAGCAAGTTCAACTCGATACTAGACGCAGACATCATAATGACAAAAAATCGTTAAGGATCCGCAACGATCATCTTCTGAATCTCAATAAGCAAAACTTGAGGATCCGAGGCGGCAATACGACCGACACTAAGAACTATCCGTTCGTTGCTGCTATCATTATAAATGGAAGACTTTGGTGCGGTGGCACTATAGTTGATGTGAATTGGGTGCTTACAGCTGCACATTGTTTGAATTAGTAAGTATCTGCATCTATATATATTATGTTTCTCATGGGCAAAGCCTGTTTCTTTGGTTATTTTGATATTTGATTAGATTTGCCTACGTACTGAAACCCAAATGTTGAAACGTCATTCAAATATTTAATAATCGTAACAAATTCAAATATTTAAAACTCGTACATTATCATGACTATCAAATTCAAGCAGTGCTGAAATTATAGTACCTATACTGAAGCCAAACTCGATTGAGAATGTTTGTCAACAAACAAATTTAAAATGAAGGTAGAAAATTCAACACATTTTATGCCTAATAAATTTAAAATTATGTTTTGCTATTTTAAAAAATCTTATTTAAAAGATATTGAATATATTAATTAGTTTTAAGCTTACTAATCTGATTTATTGGCATGAATTCGTAATTAACAAGTCAATTAAAAAAAGTTGGTGTAAAATGACTAGTGATTTCTACCTTCATTTTTAATTTGTTTGTTGACAAGCATTCTTAATCGAGTTTGGCTTTAGTATAGTTCTTCAAGTCAGTAGTATATTTGAATTCAATTTCAATGTCAGTCTGTTATATTCAAAAGGTAAAATAAAAATCATTGGACATAACAAAATCTGTATGTCTAACAGGAACTACCTAGTTTTATTGGGGTCACCTAAACCGATAGAATCACTTTGTGGTACGGGACCGTTGGATTCAATTAACAATTTTTTACCTCTCCAGTGTGCTCCATGTATCACCAATGAAAACCTTAGGAAGATACGTTAAAGTTCGGGTGGGTAGCGCGCACCCTCACGAGGGGGGACAGCTGATTGATGTCGCTGGAGCTGTCAGACATCCCAAATTTGAAGAGGAGCCAGTGCCGCATGCAGATGTAGCACTGTTGAAACTTTCTGAGAACTTGGGTATAATTTTCTATTTTTTTATGGACACTAAGTATACGTTGACGAAACTAAGACCTCCCATAGAACGTCTAGTGGAAAATCATACTACTTCGCGACAAACAAGCATAGCAAGTTACATCTAAGTGTAGGTAAGTGAAGTGGACGTAGAGGAGTAGTTATGGGGTTCTGACTCTCCTTAAAAGTAAGATTATAAATAAATAAACATCAGAAACCATTGCATGCGACTTCAACTTGCACTCGAACGAGGAAAAAGGGATTTTTTAACTCCCTGAAACAAAAAATTGGCTACGCTCTTGCTTTAAGGGTTAAAGGTGAATCCCGAATTAGCTTCACTTAAAAAATATATGATTTAATACTGAGTTTATTCATTAATTCCTGTAAGACATTTTCAGTAAAATATATATGCCGGTATTCAAAAACCTGTTGGTGACTCACATTGCATTCTTGCGTAGTTGTTAGCTTGTTGAAACCTATTAACATCCACGATGTCTCTCTAACAGAATTCCAACAACACATCAATCTGATCAAAATCTACGACGGAATGAAGGAACCTTACGCACAAAGTTTCGTGGTCATTGCTGGTTGGGGAGCTACACGTGTAATTATTTCTTTACTTATTGCAACTTTCTATTAAAATCTGCTTGCTCGTACCTTTTACCTACCTTACTAACAGGTATTTTTCTTCCTTTTCACAAAAGCTTCTCAAAGTTGTTTACCTTATTAAGATCAACGCAATACCATCAGCCTATTAATGGCCCACTACAGGACCAGGCCTCCCTCCATGTGGGAGAGGGGATATGGAGCGTAGACCCACCTTGCTGCTCCGATGCGAGTTGGTGTTATAATGTCTCATTTACTAAAGACCACTATCAGATGTTGATGATAGTGACCTAATATCTATATTATTTCAAAATTCTGTAGGCTTCACGGATCACTTTAGTCTATTTTCTTTAAAAGATATTCAAGAAAATAGACGAAAATTCTCTTAACTACCTGCTTTTTGATGTCACATGATGCAGTTAGTATTTTTTTTATTTTACATCTTTCTCCTTAAAAGTGACCATCGTATATTCACATTTCGGCGATTCAGGTCACACTTCTGCGTTGGGGTAGGTACACTGGAATTGCTATTATCTGGAATAGGTATTACTTATTAGGCGTGGGTGAAAGATTCACCACCCGGGAGTAATGATACGGGAGAAAGCGTAACCCGGGTGCCGCTTTAGATCTTATATGGAGATACTAAAGTATCTTATCACCTACTTAACAACATAGTACACCCATCCAGGGTTCAGACACAGCGTTTCGGGACCACACGCCAGATCTGATGACGGCACGGCTGAAAGTGCGCACTCGGGGGTATTGCAGCGACGCCTACCAGCTGGTCAGCGGCTTTCAGTTCACGCCTGACTTCTTCTGCGCGTCCTTGCGGGAGGGCGCTAGAGATGCGTGTTTGGTAAGCATAAAGGGCTAACGCTAAAACTCGCGCGGGTGCACGCTCGCGGGTGTATAATGAAAAATAGTATGGCCAGCGCAGGCGCGTGCGACGGAGCGCGGGCGCGGGTAGCGGGCGCACGCGGCGGGCGCCCGCGACGGGCACACGCGAGCGGGTTTGTTTCTGCAAATCAGTCGAGCGCCGCTAGATCACACGCGTCAGAGTTTAGGTACAATCATGAACATCGATACAGAGCGCGTAATAATTGAGGTGCAATTTCGACTAGTATTATGGGATATGGCGAATGAATTATCGAATTCTCCTCTGAGTAACCTGCTTGTCAAGAACGGGTTATGCAGTCGACGTTGTTTCCATTGACGTCTTTTTGCCAAATAATAATTAGTAAATAATCCATGGTAATCTTCTCGACACCTCTTTACACGCTCGAGAACAAAATGATACCAGCAGCGCTAACTGAGACGGGCGCACGCCACGGGTGCCCGCTCGCGCCCGCACCCGCCCGTGTTTTAGCGTTAGCCCAAAAAGTTTAAATAAAGAGATAAATAATCTTTTATTTGCAGTTAAAATATAATTATATAATATAATAATAGTGGACGGTGGTGGATTTTTATTTACCCCACGGCAATAAATACTTTGAATGTGGATGTTGGAAAGCGCAGTGTTGTTCGGCAGCGGGGATTAGAGGCAGCCTCAGTCAGCCTCTGGATGTAGGCAACTCAAGAATGGTGTTAAAAACTTCTTACAAGAGTGCTGTGTCCAGCAGTGGATGTCATCGGCTTATAGTTATGTCAAGGAGTTGCGCAATGTGTCTATAGATACGTTTTATTGTTCTCAGTTCGACGCCGGCGCGCCCGCAGTGCAATACAACCGATTGATGGGAGTGATGAGCTTCGGGCCGGAGCGCTGCGGTCATCCCACTCAGCCCGCTGTATTTATCAAGGCGTTTTACTTTAGG
Source organism: Mycalesis mineus (assembly GCA_034621355.1). Lineage (NCBI taxonomy): Eukaryota > Metazoa > Arthropoda > Insecta > Lepidoptera > Nymphalidae > Mycalesis > Mycalesis mineus. The sequence goes on from CM067882.1 coordinate 15,324,389, forward strand.
TACAGCATAATTAATATAAATACTAAAATTTGTCACATTTTTAAACCTTAAACATTGACATATTAATAGTTAGTACTATGGACTTCGGGTGTAATGCAAAATTCACGACAAAAGTGTCCCGAGATATCTTGTATATACTACTAGAATGTATTTGTATTTTTATAAACAAAGTAAAACATTGTAATATATGTCTTATTGACGTGAAAACGTCTTATAATTCGATAGAGCCGGCTGCACGCACGAAAAAACATGACTCATGCGTTACCTCGCTTTGAGGCGTTCCATGTAAGGCTTGAAGTGCAAGCGAGAGCGCAGAACAAGCGACAAAGAAGCTGTTAAGGATCCAAGGTGCCGTGGGAAATGATAAGCATTATCCTGAACGTATAAGCACTTTATTTTTGTTCACAGCGTTACTTATGTAAACTATAATGAAACTCAATAGCGAGAGTTATTCTACAACTAGCGCCATCTAGTTATGGCGTTGGAAACAAAATTGGACATACCGCCCGCCAAGGACTAAGTAGTCCTTCTATACATTAGCTCAATCAAGAATTAATACAAAATAACAATCCATAAAAAGGGAATAAATAAACTAGGTTGTAATGTTACACACTTTAACAATTTACTTAATTTAAGTTTAATCTCCAAAGTCCAAAGATTATTAATAGAATTGAGTATTATTTATACTGTATTTGCTCTCAAACAATGACAGTAAATTAGTAACGTTAACACAATATATTGGATTTCATAAGCTATTATTTAACAAGAAGCACTAACTACAATTATAAAATAAAGCAAATATAAAATAAAATTTAAAGGATTACTGACAATCGCCTTAGCTTAAACACTATGGTGCATTTTAATCATTAGTTGCATTTTAACCATTAAGTGCGTTTTAATCATTAGATGCATTTTAACCATTCAGTGTGGATTTAGGAATTGAGTAGAGCCCTAAGTTGGACGTTGAATCGGAGAATTTTTATAGTGAAAAATTGCCACTTGCGTAAGTTTATCTTTTTCCGAATGGACGTCCACTACTGTGCCGTACAGCCACTGTCGAAGGCAAATTATCCTCACTTTCTAAAACCACGTGTGTTATTTTTAAATCGGCAGTTTTGAAATTCCATTTGTACCTCTTCATAATCCTTCCTCTGTTGTGTGTTCATAACTGTTCTCTGTTCTAAATTTAATGATCTTTTTACTGCAATCGTTCTAGTATTTCCAAATGTTGTAGTCGCAGTAGAGAAATGAAAAGGCAATTCCTCTATATAACGACCAGCGTTATCTCGACTTGCAGTTGCATTAAAATGCTCCTCACAGGCGTGCTTTTCCGGAGTTAAGACCTTGTGCTTTATCCAAGTGGGTTCAGCTTCTAGTTCCCAAACTTTTCCAATTAATTCATCATCTTCCATTTTAGTATGCATGTTCAAAATAAGATTATGACTTTTAACATTAACATGATTGTTGCTAGATATTTGACCCGAAAGCACCCACCCAAAGTACGTATCCTGCGCAATGACTAACTCTTTTGGGTGTTTGATTAACCCTTGTTTTAAAATACGGCAATATACTTCAGCGCCTAATAAAATGTCTATTTTATCAGGGATATTGTATTCGGGATCTGCTAGCGTAATTTGACTTAATTCTTCCCAATAAGGGGTCACAACTTTCCCTTCTGGCAATACGGAAGTTACCTTGCTTAATACATGAGCCTTTACCTGCAATTTAAAGGTTGGATCATGAAGTGATCGTAGATTAATCATAACTACATACTTAGAAATTAATTTAGTCTGATTCCCACCTAACCCAGTTATACAAGTTCTTTCCACAATTTTATCAAGGCTTAAAAGTTTAACTGCTGCTTCGGATATAAAAGATCCTTGGGATCCTTGATCCAACAGCGCTCTCAATATCTGTGGTCGAGTATTTCTCGATTCAACCTTCACTAAAGCAGTGGGTAGTAAGGGTTGGCTTTGTATCGGTTTCATCGCCAAATGGGTTGCAATATTGTGATTAAATTGTGGAATGGCTTCCACTTCCTCATCTTGGTTTTGTGTATTATCGCTATTAGTTTCCTTGGTGTCCTTAGCTATTCTGACTGTATACGAACTGGATTTTCCATGCAGGAGCGTGTGATGTCTCTTTTTGCATATTCGACAAGTTGTGAGTACCCGGCAAGATTTTTCTGTATGATTAATACCAAGGCAATTATGGCAAAGACCTAACGACTTAACTATATCCTGGCGTCGGCTAACGTCTTCTTTGGTAAATTGATTACAGGAAAACAATCTATGATTTTCATTACAGTAAGGACAAATTGGATTGGAAATGATGTGCAAAGACTTGAAATTATGCGTCGTAGTTGTTAAAGATTTGGATTTAAATTTAGCGGGTTCGACAAATTCCAAAGCTCTAAATCGTCTTTCTAGAAATTCCTTTAAATGTGTAAATGTAGGCAATTCTTCGTCCAAATTATTGACATACAATTCCCATTGCTTTCGCGTTTCAGCGTCCAACTTCAAGCTAACAATGTAGATTATAATAATATCCCATGTATCTACCTTAATACCTAAATTTGACAATTCATGAATACAATCGCATGTGGTATCTAAAATATCTTTAAGACCGTGAGATGACTCGGCTGCCATTGCTCGCTGAGTAAATAATCTTTTTAGTACACAATTTAACATGAATCGCTTGTTATCATACCTATTCTGCAATAAATCCCAACATTTTGTATAATTTAATTGAGTAATAGGAATGTGCTTTACCAATAGTTCTGCTTCACCTTTAAGTTGTGTTTTCAAATAGTGTAAACGTTGGACATCATCCAAAGAAGTGTTGTTATGAATTAACGAAATAAACAAGTTTTTGAATGAGGACCATTCTGCGTAATTTCCACTAAATACAGGTATAGAAATTTCCGGTAACCTAACCGGTGATGCTTTATGTACATTAGATGAAGAATCATCAAGATGTATACAGGCTTTGCTTTCCGAACTTAACAATGTCTTTAATTCACTTTTATAGATTAAATACGTTTCATATCCTAAACCAAATATGTCATTTTGAATATAATCACTTTCTTCCAATTCTTCGCTGTCGTAACTCGAAATGATGCTTTCATGTTTAATAGAAAATCTTTTCATTATCTCTTCTAAGCCTTCTAATCTCGCCATGATGTACGGTATTGTAAGTCTGTCTTTCGGTGATTTTTTTAAATTTATTCTACCTTTTTCAATTTGCTTTTTTAAATCTAATATTATTTTTAAATCCGCTTCCATTTTAAGTTAATTGCAATTCTCAATCAATGAATTGTTTCTCGGTATAGAATTTTTTCAATATTGTTGACATCAAATTTTTTCTAAGTTTAATATCTTGCGAACACCTCTAGGTAAATTTGGGCATAGGTTCCCCGTGTCTTCGTTTTTAAGCAAATTATTCTAAGTCCTGACTATCACATTAACATTTTTTACAAGCCTTGAAACATGCATTAATTTTTCAAGTATTTTTCTCACTGTATTTAAGGTATAGATTAGCGTACTCACAGTTTGTTAGACACTTTACCACTTCATAAAATTGTCCTTTTAGAGTTAGCTGTCAGCTATCTTCACGTGAAGTTGTCACTGCTATCGGGTTTTGACAGATGTCACTGGAATCTGCCGCTGTCTTCTTCAAACGTCACTTACTGATTTTTGACAAGCTGTTTCTATAATTTACATCACTTGGACTTTAACTAATTATGTCACCACTAGTAGCTATATTATTTTTTTTCAAAAAACGATCCGGCTCGAAGGACCATGTTAAGGATCCAAGGTGCCGTGGGAAATGATAAGCATTATCCTGAACGTATAAGCACTTTATTTTTGTTCACAGCGTTACTTATGTAAACTATAATGAAACTCAATAGCGAGAGTTATTCTACAACTAGCGCCATCTAGTTATGGCGTTGGAAACAAAATTGGACAGAAGCACAATCGGCCTTTGCGTTCGGCAGCGTTCGACATCCGTCTATTAAATATAATTATTAAATATATTAATTTTGAATTAAAAATTAATATATTTATAAATTAATATATTCATTATAAATTTAAAACATAAATTTATAAAATCAAAATCAATTATTTTATTAATTTAAATTAATATTTATATATAATTATATATACTTAAATTAAAAATTTTAATAACCAATTAAATGCTACCATTCCATCAGTATTTTCTTCAGACGTTGTCACGTTTAACTATCGTCAGTAAACCGACTTTACAGACAACCAATTTTTTTATTGTTATACAGTCTAATTTGCAACGGTCTAATTGCTTGCAATAAGTAATCAGCTTTGACTGACGGTTGCCATGGCAACCTTTTTTGACATGGCAGCTTCTCGTGAAAATAGGAAAACATAAATGGTGTGGTGTAGGTAGCTTAGTATTTTTTTTGGCATCTTTAACTTTATATTATATTCACAGCAAACTTTAAATGTATCAGTGACCTCCGTATGCTGGGATAAATCTAGTACCAACCAATATATTTTTTACTACAATGACGTTAGGTCACTGTTTTAAATAACTGTTCCAAATTTCATGTGGATAATTATTTTATAGTTATCAAAATAATCGAGTGTGAAGGACGGACCAATGGACGGACGGACGGACGGACGGAAAGGTCCATTTTATTATTATGGTAAAACTTTTTTGATTAATATTCAAAAATTAATTTAATATTAAAAATTAGTTTATTAATTAATAATTAATATATATATAATTAATTATAAATCAATAAATTATTTTCAATTAAAAAATGAAGGAATTAAAAAATTCAAATATTAAACAACAAAATAACTCTATGCAGTCGTTGTTCTATAACATTATTGACGTGTATTCTCTCAGTAAGCTAATATGTGACTAAATGCGATTTGGAATCTTTTTCGCGTTTTAGCCCTCTAGGTTCGGACACTTTTTAGCGCTGACCCGAAGTCCATAATATTAATATGTCAATGACCTTAAAGCATCACTAGCTCAACCGTAGGAAATAGGTCTAGAGGTCATGGATTCGAAAACTTTCCATTGAACTATCACTGTCCAAATTTAAAAAATATGGCTTTCATTTTGAAGTTATTGTACTATTCAGACTAAGTAGGTATGTTGAAAACAAATGACCAGGCGCTTGACGGCGGACAAGAGACAAAGCAATGCTGCCTTGTACCTACCCTATTTACCTGAAATGAAGATGTTAAACCACTTTGAGCCTGTATTATTTACTATAACAACCCATATTTTGCAAACCCCACTACCTACTATAGATGACAGAATTGAGTAGGTATAACAATTACATTACAGTACATTTCCGGACAAACTCTATCACAAAGGGCTCTACTAGCTACTATTAAAACTACTACTATCAAGTAAACTTCACTTGTTGCTAACTTTCCTCACAGGGACTTCGTAAAGCACACGATATCGTCTTACAAAACGACGGCCGAGCTGATAGAAGCGATGAAGGACATCGACCCCGTGGTGCGACCGCCGGTACACATCCGAGACGACGTGGAGATTGTGCAGAACCCGGACGAAGTCACCGAGCCAGACAATAAACACGATTGAGAAGAAGAAGAAAATCTTTATTGCACACAATACATTAGACAAACTAATAATAAATAAATAAAATAACAAACATGAATGCATGCAAAGGCGACCTTATTGCTTGAAGCAATCATTGAGCCGTTGCTTCTATTGAATAGAGTAGGCGATACTTTGCAAAAGTTAGTTATGAGCAATGAATAATCTAATTATTTTGCGGCAACGCTTGACCCGCCTAGCATGCATCAATAGATATTTGTCATGTAGAGAATTAGATATCGGAACGAGAGATTTTTATTTCGCTGTTCTTGGTCAATATTTCTGTTTCTGTGCAGATGATAATGTCTATCGACGCATCATAACCTAGGTCTGCTGAACGACCCTTAAAATTTGTTGAAGTAAAACCTTAACATTCATTGCTATTATATTTTATACTAATAAAAACATTGATTTATAATACGAATAAAACATTCGTTTCATTTATTGGCAGATTTTTATAAAATATCACAAGAAAATTAAATCAACAACTGTAGGGAATGATCATTACCAGGCAATTTTGATAACCCAACCCTTTCAAGGGACTGGACACATAATTCCAGTCCAGTACAATGGAGTGTGCGTCAGTCGACCGTCGATCGTCGTCGAGTCGTAAGAGTATCTTTGAACAGTGCGTGTTGCCAGTGATGACCTACGCATCCGAGTCTTGGTCGCTGACTGCGGGCTTCATAAGAAGGCTCAGAGTCACTCAGCGGGCGATGGAAAGAGCAATGCTCGGAGTATCTCTGCATGATCGAATCAGAAGTGAGGAGATCCGCAGAAGAACCAAAGTAACCGACATAGCTCAGCGAGTCACAGAACGGAAGTGGCAAAGGGCGGGGCACGTAGTTCTAACAGCTGATGGACGTTGGGGGCCCAAGGTGCTAGATTGGCGACCCCCAACCAGGTAGACTGACCACATCAAACGTATCGCAGGGAGCCGCTGGCAACAGGCGGCTCGGGATCGCTGTGTTTGGAAGTCCCCAAAAACGGCCTATGTCCAACAGTGAACGTCTACCGGCTGGTAATGATGATGATGATGACAATGGAGTGAAAGCTTAGACCAACACGCTGCTACAATGCGGATAACTACATAGATTATAATTAATCCAAGCTGTCCGCAATGGTAACTGTTTTATAGTAAGCTATTTACACTTATGTCGTGTCGACACTGACAAAAATGCATACAAATTGAACATCAGATTAAAATCCGAGCTCGACAACCATTGACCTCTTATTAATCAGAGGACGTACAATCATGTAAAAATTTTTACGTAAAAACTTGATTACTTTTCCGCAGTTTTAGAATTCGTCAAGTAAATTATACCCAAATACCTTTGCTTAAAGTTCAATATTAAGGCTGTTTCCAATAAAACCACAAATTCAGAGCAAATTCAACCTTAGATCTACCTTTTTGCAATGCGAAACTCCTTGAAAGGTCCACTCAAAACCTGTTTTGGCGCTCATTTAGTGAGTACGTTTTGTGGTCGCTGATTGTGCATCGTTTTTTTAATAAGTGATCAATACCGACAACTGACAAGTGGGAACGGGGTGTAAAACAACAGAAGGACATTTCATTGAGGCATAGAATTGAAACACGCCATTAAATGTATTTATTATTTATTTTAATACATAACTACAGAGAATCATCACTGCGGGCCCCGAGCGGAGCCGCGCGCCGTCACGGGCACTTCCATGTTTTTGGTACACTTAAAATCAATTCAACGACACAAAAGAATTAAACAAACTATATACTTATCACAAGCTAATAATAATAAATGTTTATGGACATTGCGAGACGAACACGGATAATGAAATATTGCGGTAAAATAATGTCAAAATGAACTTATAAATAAAATTACTCACTAGTCGCCTTAGGAACTTAGATGGATTGAGTTATTTGATAAAAAATTATGTTTATCACTAAAAGTCAGTCACTCAGTAGGCGATTCTTAAACAGGAAACTTAAAAAAAATGTAGGATAATCTGCAAGAAACAGTCAAAAACTTTTAAAAAGCGATTATATCGTAGATACCATATCAGTAATCTGTAAAATGATTGTGAGAAAAATTAAACATTTGTGGCTGGGAAAACATAAATAATAAAATCGGGGGATAAAATTTGGTATATCATTTGCACCAATATTAAAAAAGTCATAATTTAAAAAAATAATATAGGCGATGTCCACAAACATTTTATAAAACTTATTTGTGTCATCATAAAAATGCAGAAAAAGCATCCAATGTTAAAACTAATGAATACACAAGAAAATATAACGAGTTTTTTTTTTCATTCAGCAATATTCTTTTTTTTTGTAAAAACAAATTAAATAAACTCCAATACCAGTCGTGTGTATTCACAATTTTTAATTAATCCATCTGAGGCCCGAGAGGCCGCATTACTTAATATTATATAAAAAATAAGAAAATAATCGACCAGTCGAAATTAAATTAAAAACAACGAGCGAACAAACATTGCTGGTATAATTAACTTACAATCGAATTCTATAATACACTGTTCTCCTTACTAATCGAATGGATCACCGAGACATTGACAGTTGGTTAGTTTTTTCATTATAAAGAATGGCGAAAATAGTTTATGTCAAAGACATTAATTTGGTTTAGAGAGAAAAAGTCAATTTGGTTTATCGATTTTTTAGTAAAAGAAATACATATATAAAGAAAAATCTTCATTGACAATGCTATAATTTTATCTAATTCTTAAATATAATTTTATAAAACGCATCAAAATAATACACAATGAATAAATCTTGTTTTCAACGGTGCAGGAGTTTAACGCAAAATCTGCCATGTCTTCATAGTTTAAATACTAATATCGTAAACAATAAAAGTTCAGGTTAATCCTCACGATGGTTCATAAAATACTAAAAAATTAAATTAAAATAGTTAATGCTGATTTGCCATCAGTATTAAATACAAAATCTATTATGATTTTGGACCAGATTTCTAGATAATCGTACAATGCAAAAATCGTCTCATCACTTCTCGACGAATCTTTATACAAATAGAATATCCCGCCATTTTTAATGTCCTCTTTTTTGAACATAATCGAATAATACGAAAGGTAGTAATGGTAAAATGGTTGCTACGAAATAACTGAAACAGTCATAACGCATCGTAAATCCAGTAAAATGACCACAAGAGACGCAAACGACAAATCAAACGAGATCCTTCTGTCGTTCACTCTGTGATGCCGACGTGTCAATCAAATATAACGAGCCTTTAGAGCTTGCACACTAAGGCTTGTGTGCACCAAGATTTCGGTTATCATAACCAACGGTTAACATGAGCTAAACGTAAAATTTACTGTTCACGACAACCCGTACGCCGGTTAAGGACGTAAGCTCGGTGAAGATAACCGCCCGGTTTACGTCCTTAACTGGCGTACGGGTTATTCATCATCATCATCATTATCAGCCTATTAACGGCCCACTACAGGGCCAGGCCTCCCTCCTTATAGGAGAGGGGATATGGAGCGTACACCCACCACGCTGCTCCAATGCGGGTTGGCGGGCTTAGGGTGATAATGTTTCATTTATTAACGATCACTATCAGATGTTGATGATAGTGACCGGGACCGACGGCTTAACGTGCTCTCCGAGGCACGGGGGTGTAACACCACCAACTTCCAGACTCCGGGCTTGGAATGTACTGAACATTTCATAGAAGAATGAAAAAGCTCAGAATTATTCCATGACCCGACCCAGGGATCGAACCCAGGACCTCGTGATCGAAGCCACATAGGCTAACCACTAGACCAACGAGGCAGTCAGTACGGGTTATTGTGAACTGTAAATTTATAGTAAAGTTATGTTAACCGTTGGTTAAGATAACCGAAATCTTGGTGCACACAAGCCTAAAAAAAGAACCTTATGCGTTCTGAGTTTTGTATTCTGGGTTCCATGTTCTTTGTTTTAACCTTTTCAGCACCACGCAGACAGCAATAAGCGCGGTCAGACCGCCTGCGGCTGCTATTTGCGTAGCAATATAAATTTACGATCGTAACGCAGAACGCAGAACTCAGAATGCATGAACTAACAAGTATGCGCATGTTCTTAGTCGCAAATCATTTTATGTAATTGGGCATCTATAGTCATATTTAGGTTATGATTGGGAGTTCAAACAATTTTATAAAATAAGGGCCCGCGAAGATAGAAACCGTTTAGGTGTTTTAATTTCTGCGTTCTGCGCAAGGCGGTCAGACCGCAATACCTGCTGTCTATGCAATGTTATAATGCTTAAATTACATAGAACGCAGAACACAGAACTCAGAACGCCGTTCTCCTTAAGTCTGCCGAGACTCTCAACATCACAATACACCCATCCACATTTATCACGCGTTCTATATTAACGTAAAATGCATCCCTAAAATGTGAATCTTATACCTTCGGACAGGTTATCAATTGAGATAATAACATAACCAGTCTTCGATATTTTAAGCGTAGTGTCAAAATATGGCTGAAATTACTGACATAGCCTTTTCTTTCATAGCTCATGAACTTGAGTCCACACCAAACAACTAGTCCGCTTTGAAGTACGCCACACTGCGTAAGTAATAGCCGCGCTGAGAACTGACTTCGTACAACAAATTAAACACTGCACAATCATATACCTCTTGTTCAAAGCGGTCTAAAAGTATAGTTAGATGTATACTACTTTGTATAGTACATATACAAAGTAGTATAATAGGTAGTAGGTAATCGGTGTATGTATATATATGTATAATACATAGAACTGGACTTGAGTTTCCTCGAAATTATTATAATATTCACGTACAAAATTACTCCATATTATTTAACAATGACGTGCACTGTGAAATCTCTATTATGACTAAGGTGTAATATGATCTATACAATAAGCACTTTAACAGCAGCTGTCATACAGCTTCAACTATTATTAGGTATTTCGTGAGTCAGGTAGGCGGGTTGTTGAAACTCCTTATCTATTCTTCGAACCATATAGGTTGGCAATAAAGGGCGTTGAACCCTAACCCCTAAATAATGGCGATGTTGCCTTATTTTATATACCTTATTATCTAGAAGAGAGAATCACGCAATAGGTTGCAAATATATATATATAAGAGAGGTAGATAGTAGTTTGTCTACTCCTTTGCTGTTAGCTTCTTTCGAGGATTTAACGCCCCTTAAGGCTAACGCTAAAACTCGCGCGGGTGCACGCTCGCGGGTGTATAATGAAAAATAGTATGGACAGCGCAGGCGCGTGCGACGGAGCAAGGGCGCGGTTGGCGGATTGTCACCCGCGCGGCGGGTACACGGCGCGGGCGCCCGCTACGGGCACACGCGAGCGGGTTTGTTTCTACAAATCAGACAGGCGCCGCTAGATGCCACGGTCACACGCGTCGGAAGCTAGGTACATCGATACAAAGCGCGTAACAATTGAGGTGCAATTTTCACCAGTATTATGGGGTATGGCGAATGAATTATCAAATTCTCCGCAGAGTAACCTACTTGTCAAGAACGGGTTATGCAGTCGACGTTTTTTCCGTTGACGTCTTTTTGCCAAATAATAAATTAGTAAATAATCCATGGTAATCTACTCGACACAACTGTACACGCTCGACATCAAAGTTATACTAGCAGCGCTAACTGGGGGTGCCCGCTCGCGGATTTGTGGCCCGCGGCGGTCGCCCGCCGCGTGCGCCCGCGCCCGCACCCGCGCGAATTTTAACGTTAGCCTTTATTGTCCATCTATATGGTTACAAGTTTAGGCAGTGCTTTTTGCTAGCATGGAGTGCACACCAATGGATATAAGCAATAAAAGAGTATTATTTTATATTTCTTTCACTGACTGGATGATGCCCTTACGAGCGTTAGGAACAACGGGAATTTAATGTTAAAGAAAGTGGCTTTTTAGTGGAGAATAGAAATAATTATGGTGTTAGTATTTATATAAAATGTACCCGAATGTTATTGTTATAAAATTAAGAGGCAAAATATTTGATGAAAAATATTCATGATTTAAATTATGTATAAGTAAAGTAAAAAAAAATCAGAAATATTATATACCGACGTCTCATTTTCGCGCTGGTATCAATCACGAAGTTGGCAAAAAAATATATCGAGAACTAAGTCATGGACAAAGAAAGAGACAGATATAACAGAATATTAAAACAATATTTTAAAATTACGTGGACAATTCCATAAAGTAAATTTTCAAAATACATTTATCATAAATTCACACACTTTATTTTTATGTTCTTATAATGCATGTTGATATATTAAAAAAAATAATTCCCGTAAAAATAAAAAAGGCCAGAATTTTAAATGAAGCCACGAAAAAATATGGTCACTGTATAAATAAAAAATTGTTTTATTTAAAATATATTTTAGTGTTAGTCATTAAAAACCTGCATTAAATTTTTTAGACTTTATTTGAATTTTTTTATAGTGTAGGTGTAAATTATACCAAGAGATAGTATTTACTGCCAGATTGACATGATTATATAAAAAAAAACAACTGTTCTAGACATAGATTAAAGACAACTAGATGGAGCCCATAGCGTGTCCACTCGTGAGACAGCAAGACAGCCTTATTGACATGACATGTCAACATTTAAAGTACCTCATAAAACATTATGTTTTAAAATATCGTAAAATACGAAATATTACTTTATATAAGATAGTTTAGTAAACGCATAATACATGAAATTTGCTAAAAAATAACATATCTAAGCATTAAGTTATTAATCAATGTAGTTTATGCCTACTTACGTATGAAACGTAATTCCTTCGATTTTCTGTTCGCTGCGACTTTTGCAGCCGAAAATACTACCACCATAGCACGATAACGTTTAAATTAATATAGTAACCGCAAAGTTATATTATTTATCAGTAAATTTAATAAAAGCTAATAATTGCTCAGATGTGTTCTTTGTTTTTTTACAAACTCCGCTCTTGACAAACAATAAAAACAAACACGCTGAAAGGGACAAAAAATAATCTTGTGTCACTTTCTAATAAAGGCCGATAGAAATAAGTCTGTCACGCTCTTGAACTAGCAGCCACGTTATGACTCCAGTCTTTAATCTATGGTTCTAGAGTAGTCTGTTGTAGTATAAAATTTTATAGATTATGTATTGTCACAGATTAAAGATAATATAATAGAAAGCAAACCTCTTTGGTACATCCGATATCAGAGACAAGAATTTAGACATTAGTATAGAATAATAGAATATAAAATGGGGGAAAAAAGAGAAAGAAATTGCATTGCAAAACTAAATGAATAGCAGAGACTTGGTCCGCGCGGTGCACACGTACAACAGCACGACAGAGGAGCGAGCGGAGACTTTATAACATTTTTTTTATTAATTAGCCCTTGAATGTAATCACTAATCACAGCTGATGGCAAGTGATGATGCAATATAAGATGGAACTGGGCTAGGATAAGTATAATATCCGAACATTGTTTCACATAACATTTTTATAATATGTTTCCGCCGCACTTTATTCTCTCTATTGTCAAATCCTCTGAACAACGCTGGTAAGGACTGAGCTACGCTTTATAGACGTACTGTTTCTACCAAATAGGAATTTACTGCAAGTAATAAACACCGATTTTTTACAAAAACAAAAACCTATATTTTTCACAGATTATGGCAGTATACAACAATTTAGACATCGCCACCTGTCGACACAAACCTAGCGGAGCGTACATCCCTGGAGTGGGGGCTTGGAGTGGGGGCTCTTCAGTCGCTCAGCACGCGCTTGGCCAGAGGCTCTTCTAGATCAGTCTCCGGGGGCTGCTCTAGACAGGGCAGTATTATCTGGGTGTCGGACGCTTCAGAGGGCTGAAACAATATTTATGCTTATTTCAACTCGGAAAAATACACTTGTAACTTACAACACTAAAAAACCCAAATTCATTAAAATTCATTATAATTCTTGACGACCTCCGTGGCGCAGTGGTAAGCGCGGTGGATTTATAAGGCGGAGGTCCTGGGTTCGATTCCCGGTGGGGCAGATTGAAATTTTTCTTAATTTGCCTTGGTCTGGCTGGTGGGAGGCTTTCGCCGTGGCTAAATACCACCCTACCGACAAAGACGTATCGCCAAGCGATTTAGCGTTCCGGTACGATGTCGTGTAGAAACCGAAAGGGGTGTGGATTTTCGTCCCACTCCTAACAAGTTAGTCCGCTTCCATCATAGACGGCATCATCACTTAACATCAGGTGTGATAGCAGTCAAGGGCCAACTTGTAGTCGATAAAAAAAAAAAAATATGTGACTTATAAGAAAAAATAAAATACTCAAAACAATATTGTTGTTATAATTTTATAATGTCTAAAATATTCCTTACAACTATCTGTATATCTCCTGCTGCTCTGTGTCAAATACTTACAACTCTAAATTGTACGCGGGCGAATTTGCGTGCATGAGCTAGTAGAATAAATAAATAAATATTATAGGACAATTACACACATCGCTATACAACCCCAAGGAAAGCTTAGTTAGCTTGTATTATATGTACTATGATAACTGATGAATATTTATATCTAATATATAAAATTTCCCTGTCACAATGTTAGTTATCTACCGTACTCCTCCGAAACGGCTTTACCGATTTTTACCAAATTTTGTATGCATATTCAGCAGGTCTGAGAATCGGCTACTATCTAATTTTCATCTAATTTTTTTTTACATTTTTAATGCAAAACAACGTCTGCCGGGTCAGCTAGCTATACATAAATACTTACCTAAAATATAGATAAACACCCAGGCACTGGAAAATATCTATGCTCATCACACAAATATTTTTCCAGATGTGGGAATCGAACCCACAGCCTAGGACGCAGAAGCAGGGTCACTAGCCACTGCGCCACTCGGCCGTCAAATAGTATTAACATATATATATCTCACCTCAACATCATTGGCGTTCGTGGACTCCTTGTCGTCGCCGGCGCGGCGTTTCTTGCCGCGGGAGTTTAGATCCGTCGCTGCTGGATTCGGCTGTTTCTTCGGTTGGAACTGCAAAACGATATTTAGCTTTATAACATATCAAACACAATCTTGTTACATAGGATTTGGTCCTCTTTAAGTAAGTTGTCATAATCATCATAGTCAACCGTCATTAACCTTCTACTATAGTCCTCTTTATGGGGCCTCAACCCCTCTCTATTACTGGTCTTCTGCATCCCAATCGGTGCCAGCCACCTTACGAAGGCGTCGCTCCATATAGACTCCGAACCATATAGATTGGCAATAAAGGGCGTTGACCTCTCGAATTTATATGCATAGGCAAAAGATAGATTCTGGTACGTCTACTCTTTTCTTCTCTCTCTTAGCGACTTTCGGGAGTTCAACGCCGGTTCAACGCCCTCTATTCCTAATCTATATGGTGCAGAGTATAGTTTTGGGACACCCTACACTCCGCTACACACGATATCGTGCTGTCACCCGGAGTTTCATAGCACCCTCTACTCCACCATATAATATCTATCGAGTATATTATCATTACATGTCATCTAAGCTCAATTGGAGCAGGGTTGGTGATAGCGAGTGTCACGGTAGTAGTGTGAAGGTTCCCGTAATGCAGTCCCAGGCGACGATCTGGAACACCATGGGGTTTTAGTCGGTATAAGTCCGACATAGTCTTCTTACCTCCCTATGGCGAGAAGGTATCCATTAGGATTTCCCCACTTAAAAAAAGGTTGGTGATAGTGTTATAAATAGGACACTTCAGATGTTAATAATATTTACCGGGACTCTACCTGCGACATAATATATAGATGGACAAAACAATCTGAGGTAATGAAAAAAGTTTTAAAAGTAAATTAATATTTATTAGTGTCACCTGTAGTTCAGGCGGTAAGAAGACGCGCGTGTTGACGAAGTACTCGGGCTGCGGCGCGAAGTACATGGTGGGGATGCGCGCGTCCGACGGGAAGTCGCGCAGCTCGAAGCTTGTCGACCGCGTCCAGATCACCGTCATCGCCAGGTCGCAGGTTGCCCATAGTTTGGTAAGTTAATATTTATTAGTGTCACCTGTAGTTCAGGCGGTAAGAAGACGCGCGTGTTGACGAAGTACTCGGGCTGCGGCGCGAAGTACATGGTGGGGATGCGCGCGTCCGACGGGAAGTCGCGCAGCTCGAAGCTTGTCGACCGCGTCCAGATCACCGTCATCGCCAGGTCGCAGGTTGCCCATAGTTTCTGGAATATGTAAAAAAAATTAAAAATAAAATAAAGTGTCTAATCATAACCTGTGGATCCGAGACTTGGTCGCTATGACCCCCACAAGGTTTTGAAATACTCATCGAGCGATACCTCTGCGCGATCTAATCAGAAATAAGATCTTCAAAACCAAAGTAAAGTAATAACTAACTAAAGGTAGTTATTACTTTACTTTGGAAAATGCAAATGTTAAAGTTTCAAAATTTTTCAATCGCACAATGATAAATTCTTCATCATCGTCATTATCAGACTATCAACGTATTCCAATATTTAATTTGTTCTACATTTCCTTCCTATAAAACAGAAGCTATAGAGCTTAGATGCGCTGCTCCTATGCAGGTTGACAGACGACACTTAGTTCATTTTGAAACAATTACAATCAGTTGTTAATAATAACGACTGGGACCGACGGCTTAGCGTGCTAAGTAAAGGCATATAGCACCATCGACTTCCCAACTTTACCCTGAGTCTCTTGTATTTTATTGACATTTATGAACCAGGACCTAGACCGGATCTCATAATCCTAAACTACATAGCTAACATAAACTGTAGTTAAGACTACTGTAAAGCCTGTTCGCGTCAACAATTCAGTGAGACATCATTGTTCGTCGTCCCCAATCAAGTCCTTTTAAATTAAAAGGTCAAGTTCACAGTGACCAGTTGTAGGCATAGCTTCGACCGCGACGGCAAAATGTGTCCTGCAATTTGATATGTTAGGGAACGGGGCTTGCCAGTCAATCAATTGTGTCTCACTGCATTCTTAACGCAAACTAAGTATAGATAAATAAGACTTACATAGTTCATAGCATCGTCCATTTCATTGAGTGCATCCTTGTGCATCTTCATCCGTTCCACGAGGCTCTTGTAGAAGCCGTAGCAGTAAAAGTCGTTGCGCGTTATGAGCGGCTCCAGCACGAACCAGAGACACTGCTTCACCACCTACAATAACAACCGGTCAAGATGGCTACTCTACGTATGTGTGCACGTACAAGCACGCACAAGCACGCACGCACACATAGTGCTAATGTGTGTATGTGCGTACGTGCTTGTATGCGTGAGTGCGAGTGCATACGCTTGTGAACGCTCTCTATATTCCACGCGCGCATATACAGGAAAACATTTTTAGTACACAATTTTTAATATTTTGTAAATTAACGAAATTTAAGAATAACGTTTTTTTAACTCAAATATAACAAATTTATCGTTCACTAAAGTTATCTTCTTCTTCTTCTTTTTTCCCTGGGTATTTCCGCACTTGGCCAGGGATTGGCCGTTGTGCGTGGGTCCCTTGGTGTAGGCTCCCGCTGACTCACTCCAGCCAGCCGAGCTCGCTCCAGAAGCTTAGGAGGCCTCCCAGGTCGCCAATTGCCTCATGGAGTGTTGCTTTGGAGCCAATGTGTGTTTCACGTTGTTCCGATACCTCTCTGCAACTGAGCATGACGTGTATCGGTGTCTCGTCGTGTTCCAGACAAGCCCTGCATAATGGGCTGTCGGTCATACCTAGAAGTGAGAGGTGTTTGTTTAATGGACAGTGGCCAGTAATCAGTCCTATGACCGTTCTGAGTTTTGCGCGGGTTAACCGTGTAAGTTTTTTGGTTAGTTTTGTGTTGAGACTCGGTAATGCCTCTTTGGTGTGTTTACAGTCCGTTGTTTGTGCCCAAATCTTTGTGTGTTTGTTATGAGTGTCTTTGTGTAGCCAAGTTTTGTATTCACTGAAGGGTATAGGAACTATGGGGTTTGGCCCTATGACCTTCAGCGTTGATGCACGTCGTGCTAGTTCGTCAGCCCTCTCGTTTCCTAGGTTACCGTCGTGTCCTTTAACCCACGACAGTGTTACTTTGTTTTCTTTGGAGAGTTTCCTAAGTGTGTTGTGGCAGTCAAGCAGCAGTTTTGAGGTGGTCCAGTATTTGTCTATTGCCTTGAGTGCTGCTTGGCTGTCGCTGTGTATATTGATAGTAAAGTTTGTTACCTTTCTAGCGACCATAGCCATGGCCGCAGTTGTAATACCCACGCATTCAGCTTGGAAGACTGAGTTGTTCCTGCCGAGCGCCTGTGCAATGTTTATGTTCAGCTCCTGACAGTACTCCTGCCCCGTGCCTGTAACCGTTTTGGAGCCATCGGTGTATATGTTTATTTCGTCTGGTTTTGTCATCTTACCATTGGTTCCGTCTATGTAGACCTTGTAGGGTTTGTCCATAAGATACTGTTTTGTTGTTTTGTCACATATCCAACTCAGGGGCGAGTTGTCTATGGTTGATAGCTTGAGTATTCCTGTATGGCCCCTGATTGTTTCTTGCCATTGATGGCAGGCTTTTAGCCTGAGGGCTGTTAATTTCGCCTCCTCTTGTATGTGCAGGTGAAGCGGTGGTATGCCCATTAGCGCCTCTAGAGCTGCTGTTGGTGTAGTGTTCATGCAGCCGGTGATGGCTAGCAATGCCTGTCTTTGAAATTTCTGTAGGTCTTTCTGCGCTGTGGTTAGTAGCGTTCTAGGCCACCATATTATGGACGCATAGGTAAGTGAGCTCCTCACTACCGTCGTATATAGCCATTTCACTATGTGTGGTCTTAAGCCCCAGGTTTTACCTATCATGCGTTTGCATTGGCAAAGGATGATGGTGGACTTCTGTATTTTCGTTTCTATGTGTCTTTTCCAGTTTAGTTTTTGGTCCAGGAGAACCCCTAGGTACTTTACCTCTGTTGACAGCTTTAGATTTTCTTTAAAAAGTGTTGGAGTTTTATTGAGATTTGGTTTTCTCTTGTTTGTGAATAATACCAGTTCAGTTTTCTTTGGGTTAACTGATAGCTCATTGGTATTGCACCAGTTTTCTATCGTTCGTAGCGCGTTTTGCATTATTTCATACAATGTGTTTTCATGTTTACCACCGATGAGTACTGTGATATCATCCGCGTACCCTATGGTTAGGAAACCTTTGTTGTTCATTTTAGAAATTAGGTCGTCCACCACTAGGTTCCACAAAAGTGGAGATAGGACTCCTCCCTGTGGGCACCCTTTGGCTACGATTCCTCTTGTTTTACCGTTTATGTCTATTTGGATGACCCTCAGTTTTAGGAGGGCGTTTATCCATCTGCGTAAGGTGTCCGGAACATTGTATCTTTCTAGAGATCTGTCGATGCTCTTAAATGTGGTTTTGTCAAACGCTCCTTCAATATCTATGAATGCTCCTAGCGTTGATAGTTTGTTCTCTAGATTGTGTTCTATTCTTCTCACCACGGAGTGTAGTGCTGTCTCTGTTGATTTGCTTGTGCAGTAAGCATGTTGGTTAGGGTGTAAGGGTGTATGCTTTAGTACACCATCGCGTAGAAATCTGTCACTCAACCTTTCCAAAGTTTTTAGAAGGAATGAAGTGAGACTAATCGGTCTGAATGATTTTGGTTGTGTGTAGTCTGATTTGCCTGGTTTGGGTAAAAACACCACTTTTACCTCTCTCCAAGGCACGGGGATGTGTTTATAGGCCAGGCATGCTTTGTTATTTACTATATTCTCTACTACTACTACTACTACTACTATACTACTACTATACTATATTCACTAAAGTTATTTACTTTTAAACAAAATTTGACGGTCATCCTATCACGCAATGCACAGCCAAATGTGTCTGCGTAGTACAAACATGCCGCTCGCGCAGTGAACTAACAACGTCACGTTTGATATCAATGTGTTCATTATTATAGAGTAAGAAACTTTGTGAGAGATAAAAATGTATTTCGTAAAATGTACAGAACTGTTAGTAGAGTTTCCATCTATTAAGAATAAAGATCCATAAAATAGAATATCCACACTTAAATAAAAACACCTGTATGTTAGTGTACGCGTTCGAGCGCGTGCGTGCTTGTGTGCGTAATCGCGCGCCTTTTTATAATTATCTTCTCTATGTACATTTATTCCATAAGACCACACACTGACACGACCAGAGATTAAGTGATTGTCGTATATTCAAATTCAAAATCATTTATTTCAAGAAGGCTGTTTTACAAGCACTTTTGAAACGTCAAGTCTGTGAGATCTGTGTAATTATTTCTCTATCAACGAGTTACGTTTTTACCAGTTATTAATTAATACTCACCCTGAGCTGTGGCACGTTGTCGTAGGCGACGAAGGCGGGGTCGTGAGCAAGTACCGGCACGGCGAACACCATCATGTAGTCCGGCAGGATGTGCGGCAGCTGACTCACTGCCTTTTCCACTGCACAAATAATCATTAGTCACCTTCGTTATTTGCCTTGTCCGTGCCTTGATCTTCACTATTTTTATGTATGGAGTGGAAACTTGGACCATAAAAGCAAGAGAAAGGCAAAGGATAGACACGTTTGAGATGTGGTGCTGGAGGCGCATGTTAAGACTACCTTGGACAGCCAAACGCACAACCGCGTCTATTGTGTCGCAGCTTGGAGTTAAGGTTAGGCTCTCCTCATGTTATCAGCGTATACTAGTTTATATCGGGCACATTATGCGACCGGAGGACGGCAGCCTTGAAACACTCATAATTACTAGTAACACGGAGGGGAAAAGACCGAGGGGCCGCTCTCCAACACGATGGGCTGACCAACTGATGGAAGGCAACAAGATGAATTTCTATACGGTAGTAAAGATGGCTGGCTACCGATAGAAGCCGGTGGAAAAAATGGACCTGTTCGAAGTTGGGATCTTACCAGGACCACGATATTCAGTAATAAATGAACGACTGCAGAGAGAGAACTTCGTTATCAGTCGATGTATATTACAATCAAAATTCATTTATTTCAAGCAAGCTTTGTAACCAAGCACGTTTGAAACGTCAAATTCATCTTGTAGTTACTCTTCCACCGGCTCGGAAGGCAAGTCAAGGGATTACCTTTGGTGCCCACAGTGATGTTCCGCACGTACTCCCTGCGCCGCACCACGTCGGCCAGCATGTACTGGCGCACGAGGCCGCGGATGCGCTTGTCCGGCTCGCGCCCGGCCAGCGCGTACATGCCCATGAAGTCCAACGGCAGACATTTGTTTGGTATACCCTGAAGATAAGGGATTACCTTTGGTGCCCACAGTGATGTTCCGCACGTACTCCCTGCGCCGCACCACGTCGGCCAGCATGTACTGGCGCACGAGGCCGCGGATGCGCTTGTCCGGCTCGCGCCCGGCCAGCGCGTACATGCCCATGAAGTCCAACGGCAGACATTTGTTTGGTATACCCTGAAGATAAGGGATTACCTTTGGTGCCCACAGTGATGTTCCGCACGTACTCCCTGCGCCGCACCACGTCGGCCAGCATGTACTGGCGCACGAGGCCGCGGATGCGCTTGTCCGGCTCGCGCCCGGCCAGCGCGTACATGCCCATGAAGTCCAACGGCAGACATTTGTTTGGTATACCCTGAAGATAAGGGATTACCTTTGGTGCCCACAGTGATGTTCCGCACGTACTCCCTGCGCCGCACCACGTCGGCCAGCATGTACTGGCGCACGAGGCCGCGGATGCGCTTGTCCGGCTCGCGCCCGGCCAGCGCGTACATGCCCATGAAGTCCAACGGCAGACATTTGTTTGGTATACCCTGAAGATAAGGGATTACCTTTGGTGCCCACAGTGATGTTCCGCACGTACTCCCTGCGCCGCACCACGTCGGCCAGCATGTACTGGCGCACGAGGCCGCGGATGCGCTTGTCCGGCTCGCGCCCGGCCAGCGCGTACATGCCCATGAAGTCCAACGGCAGACATTTGTTTGGTATACCCTGAAGATAAGGGATTACCTTTGGTGCCCACAGTGATGTTCCGCACGTACTCCCTGCGCCGCACCACGTCGGCCAGCATGTACTGGCGCACGAGGCCGCGGATGCGCTTGTCCGGCTCGCGCCCGGCCAGCGCGTACATGCCCATGAAGTCCAACGGCAGACATTTGTTTGGTATACCCTGAATACAATACACAGTCACTGTATTCATAATCAAATCAAGATTTTAATCCGTCTTTCGAACCTTCAATAAAATAATATAATAATTGCTAAAGATATATATATTAAATCATTGGTCATATTGACATCATACCTTTGATAAGGGATCCTTGTGCCCAGTTGTTCCTGCACGTACTCCCTGCGCCGCACCACGTCGGCCAGCATGTACTGGCGCACGAGGCCGCGGATGCGCTTGTCCGGCTCGCGCCCGGCCAGCGCGTACATGCCCATGAAGTCCAACGGCAGACATTTGTTTGGTATACCCTGAAGATAAGGGATTACCTTTGGTGCCCACAGTGATGTTCCGCACGTACTCCCTGCGCCGCACCACGTCGGCCAGCATGTACTGGCGCACGAGGCCGCGGATGCGCTTGTCCGGCTCGCGCCCGGCCAGCGCGTACATGCCCATGAAGTCCAACGGCAGACATTTGTTTGGTATACCCTGAAGATAAGGGATTACCTTTGGTGCCCACAGTGATGTTCCGCACGTACTCCCTGCGCCGCACCACGTCGGCCAGCATGTACTGGCGCACGAGGCCGCGGATGCGCTTGTCCGGCTCGCGCCCGGCCAGCGCGTACATGCCCATGAAGTCCAACGGCAGACATTTGTTTGGTATACCCTGAAGATATTATTTTTTTATTTTAATCTATATACTTCGTTCACATACAATACATAGTCACTGTATTCACAATCAAATCAAGATTTTAATCCGTCTTTCGAACCTTTAATATAATAATTGCTAAAGATATTTATATTAAATCATTGGCCACATTGACATTAATATATTAGGACACATTCATACCTTTGATAAACCCTTGTGCAGTTTTGCTGCAAAAGCTTCTCGCACTTCAGGTACTTCATCCTGAAAAAAAATTACATCATTTGTTTAAAATGGATATTGATTACTTTAGTTAATCGACATAGTACTTTGGCTTTTATAGCAGTTCAAATAGGTAAAACCTAGGTAACTTTGCATAGAAAATCGACGTTGGACGATCATCTACGAAAATTTTATCTAGTGTTTTTATACTGGACAAGCTAGCGCTTGGCTACGATCACGCCTGATGAGAAGCGAAGTTGCAGCCTACGATGGAACGCGCTTGCCTAGAAGGTACCTATTCACTCTTGACTTGAAGATTCCCAAATTGTAGGTGGTAGGGAAAACGAGAGCTTCCATTATTTCGCAGCCGAATCAGGAACATGTATATACATATATAGCGCTTGTGTGATTAGTGATTTTTGTGGCAAATAAGGCAAAGCCAAATTGCACAATAGATAAAACGACTGTTATAATGGATAATTACTATATTGAATAGTTTTGTGTTATGGTTTGATTTTTTTATTGAGTATATTGTTAAATAAAATTATTATTATAAAAACAAAAAACCCGACTACTTAGAAGTTATAAACTAAAAAGAGAAAAACAATATACAGATATAGTGATCCTTGTTTTTCTCTTTTCAGTTTATAACTTCTTGAAATAGTCTTTTTACGAGCTTTCAATTGTTATCCATATTGCTAAGATAAGAGAAAAAAATACACACATCCCCCCCTTTTTCGCCCATTTATAGCCGCCATTTTGAAAATGTATATCGCCTATGTCACTACCACAATTTTGACAAATTCAACGACACCTCACATGTCAAAATCCGTTTAACCGTTTTAGGCTGTAGCGCGCGCCGAAGAAATGGACATACATACATACATACATACGCTCGAAAAACATAACCCTCCTTCTGACGCAGTCGGGTAAAAAAGTTAGGTGAAGAATCAACAAACATACCACCATGAGATGCGACAGGTTGTAGAACTGGTCGGCCGTGAACTGGTCGCCCACGCCCTTCTGCTCGCATATCTTCAGCATGGCCGCGCCCGCCGCCAGCCGCAAGTGCGCCATTTCAGCGGCCGATACACGCTTTTGCTACAAGTAAAATATTGATAAATATATTAATATAAATATATCTGGAAAATGTTTGTGTGATGAGCATGGATGTTTTCCAGTGTCTGGATGTTTATCTATATATTATAAGTATCTATGTATAATATATGTTAAAATATTCATCAGTTATCATAACACAAGCTACCTAAGCTTACTTTGGGGCTATATAGCGATGTGTGTAATAGTCCTGTAATATTTATTTATTTCTTTTTTTATATTCTGAAGCTCTTTCTTTCTTGCTATTTCCGCAACAAAAGCTGAGAAGCGTTATTCGTGAGGTATAACACATTTAGGAGATAGATTGCTATTGCAGCTAAATATTTAAATCTATTTCTTGGTCTAAAAACTACCACTGCTCTAAAAGAACCAAAGAATTTCTTAAGTGAAGCATCAAGCCCCAAAGGAATAACAACGGCAGTTTTAGATTGCTATGAACTGAGGCCTATGTTAAAGAAGATATGACAATACTACAAGGAGCGGCAATAGAATCTCTAAGTTCTCAAATTTGACACCGATATTATAAAGATTTTTTTATCTAGAAGATTACCTGTAATAAATCTCCTTTATGTACGATAAACGCGTTGAGCATCCTAAACGTCTTCTGAGCAGACAATTCATCCCTCTTAAGACCCAACAGCCAGCGGGCCATGCACTTGAGACCTTCTAGCTTGCATCGAGTTTCTTCTGGCAAATCCTCCTCATCACACCAATCGCCTTCCACCGTATTTGAACCCCCACCACCTTCTCTGACCAGCAATTCTTTCACTATCTGTTGACATAAATAAATTATTTTAAAGCTATATTGCTATAACATTTTTTCTTAAAAAAAGGATTGTAACATTTACTCATGTCGCTACTAGATGGCGCCATAAATACATTAGATCGTGCTATCGACTGTCCAATGCCTATTACATAAGAAAATTACGCCAATGTCCCTGTGCCAGGAATCACTTTATATCTTGGTGGCGGACCACATGTAAATCGACTATATCCACAATAGTTTTTTAGGTTATCGTCAACAGACGTGGCGGAGGAGTTTGTATACATGAAACTGAAGTCGAAACCCTCACCTTCCTGGAAACGATGTTCTTGATGATGACGGAGAAGTCCTCGGGCAGGTTGTGCGCGATGTGGCCGAGCGTGACGATGGCGGTGCGGTAGTTCTCCGAGTGCGGGCTCAGCGTCGACTTTAGCGTCTCCAGGATCTCTGTGAAGATCTGCACGCGCTGCTCCGGCACGTTCACGAATAGACATCTGTGACAAACATTTACTCATGACGCTACTAGATGGCGCCACACGAACGTTAGATCGCGCTATCGAAAATCCAGTGCGTATTACAAAGACCCCGCCTGGTTAGTTAGTAGTTATGGTGATGCAAGCGGGGACAAAATACTTTATTTTCTGCGGGGTAAGAAAGATCTACCAAAACTACGTTTGTCCCCGCCTGCAGCACCATAAAGTATTTAAAATTTTATATAGATATAGTGATCCTTGTTTTTCTCTTTTCAGTTCATAACTTCTATGCAGTCGGGTTTTTGTTTTTATAATAATAATTTTATTTGAGACTTTTTTGTTTTAGTTTATGGCATAGAAATGATACGGTACACTTTTTGCCATTTTTTTTTAAAAACGGCAATATAAACATGATATGATATTTATATTTTTGAAATGGTCTTTTTACGACCTTTCATTTGATACCCATGTTGCTATAATATGTCAATGGTGGAAATAGATAAGAAAAAAAATACACACATGCCTTGCCGAATCCTTTATATCTTGGTGGCGGACCCCATTTACAGCCACCATTTTGAAAATTTATATAGCCTATGTCACTACCACAATTTTTACAAATTCAACGACACCTCACATGTCAAAATCCGTTCAGTCGTTTAGGCTGTAGCGCGTGCCGAAGAAATGGACATACATACATACATACATACATACATACATACATACATACATACATACGCTTGAAAAACACAACCCTCCTTCTGACGCAGTCGGTTAAAAAGTATGGAATATTACTCCAGTGTCCCTGTGTTACAGCTTCAAATGCGCTTTAGCTTACAGCTGAACACTATCAAACTGCTACGCTTGTAACATTGCAGTCCATAATATATGTATAATTATATTGAGCTTAATGTCAAGCGCGATCACCTAAATTAGTGTTAGGAAACGTTTCTCTGTAAGCTCTACGGACAATAAACGTTTATACGCGGCGGGACAACAATCGTTTGTAGTTTTGTACGCGGTGTTTAATGAGTGATTCATCATAACCTTGCACTTTTCCTACTTAATTATATAAAAATAGAGGTCAAAATGATTGATTTATTTAAAATATATGAGATCCATAAAACCCAAAATTACTGACAGTTCAATAAATTGCCAAGACTTACAATGTACTTTTAAAACTAATTTAAGCAGTTGAGGTCAACTTCTAGTCTTAGAATGACATAAAAAAATCAATTTACCTGACAGCATTTTTGGCTTGTTTCGGTGTTCCAACTTCAGCATACGCTTTACATAAGGTTATCAACTTGGGGAACAGTGATGGACATGCTTCACCTGAAAAATATCCAATACAAAACAATCTTTTTGACGGGTTTTGACTAACATTTGGGGTAACGAACTGGGGCATGTCACAGATTGGAAAAATTATGTATCAGTAAAAATAATATAGAACATATTCGTAACGTGCAATTGTATCGATAAAGGAAAAAAGAACCATGAATTTTTGAATGCCCATAATTTTTGTGGGCATTCAAAAAGCCTTTGACACTGTATACATTCCAATCCTGCTAAATAGAATCTCGTGTCTAGGTGTCTTGTCGTGAAGTTTAAACTGGTCCAACATATATCTGAATGGAATATAACAATACATTAGGATAGACAATTTGACTTTTGTTTTGTTGCTAATATTTCTTATGGAGTCCCTCAAGGGAGCCTCATTGGTTCATCAACTGTTCTTGTTCAACCACATATACATTCAAACCAGTCGTTTTGTTTTACAGGTACTGTAGTAGTCTTTGTAACGAATGTCTTAGCATTGAATGGATTCACCGTGCGGGTGCCGGGACCATAGTGTGGCAAGGAGAAACACGTCGAAAAACGAAAAACAGAGTCCGAGACTTACGACACGGACGTAGGCTTGAGCGTTCCCTTTGTGCCGATCAACGCTCGCCTTCTCTGCTTTAGTTACTTATTTACTTATTAAAACATATATATTACATTATTTGTTTATGATATATATGCATATATTATTGGGTCCAGAAACCTATATAGTTTTTGTGTCACTCACTCAACGGTCTGTATTTGCCGAGGAAGGTGAGCGCGGCGAGGATGTGCGGCGCGATGGTCTCGTCGTCGATCTCCAGCAGCGACGTGAGGCGGCTGAGCACGTCCTCGTGCAGGAAGTGCGCCGGGAACTATGTTTGTACAGTGCAACAAGTGTGTCACTCACTCAACGGTCTGTATTTGCCGAGGAAGGTGAGCGCGGCGAGGATGTGCGGCGCGATGGTCTCGTCGTCGATCTCCAGCAGCGACGTGAGGCGGCTGAGCACGTCCTCGTGCAGGAAGTGCGCCGGGAACTATGTTTGTACAGTGCAACAAGTGTGTCACTCACTCAACGGTCTGTATTTGCCGAGGAAGGTGAGCGCGGCGAGGATGTGCGGCGCGATGGTCTCGTCGTCGATCTCCAGCAGCGACGTGAGGCGGCTGAGCACGTCCTCGTGCAGGAAGTGCGCCGGGAACTATGTTTGTACAGTGCAACAAGTGTGTCACTCACTCAACGGTCTGTATTTGCCGAGGAAGGTGAGCGCGGCGAGGATGTGCGGCGCGATGGTCTCGTCGTCGATCTCCAGCAGCGACGTGAGGCGGCTGAGCACGTCCTCGTGCAGGAAGTGCGCCGGGAACTATGTTTGTACAGTGCAACAAGTGTGTCACTCACTCAACGGTCTGTATTTGCCGAGGAAGGTGAGCGCGGCGAGGATGTGCGGCGCGATGGTCTCGTCGTCGATCTCCAGCAGCGACGTGAGGCGGCTGAGCACGTCCTCGTGCAGGAAGTGCGCCGGGAACTATGTTTGTACAGTGCAACAAGTGTGTCACTCACTCAACGGTCTGTATTTGCCGAGGAAGGTGAGCGCGGCGAGGATGTGCGGCGCGATGGTCTCGTCGTCGATCTCCAGCAGCGACGTGAGGCGGCTGAGCACGTCCTCGTGCAGGAAGTGCGCCGGGAACTATGTTTGTACAGTGCAACAAGTGTGTCACTCACTCAACGGTCTGTATTTGCCGAGGAAGGTGAGCGCGGCGAGGATGTGCGGCGCGATGGTCTCGTCGTCGATCTCCAGCAGCGACGTGAGGCGGCTGAGCACGTCCTCGTGCAGGAAGTGCGCCGGGAACTATGTTTGTACAGTGCAACAAGTGTGTCACTCACTCAACGGTCTGTATTTGCCGAGGAAGGTGAGCGCGGCGAGGATGTGCGGCGCGATGGTCTCGTCGTCGATCTCCAGCAGCGACGTGAGGCGGCTGAGCACGTCCTCGTGCAGGAAGTGCGCCGGGAACTATGTTTGTACAGTGCAACAAGTGTGTCACTCACTCAACGGTCTGTATTTGCCGAGGAAGGTGAGCGCGGCGAGGATGTGCGGCGCGATGGTCTCGTCGTCGATCTCCAGCAGCGACGTGAGGCGGCTGAGCACGTCCTCGTGCAGGAAGTGCGCCGGGAACTATGTTTGTACAGTGCAACAAGTGTGTCACTCACTCAACGGTCTGTATTTGCCGAGGAAGGTGAGCGCGGCGAGGATGTGCGGCGCGATGGTCTCGTCGTCGATCTCCAGCAGCGACGTGAGGCGGCTGAGCACGTCCTCGTGCAGGAAGTGCGCCGGGAACTATGTTTGTACAGTGCAACAAGTGTGTCACTCACTCAACGGTCTGTATTTGCCGAGGAAGGTGAGCGCGGCGAGGATGTGCGGCGCGATGGTCTCGTCGTCGATCTCCAGCAGCGACGTGAGGCGGCTGAGCACGTCCTCGTGCAGGAAGTGCGCCGGGAACTATGTTTGTACAGTGCAACAAGTGTGTCACTCACTCAACGGTCTGTATTTGCCGAGGAAGGTGAGCGCGGCGAGGATGTGCGGCGCGATGGTCTCGTCGTCGATCTCCAGCAGCGACGTGAGGCGGCTGAGCACGTCCTCGTGCAGGAAGTGCGCCGGGAACTATGTTTGTACAGTGCAACAAGTGTGTCACTCACTCAACGGTCTGTATTTGCCGAGGAAGGTGAGCGCGGCGAGGATGTGCGGCGCGATGGTCTCGTCGTCGATCTCCAGCAGCGACGTGAGGCGGCTGAGCACGTCCTCGTGCAGGAAGTGCGCCGGGAACTATGTTTGTACAGTGCAACAAGTGTGTCACTCACTCAACGGTCTGTATTTGCCGAGGAAGGTGAGCGCGGCGAGGATGTGCGGCGCGATGGTCTCGTCGTCGATCTCCAGCAGCGACGTGAGGCGGCTGAGCACGTCCTCGTGCAGGAAGTGCGCCGGGAACTATGTTTGTACAGTGCAACAAGTGTGTCACTCACTCAACGGTCTGTATTTGCCGAGGAAGGTGAGCGCGGCGAGGATGTGCGGCGCGATGGTCTCGTCGTCGATCTCCAGCAGCGACGTGAGGCGGCTGAGCACGTCCTCGTGCAGGAAGTGCGCCGGGAACTATGTTTGTACAGTGCAACAAGTGTGTCACTCACTCAACGGTCTGTATTTGCCGAGGAAGGTGAGCGCGGCGAGGATGTGCGGCGCGATGGTCTCGTCGTCGATCTCCAGCAGCGACGTGAGGCGGCTGAGCACGTCCTCGTGCAGGAAGTGCGCCGGGAACTATGTTTGTACAGTGCAACAAGTGTGTCACTCACTCAACGGTCTGTATTTGCCGAGGAAGGTGAGCGCGGCGAGGATGTGCGGCGCGATGGTCTCGTCGTCGATCTCCAGCAGCGACGTGAGGCGGCTGAGCACGTCCTCGTGCAGGAAGTGCGCCGGGAACTATGTTTGTACAGTGCAACAAGTGTGTCACTCACTCAACGGTCTGTATTTGCCGAGGAAGGTGAGCGCGGCGAGGATGTGCGGCGCGATGGTCTCGTCGTCGATCTCCAGCAGCGACGTGAGGCGGCTGAGCACGTCCTCGTGCAGGAAGTGCGCCGGGAACTATGTTTGTACAGTGCAACAAGTGTGTCACTCACTCAACGGTCTGTATTTGCCGAGGAAGGTGAGCGCGGCGAGGATGTGCGGCGCGATGGTCTCGTCGTCGATCTCCAGCAGCGACGTGAGGCGGCTGAGCACGTCCTCGTGCAGGAAGTGCGCCGGGAACTATGTTTGTACAGTGCAACAAGTGTGTCACTCACTCAACGGTCTGTATTTGCCGAGGAAGGTGAGCGCGGCGAGGATGTGCGGCGCGATGGTCTCGTCGTCGATCTCCAGCAGCGACGTGAGGCGGCTGAGCACGTCCTCGTGCAGGAAGTGCGCCGGGAACTATGTTTGTACAGTGCAACAAGTGTGTCACTCACTCAACGGTCTGTATTTGCCGAGGAAGGTGAGCGCGGCGAGGATGTGCGGCGCGATGGTCTCGTCGTCGATCTCCAGCAGCGACGTGAGGCGGCTGAGCACGTCCTCGTGCAGGAAGTGCGCCGGGAACTATGTTTGTACAGTGCAACAAGTGTGTCACTCACTCAACGGTCTGTATTTGCCGAGGAAGGTGAGCGCGGCGAGGATGTGCGGCGCGATGGTCTCGTCGTCGATCTCCAGCAGCGACGTGAGGCGGCTGAGCACGTCCTCGTGCAGGAAGTGCGCCGGGAACTATGTTTGTACAGTGCAACAAGTGTGTCACTCACTCAACGGTCTGTATTTGCCGAGGAAGGTGAGCGCGGCGAGGATGTGCGGCGCGATGGTCTCGTCGTCGATCTCCAGCAGCGACGTGAGGCGGCTGAGCACGTCCTCGTGCAGGAAGTGCGCCGGGAACTATGTTTGTACAGTGCAACAAGTGTGTCACTCACTCAACGGTCTGTATTTGCCGAGGAAGGTGAGCGCGGCGAGGATGTGCGGCGCGATGGTCTCGTCGTCGATCTCCAGCAGCGACGTGAGGCGGCTGAGCACGTCCTCGTGCAGGAAGTGCGCCGGGAACTATGTTTGTACAGTGCAACAAGTGTGTCACTCACTCAACGGTCTGTATTTGCCGAGGAAGGTGAGCGCGGCGAGGATGTGCGGCGCGATGGTCTCGTCGTCGATCTCCAGCAGCGACGTGAGGCGGCTGAGCACGTCCTCGTGCAGGAAGTGCGCCGGGAACTATGTTTGTACAGTGCAACAAGTGTGTCACTCACTCAACGGTCTGTATTTGCCGAGGAAGGTGAGCGCGGCGAGGATGTGCGGCGCGATGGTCTCGTCGTCGATCTCCAGCAGCGACGTGAGGCGGCTGAGCACGTCCTCGTGCAGGAAGTGCGCCGGGAACTATGTTTGTACAGTGCAACAAGTGTGTCACTCACTCAACGGTCTGTATTTGCCGAGGAAGGTGAGCGCGGCGAGGATGTGCGGCGCGATGGTCTCGTCGTCGATCTCCAGCAGCGACGTGAGGCGGCTGAGCACGTCCTCGTGCAGGAAGTGCGCCGGGAACTATGTTTGTACAGTGCAACAAGTGTGTCACTCACTCAACGGTCTGTATTTGCCGAGGAAGGTGAGCGCGGCGAGGATGTGCGGCGCGATGGTCTCGTCGTCGATCTCCAGCAGCGACGTGAGGCGGCTGAGCACGTCCTCGTGCAGGAAGTGCGCCGGGAACTATGTTTGTACAGTGCAACAAGTGTGTCACTCACTCAACGGTCTGTATTTGCCGAGGAAGGTGAGCGCGGCGAGGATGTGCGGCGCGATGGTCTCGTCGTCGATCTCCAGCAGCGACGTGAGGCGGCTGAGCACGTCCTCGTGCAGGAAGTGCGCCGGGAACTATGTTTGTACAGTGCAACAAGTGTGTCACTCACTCAACGGTCTGTATTTGCCGAGGAAGGTGAGCGCGGCGAGGATGTGCGGCGCGATGGTCTCGTCGTCGATCTCCAGCAGCGACGTGAGGCGGCTGAGCACGTCCTCGTGCAGGAAGTGCGCCGGGAACTATGTTTGTACAGTGCAACAAGTGTGTCACTCACTCAACGGTCTGTATTTGCCGAGGAAGGTGAGCGCGGCGAGGATGTGCGGCGCGATGGTCTCGTCGTCGATCTCCAGCAGCGACGTGAGGCGGCTGAGCACGTCCTCGTGCAGGAAGTGCGCCGGGAACACGAACGACAACATCACCAGCAGCTTCAGACCTCGCTCCGCCGCTTTCTTTGTGTCGATGCCTTCGAAACCAGCTCATATCACTACATGTTACAAAATAAAGCCTCTTGCTGTGTCTGCCTGTCTGTTCGCGATACACTTGCGATGCGACTACTGAGCGGATTTTCATGCAGTTTTCACCAATAATTAGAGTTATGTTATAATGTCATATAATAATTTAATAATAATTTTTTAATGTTTTATGCAAAAATGTTGAAAATTTTAAACCACCATCAAAAACGCTGGTTTATCTATTTAAGATATACCGAAATAATGTATGAAAGAGTTGATTCTCTTTATAAGGACTACAAAAAAAGTTCACGATGCCATATACTTATCTTTTGAGAAAAACTTGTTATACCCATTTTTCTTAAAAAAAATAATACATAAAGTTATCCATACACTACTTACCACATTCCTCGGCAATGGACGAGTCCGTGCCTTTCACAGCGCCCTCCACGAACCCGACAAGTATAAGCAACGAGTCGTGGTCCACCATCACCGAGCTCACTCGTTCGAGCAGCATCTTCACTGTGTTGTAGTAGAGGTTAGTCATTACCGGTTGGCCGAGTTTCTTCAGCACGTTGGACTGCAAAGAAACAAAAAATATTACGGCAAACATACATTAATGCTACATAAGAAATCAACTGACTCAAGTAAAAAATAATTGTGTCATTTAGTTGCTTTAATTTACTTAAGCATATCTATGAAGTTGGTGCCAGCCAAGTTTGAGGAACATTTATTTTAAGTACTAAAGCAGTTTGTGGGTTCTAGGTAACGTAGCACTTAAGTAAATTAAAGCAACTAAATGACACAGTTATTTTTTACTTTTTAGTGCGTTTTGAGTCAGTTATATTTTTATTTAAAAATTTTTATTTCTTGCTTTTTAGTGATTTATCGCCACGTATCGTACTCGTACTATACTGTCATAGTATATTATATGGCACTAGTAGCCAAAAAGCTACCGATACCATGAAAAACACGAAATCGAGAATTTGGAACTTCAACTACATCCTAATCAGATATCTTGGAATAGATTGACTATAGATAACAAATAATAGAACCGACTCAAAACGCACTAAAAAGTAAAAAATAACTGCGTCATTTAAGCAGCATAGTTTAAAGCATCTATGAAGTCGGTGCCAGCAAGTTTAAGGAACATTAATTTTACGTAGTAAAGCAGTTTGTAGGTTCTAGGCCCTTAAAGTAGAAACTATGGCTGGCACCGACTCCTAGATTTTCCTTTGAGTCAGTTCTATTTTTTGTTAAAAAAATTTTATTTTTTACTTTTTAGTGATTTATCCCCACGTAACGTACTCGTACTATACTGTCATAGTATATTATTATACGGCACTAGGAGCCAAAAAGCTATGCCGATACCGAGACAGAGACCGAAATCGCTGTAAGCGTGCCTCCAAAATTTGAAGAGTTCCTTCAATTTCCCCAGGATGTCATCATCAGATCCTAACATAATGACAATGGGACCACCTTGGAAGTACGCCCTTTCTAATAAAAAAAGAATTATCAAAATCGGACAACTCTGTTATGTTTGTTATGCGTGGTCATACATAAAAAAATATACGTGTCGAATTGAGAACCTCCTCCGTTTTTTTTTCGTCGGTTAAAACATGTACCGTGCATAACTTTAATATCAATATATCATAACTTTATTATCTTTTAACACGACTGCCAAAATGGGTTATATATTTCACACCATCTTGTCTGTATGTACATACACTTAAACATAGAATTATTATAGTCAATTTCTTAACTTCTGGACTGAACCTGTTTTTTTTGTTTTCGGTTACATTTAAAGCAGTTGGGATTTTTATTTAAAAAATATTGTTAAACTTATTTTGATATTTTTTGGCATTAGTTAAAAAAACACTAATTTACATCTATACTAATATTATAAAGAGGTAAAGTTTGTAAATAAAGATCTGTCGGGGCTAATCTTCGGAACTGCTGATCCGATTTACAAATTTCTTTCACCAGTAGAATGCTACGTTATCGGTGAGTGTTATAGGCTATATTTTATATTTATATTGTATATATTAGCTGAGTTATCACAGTTTTTGTCTCGCGAGTCGGACCGTGAAATTTATTAAATTTAGCTTTATGCGTGTACGCTGCCTTATATATTGGATATAATTGAAAACATTGTATGAAAACTTTATGCATCTTAAAAAGTTCTACAAAAAAATCCGCGATAGCATATATCTATCTTTTATATTTTGGCAGATATATAACTTTTTGTGTTTTAAAAGCTCTTTTAATTCATATGCTTACGTTTACGTCATTATTTATACAACTAAACTTAAATCCTCATCAAAATAAATTATTTAATAATCACAAGAATATTATAGAGATAACATTTGCCTTGTACAGTATGTTAATTAGTTATATAGTTTCAGAGATATTACAAAATTTCTAAAAAAACATAACAATGCCGCTATATCTCTGAATAGGGGTCATCATTTTGGTAATGATATTTTTTGAGAATTAAAAGTATTATCTACCTAAGAAGTTTTCACGCGGACGAAGTCGCGGGCGACTGCTAGTTTTTACACGCTTTTTATTAGCTTCACTTGTATGTCAGTTTGTCAGTTTGTCAGTATGTCAGTATGTAACTTGTATGTGTGTTCGCGCATAACTTCGTCGTTTATGAACCGATTTTGATAATTCTTTTTTTGTTGGAAAGTAGATAGTCCGGTGGTGGTACCATGACAAGGAAACCAGGATCTGATGATGGAATCCTGGAGAAACCGAGGGGAACTTTTAAAAATTGTAGGGACAACAAGTACGTTTGTTAGTTTTTCCGATAAGTATTTAAAAGCACTACAATTCGATGAAGGTCTGGAGTCGATCTGATGATGGAGCCGATCTACATATAAGAGAATTCCTTGACGATTTACTGTATTTACCTTGTGTTTGGGCTCGATTAATTTGTTTCGATAAGAACTTTACATTTAAATGGGCTGTGACTGTCATTGAGGGTCTGGTGATGAAGACAAAGTACAGTTAAGGGAGCTCTGTAACAGCTTACAGTAGCTACCTTGTGTTTGGGCTTGATTAATTTGTCTCGATGAGAAATTTACATTTAGATGGACTGTGACTGTCATTGAGGGTCTGGTGATGAAGACGAAGTACAGTTAAGGGTGCTCCGTAACGGCTTACAGTAGCTACCGTGTGTTTGGGCTTGATTAATTTGTCTCGATGAGAAATTTACATTTAGATGGACTGTGACTGTCATTGAAGATCTGCAGATGAAAACGAAGGACAGTTAAGGGAGCTCTTTAACGGTTTACAGTAGCTACCTTGTGTTTGGGCTCAATTAATTTGTCTCAATGAGAACTTTACATTTAGATGGGCTGTGACTGTCATCAAGGGTCTGGCGATGAAGACGAAGGACAGCTGAGGGAGCTCTTTAACGGTTTACAGTAACTACCTTGTGTTTGGGCTCGATTAATTTGTCTCAATGAGAACTTTACATCTAGATGGGCTGTGACTGTCATTGAGGGTCTGGCGATAAAGAAGAAGGACAGCTGAGGGAGCTCTTTAACGGTTTAC
Source organism: Mycalesis mineus (assembly GCA_034621355.1). Taxonomy (NCBI): domain Eukaryota; kingdom Metazoa; phylum Arthropoda; class Insecta; order Lepidoptera; family Nymphalidae; genus Mycalesis; species Mycalesis mineus. Next base: position 15,359,981 of record CM067882.1, read on the forward strand.
AGTAGCTACCTTGTGATTGGGCTCGATTAATATGTCTCAATGAGAAGTTTGAAAGATTCCAGTTGGTTTAATGTTAACTAAGTCATGATCTGATGATGAGATCTACGAAAACTCGAGGAAACTCTTCAAACTTTATTTATAAGAAAGGGCATACTTCCAAGGTGGGGTGCTTTTTAAGATATTATCAAAATGATAATCACTCTACTCATATCTGTCAATAAAATATTTATAACTATATTGACACCATGCACCCCACGCTTTTTTTAAAATAAAACAATTTTTTTTTATTTACACTATTATTAATTTATAGTTAATGATTTTTTTAACACTATTCTTAATTTAAATTTATTAAAATTTATTTTCTATTTTTTAGTTTGGGTTTCTATAAAAAGCGTGTTTTTAGTTTTTTTAAACTATTATTTATTAATAAAATGAAAACGCAGTAATACTCACTGTTGTGCGCACACAAACTTCGCAGCTGACGTTCGGACTCAAAATGGTCTCCATCCCTTGCAACAACTCCGGCGCTTTCTTCATATGGCCAGAGAACTTGTTTAAAAACTCCTGCGCTTTTACCGACTCGGGCAAAAATTTAGAACTTATGTGCAAAACTTTAGCGATCATCTCCTTCTGTACGGCCGGCGTGGGCGGCTTCCTGTGCAAGTCGATCCACTCCGCGACCGTCCTGCGCACCGCCAGCTGATGTTTCTGAAGCTCTATGAACGCTTTCGTGGCATTATCGTCGACATTTGACATTAAGTAGAACAGCTTCTTCATCCTGACCGGGGCGGGCAACGTGTATGGTACTAACGACGTATTGAGGAGTCTCTCAACCAGCAATCTGTCCTCCAAAGCGGTCATGTAGTAACCGTGAAGGATTTTGTCTTTGATCCACTGCACAGCTCTTTCTGTAGCGGGCGGCACGGAGTCTTCTGTCAAGAATTTCTTGTATATCATCGCCAAACCCGACATCGCTTCTTTACGTATTTTGAACTTCTTATCTAACGTCCTCTCCCTGACGAAGTGCAATAAGTCTTCCGATTGCGCCACAGCTTGGAAATCTCGTTGAGCCGTCGCTATTATAGCCATGACCACTTCGTAACGAACTTGTTCGTGCGAATCGTGCTGTCTCATTTTTAAAGTTTCAGTGATATCTTTCCTCAAATCGGGATGATGTACGAGGAAGTGCATGCAGTATTGGACGCATTTGATTCTAATTTGTACTGATATATCGTTGAATCTGCCCAAGAACGCTCGCCACAGTGCGGGATACTGCTTGGCGAGTTCCGAGCCCGGCTCAGAGAACATCCTGGCGAGCAACGCGACAGCGCTCAGCCGCTCTTGGAACTGCGCCGACTTCAGCTTGCACTCCAACTGCGGCAGCACTGACAGTAACACGGATGGACAGCATTGGTTTAATTCGTATATTAATTCATACACTTTCGAAAATATAACAAGACTCTTTTCTTCTTTGCCTAATATGAGAACGTGATTGAAGAACTGAAATAGGAAATAGATTTTATTTTAAACTAGAATACATACAATTTTTTTTTTTCTTATCGATTACAAGTTGGCCCTTGACTGCTATCACACCTGATGTTAAGTGATGATGATGTCTAAGATGGAAGCGGGCTAACTTGTTAGGAATGGGACGAAAATCCACACCCCTTTTGGTTTCTACACGACATCGTACCGGAACGCTAAATCGCTTGGTGATACGTCTTTGTCGGTAGGGTGGTAACTTGTCTTGGTCTGGCTGGTGGGAGGCTTTCGCCGCGGCGAAAGCCTCCCACCAGCCAGACCAAGACAAATTAAGGAAAATCTCAATCTACCCCGCCGGGAATCGAACCCAGGACCTCCGTCTTATAAATCCACCCAAAAGTTTATCCATTTTCTCGGTATTATTATATATTTTTTAAGGTAGTGAAATTAAAGATCATGAAGTTCTGATTTGGCCAGCACAAATTCATATTGATGACGAGGCCTTGGCTAGTTACCACTCTACCGACAGAGACGTGGATAAACCCAAACTGACACTAACAACTTAGCCCGCTTCCATCTGTTGACGACCGCCGTGGCGCAGTGGTATGCGCGGTGGATATATAAGGCGGAGGTCCTGGGTTCGATTCCCGGCGGGGCAGATTGAGATTTTTCTTAATTTGTCTCGGTCTGGCTGGTGGGAGGCTTTCGCCGTGGCTTGTTACCACCCTACCGACAAAGACGTACCGCCAAGCGATTTAGCGTTCCGGTACGATGTCGTGTAGAAACCGATAAGGATGTGGATTTTCATCCTACTCCTAACAAGTTAGCCCGCTTCCATCTCAGATTGCATCATCACTTAACATCAGGTGTGATAGTAGTCAAGGGCCAATTTGTAGTCATTAAAAAAAAATCTTTGATTGCATCATCACTTGGCATCAGGTGTGATTGCAGTGAAAGGCTAACTTGTGGTAAATAAAAAATAATAATACTGACGATGACTAGTAGTACCGTACTCACCGCCTGTATGTAGGGCTCCAAAGTCTCGCTGGTCTTAACTATAAGCTCTTTGGCGAGCGAGTAGGCGTGCTTGTGCTCGCGCTTGTTGGGCTCCACCAGGTTCATCAGGATGACGTTGAGCAGCTCGTTGGACACCACGTCGGACTCCGTGATCAGTGGACACAGGACGTCCAACATAAACGACTTTACTTTAGATGAGTGTTCAGTACTGGGGGCAAAATATTTTAAACACTACAATATGTCACATTGTGTTCTTAAGTGTTACATTTGGTCCACTCTTTGAGGCTGTGAAACATAGGTCCTAAAGAAGGCGTGTTGTCGTTCTGCTCCAAGCATTTGAGATGTAGGCAGTAATGTTCAAAATTTTATGGAGGGACCTTGTCATAAATGTAATAGTTCTCGAACGAGCCAAGTGCGATCACGAGCTTATAACAGCAATAATGAGAAAAGTTGCATTTTTCGGGCATCACTATATAAATTCCCAATGTTGATTCTTGAAGACAAGATACCCGGAAAATGTGCACCTGGGAGACAATGGATTGATGATTTAAAGGTGTGAACCAAGATGAGCTAAACGAAGCTTAAAACTGTTTCACAGGAGTGGAAGAATTTTTTTCCCTGACTGCGAAACTTCACTTTGAAGAAGGCACTTAGTGATGAGGACAATGTGGTCAGACTCAATAAGATTTTTTTAACGTTATACGTTTATTTGAAGTCGCCAAATAACGATATTTGTAAAGAAAATCCTTGAGTCTAGATTCAATATCAAAGATAGACTCCGTTTTTGTCCAATGTAGTGGAGAGTGTAAGTAATGAGAAATTCCCAGTGCAATGAAGAAGAGAGGAAATTTAATGCAATTCTTTTGTTTGATCATTACCTGGTTAACTGCTCCACTCTATACTAAAGCCAAACTCGATTGAGAATGCTTGTCAACAAACAAATTAAAAGTGGAGGTAGAAATTACTAGTCATTTTACACCTTATTTTTTTAATTAACTTGTTAATGACGAATTCATGACAATAAATAGGATTAGTATCCTTAAAATTAAGTAATATATTCAATATATCTTAAATAAGATTTTATAAAAAAACAAAACATAATTTTAAATTTATTAGGCATAAAATGTGTTGCATTTTCTACCTTCATTTTAAATTTATTTGTTGACAAGCATTCTCAATAGAGTTTGGCTTTAGTATAGTGTCATAATTTGACTTAATTCAAGAATAGCATAAAACATCTACAACAAGAGCATAAAACACCTGCTCTAGAAAATCTAATTTTTCCTTTAATAGTACATACTCGTAATTATAACAATTGTTCAAACAGACAAAAAGGTATTTTAATGCAATACAATAAAACTAAATAATTAAAGGAAGTAATAAAAAACTTACTTGACAATCTTAAACATAAGAGAGAAGAGGGCACAAAATATTTCCTGGCAATCTTCCAGCTCGAAGCACATGTTGAAAGACTTGACGTAGGCCAGATTCTCCAGCAGGTAGAAATACCGCTTGAACGCTGGGTCTTTTGGGTCCCGGAGACCTTGCAGTTGGTTGATCAGGAACAGGAATATTGTTTTGACCTTGGGATGAAAGAAAAAAGCAATGATATATTTGCTGTTTGTAGTCAAAAATAATTACTAGCAATATCAAGATTCATATTGTACACAGGCTCATACTGGATACTTCAGTTATCAAGAAATTAATTAGAATTTGAATTTATATCCCAAATTATATGGGGGCATAAAAATAGTAGCATTTAGAAAAGCGCCCGTTTTACAATTCTCTGGAGGCGCATGCTAGGAAAAATTCGTGCGCGAAGCGCAGCGCCCGTGGTACAGTTCGTCCGCGAGGCTCAGTTCTAGCGAAAGAACTGGTCCGCGAAGCGCAGCGTCGGAGAAAAACTCGGCGCAACGCCCGTGGAACAACTCGTCCGCGAGGCTCAGTGCTAGAGAAAGAACTCGTCCGCGAAGCGCAGCGTCGGAGAAAAACTCGGCGCAACGCCCGTGGAACAACTCGTCCACGAGGCTCAGTGCTAGAGAAAGAACTCGTCCGGAGGCGCAGCGTCGGAGAAAACTCGTCTGCGAAGCGCAACGCCCGTGGAACAATTCGTCCGCGAGGCTCAGCGCTAGAGAAAGAACTCGTCCGGAGGCGCAGCACTAGAGGAAGAAGATTATCAGCTACCTGTTCCTGATCCTTGTACGGCGCTTCGGGCGCGTACACTCGCAGCACGTCGGCGATGCAGCACGCAATAAGCAGCTGCACGTCGCGCGACGGGTGCGTAAGGAAGAACTCGTCCGCGAGGTGTAACGCCAGCGGTATGAACTGTTGGTACATGCCCTCATCTTGGCCCAAACCCTGAAGGGTGTGTGCTAAAGCCTGGTAAAAAATACAAAAGATACTATTACACGCTCGATATAAAAATGTTATACAGAAGGCCTGAACTGTCTGTCACGTGTCTGCGTGGGCGCTTTGTGTTTTATTTTTGTTTACATTCTGACAGGACAAACTCGGATGATTGAACTAGTTTATAATCTGAGTAGGATTCTCGTGTGAGCGTAATAGGAACAGTAAGAGACACATAGCACTAACAGTGCCTGAGATTGCACGTTGACCTCGTAAAATCTACGAGTAATACGAGAAAATTACTTTGAACGGGAACATTGGAATTGAAACGGTATAATTTTCCAACAGATCATCGCTATCGACAACACCAAACTAAACCTAACAGAATTTTATGAAACTTTATCCGTGACTATTCCTCTTTACTATGAACTGCATATATATAGGACGAATTTATTGTAATTTTAAATTACATTTAATAATTTTATTCTATTATAAATTAAATTAAATAATACATTAAAATTAAAACATCGTACACTACTGTATATATTGCGAATATCAGTTCAGAAGACGCGGAATTCAAGAATAAACTCTGTCGACATGTATGCAAAACAGAAAAGTACAACATTATTACAAGTTCATTATCTACCACTAGCGGACGCCCGTAACTTCGTCCGCGAAATTCTGTTCTGTAATAGTTCGAAAAAAGGAGTCTATGTCCTTTCTAGTGCTCATAATTAACTCTGTACCAAATTTCATTTCAATAGTGGGTGCATCCCAGTAGTACCCCATACCGTAATTCTATAGAACTGTTGGGATATTTTCCGTGCTGTCAAGTTATATCCCAATAGTTCTATATAGTACTGTAGTATAGTTTTTGCTCTTGACTTTACTTATAGCATATAAGTTATAAACTTTATATTATTTTAATTGATATTTCATTTTGTTTTTCACAAAAAAATGTCCCTTGCGACAAAAGCTAAGTTGTTAAAACCAAGTAGTAGTTGTGTCTAAAAAAATATTCTCTTATTTTAGAAGTTACAGTGGAACACACATTTTACAACTTTGGAAGTATCTTTCGCGCAAGCTATTCAGTTTAGAAAAAAAATATATTAAAAATTTAAGCAGTATTGTGCAATTTAAGCAAAGCTGATATAGTATGTTTATAGATATCTACTCTCAAATTTAAGTGGACATTTATTATTTCAATCAAAAGAGATTCCATATTATACTTATAAAAACTATAGATATTTTATATGTAACGTACAAACAAGATGTTGATATCGACATTTCTTTAATTTTGTCCCATCAGTTCTATATAGAACTAAAATTAAGGGGTACTACTGGGATGCACCCTAAATAGTTAGTTTAATAGGTTAGTCGTGATTGATTTACAAACATATAGATACCACGTACAGATTCACATATTGAATATAGATATTTACTTCAACAATATCAGTATTACACATTAACAGTGAACAATTTGTTTTAATTTCCTTTATCTTAACAACGGAAGTATTCTTGCGTAACGACGGTTGTGTAAAACAATCCAAACTACCGGTGTTTTATACATTAAAGACATTTTAACAACGTTTAAACTAGATAATTCATAACCAAATATTTTTTTGACGTTATTGCAAGGTAGAGTAACGAGTGGTGCCTTCTGAATTGATTTATTACTTTACAACAAGTAGCTGTTGATAGTTGATATCTTTACAAATGCGATTCCAAGTTTTTGAACTTCTTCTTTCTTATATTATAAATTAGCAGTCGCCCGCGACTTCGTCCGCGTGAAAACCTCTTAGGTACCCTTTTAATTTTAAGGACAGACTTTCATATAAAGTGTGCTCTTTTCCCGCTACCCCTCTCAATTTAATTTTTTTATAGTTTCCCGTCAACCAATATCCTCCGTCCCGTTCCGTGTAATTTTTGTTAAACATTGTACGATATTACAGTACATTAACATTAACAATATACATATATTTATAGCTCTTAGCAAATGCATTAATTTCGACCAAATTTGATTACCATAAAAACGGTTCTAGTGAGTTAATCTTAAAAGATAGACATATACTGTCGTGGACATTTTTTTGATCATTTCAAGAGGAATAATTCTTTCATACATATATTTTTGGTATCTTGAACCGTTTTTGCAGCGCACGCAACGGAAGCCCTCAAGGATGAATAATTTTCCCCGTTTTTTTCACATTTTCCATTATTTCTTCGCTCCTAATAGTTACAGCGCAATGTTATATAGCCTAAAGCCTTCCTCGATAACTGGTCTATTTAACACAAAAAGAATTTTTCAATTCGAACCAGTGGTTCCTGAGATTAGCGCTTCAAAAAAATAAACGAAACTCTTCAGCTTTATAATATATATATATATAGATTTAATTACAGAAATAAAAAATATTATAATTAATTGTATTATTCAAATGAACTAATACAAAAAATGTAATTATAAATGTCCATAACTACTTAAGATAGAGCTCTGGATATATTTTGTCGAGAAATCGATATTCGAAACGTCATCCTGGGCCTACAGGTCTAATATTAACTTTTAACAACCGATATTTTTCGACGGCCGAGTGGCGCATTGGGTAGTGACCCTGCTTCTGCGTCCTAGGCTGTGGGTTTCCCACATCTGGAAAATGTTTGTGTGATAAGCATCGATATTTTCCAGTGTCTGGGTGTTTACCTATATATTATAAATATTTATGTATAATATATATAAAAATATTCATCAGTTATCATAACACAAGCTACCTAAGCTTATTTTGGGGCTATATAGCGATGTATATAATTGTCCTATAATATTTATTTATGATCATATAGGTACTGTTTTTGAGGAGGTACATTTATTTTAAAATAAATATCCAAGCGGCTAAATCAAATTTACTGAGTGTATGAGATTTAAATGGATTAGAAACCGAGCAAGGGCAATGCATACCTACTGTATGGCTAAGTGTAGTTGTTGTCAATTCAATAATAAGAAATAGGAATCTAGACGTCCAAATGAAACAATTTATACTCCTTAATTTTATTCAATCAGAATAAAATATGGTTTTACAATTATTTATTTTACAATATTATTATGACCTTACTAATGAACTAAACAAAAATGGCTATGTGGTTAGTTTATACGCGGTAGAAGTGGGTGCGAGGGGTATACCAGCGAAGTCTCTCTACAACCTGCTAAAAGACCTTGGCCTTACTAGAAGTGCAGTAAGCTCCATATTGGAACGAGTGTCCAAAGCTGCTGTAGTAAGGTCCTTCCGTATTTGGCTGGGCAGGGAGAATAACTTGAACAGAGGAGGTGAGTGTTGACGCGCGTCACTAAGGGTACCCTTAAACCTACACCCGAGTCACAAGTCTCGGGCTCTGTTCGGAGTTGTTCTCTCAGCCACGCGATGGACCCGGCACCCGCACGGTGAATCCATGGAATGCTAAGATATTCGTCTCTCTAAGACTAAAGTAATCCAGATGAATAATTTAAGGCCAAACTTGATGGAGTTATGTTGTTTTAAGTTCCTATAGTGACCTTCTCGCCCCAGCATCAGATCAGCTGCATGTTGTCGTTATTTTAAGCTCAATCGGAAGTGGGTCGACTTTAACTAGCAAAATTTCATTTCAGACCGGGACAGGTAAAATTGGATCAGTGCAGTGGGTAGTGTAGTGATACTGCCTACTATTCAAGTTTTGGTTCGATTTCTACAACTGGAAAATATGTGTAATGAATGTGGAATTTTTCCAGTATCTAGGTTTATGTTATGTGGCCTGTGTTATTCTGATCATCATCATCATCATCATTATCAGCCTATTAACGGCCCACTACAAGGCTAGGCCTCCCTCCTTATAGGAGAGGGGATATGGAGCGTACACCCACCACGCTGCTCCAATGCGGGTTGGCGGGCTTAAGGTGATAATGTTTCATTTATTAACGATCACTATCAGATGTTGATGCTAGTGACCGGGCCCGAAGGCTTAACGTGCTCTCCGAGGCACGGGGGTGTAACACCACCAACTTCCAGTCTTGGAATTGAACACTTCATAGAAGAATGAAAAAGTTCAGAATTATTCCTCGACCCAACACAAGAATCGAACCCAGGACCTCGTGATCGAAGCCACATAGGCTAACCACTAGACAAACGAGGCAGTTATTCTGATATGTAAGCTATATTATTGTGAAGTTTCATCAAAATCCAGTCAGTTGTTTGTATGTTTGTTGTAAAAGATCAACAAACATACAAACTTTTCACTCAATCACGCCTATACTAAGGAACCGATTTAAATAAAAGTTGGTATAGAGATAAACTGCAGCCTGAGCAACGACATAAGCTACTTCTTGTCATAGTATCACAAAACAGAATTTCTCGCGGACAGAGTCGCGGGCGTCCGCTAGTAACACATAAATGACCATAACATCATACCCGATGCACACTTTACGTATTGTATTTCAACAAAGACGCAAAAAATATCTACAAAAAGATCATCATTCTCAGTTGGTATTAAATTTCACAATCGTGCATACATTTCATAAGCATACATTGACATTAATGTAAATATGCTAGATGCATTATTTTGAAATCCCAAGTACTTGTATTTTATATGGTACACTCAGTAGAGTGCACTCCATAAAAGCAAAAGACGTTGCCTATTCTCAGCGATTTTTAAACAACTATAGTGGTAGACCCCTTTTGTGTATCTTTTAATATACTTATCAGCCTATTAACGGCCCACTACAGGGCCTGGCCTCCCTCCTTATAGGAGAGGGGATATGGAGCGTTCACCCAGAACGCTGCTCCAATGCGGGTTAGCAGGCTTAGGGTGATAATGTTTCATTTATTAACAATCACAATCAGATGTTGATGACAGTGACTGGGACCAACGGCTTAACTTGCTCTCCGAGGCACGGGGTGTAGCACAATCAATTTCCCGACTCCGGGCTTGGAATATACTGAGAATTTCATAGAAGAATGAAAAATTCTGAATTGTTCCATGACTCGACCCAGGATTCGAACCCAGGACCTCGTCAGATAGGCTAACTACTACAACAACGAGGCAGTCAGCTGGGCAGATTAAGAAATTCTATATTGGTCCAGATCTGAAGGGTGGGAAGCTTCAGCTGTGCTCAAGAAAGGTCGAAGTCTTTCAAATCGCCCACACATTGCATTGCTCCACTGAGGCCGTCAATGAAATTATGCTACTACTACATTAATATTCACAAGCATACCTTAAGTCTCCGAACAAGCTCGTCTGGTCCAAGGTCATCGGTAATGGGGCGACAGCCTTGTGGGTATACTATTTCCGCCATGGTGCAAATCTGCAACGGTTATAAACTTGGTAACACAGTTCCAAAAGCTGATGGTCATTAGGATCTCAAGGTGCTGGAATGGCGAGCCAGCACCGCAAAGTACAGTGTTGGACTACCCCCTACAAGGTAAACCGATGAAATAGGGAGGGATGCACAGAGTTACTGGATGCAGTGGGCTGAAGACCGTGATGTTTGTCCTTAAAAAAGACCTATATCTAGCAATAATGACATTTGTCACAGTAGGTCTTAGTAAAGCAGTTCAATTTTACTTAAAAATGTAATTCCTTATCTACTAGTTGATATAATATGTAATTACAATTAATGTGTAACCATATATCATCAGTTTAACTTAGCGCTTCGTGATTAATCAAACTCAACTCAAACAAAAGAATTAATTAACATTTGCTTCATATTTTCTGTTCTTGAAATAATAATGAATTTTTAAACATTTACCTACCTTGTAACACTACATTCTTGTAAATAACAATTCAATAGGTATGCCTCTTGAATGAATTTATAAATAGAACTAAAACCTAAATTAATAATTGTTATGAGGAAATATTTTTTTTATGTTGATTGTGTATTTGTCGTAAATAGGTTTCAAACTATCGAGTGTGAGTCTGACATATTTTAAAAACTATATTATAATCTGTACATTAAATATTTTTTTAAAAAACTATGTGGGATATATTGCTGTATACTTGATACAGACAACAAAATAACGTCTTTTAAAATTTTTGTCTGTTTGTCTGTTTGCACATTTAAAACTACTGGACTAATTTTTAATATGGTTTTCATGATAGATTAAACTTAGCTCTGGGCTAGCTTTAGGCTGTGTTTCATGGAGATTGGATGTAAGGAAAAAGTTATGAACGAATTTCACTAAGGATGTAGCCGCATTGAAAGTACTGAATGAATTCAAATGATACTTGGCAAAATTTGATAATAGATAAGTACCATTCCCTTAAGAGAAGGGTTGAACATCCATGTGAAGAAAGTCAGGGGTGTCCTTTAGTTAACTACATTTCAATAAAAAAATTAATATAACAGCCTTATTATCAACTACCTATGTCCTGCGATTTCACCTGTGTAGACCTTTTTCCCATGAGAACATCTTGAAACCTGTTCTTAATGAGTGTATGCATTACAAAATGGATTTCGTTAACTATAAGGCTTCATTTTAGGTTCAATAGATTAAGTGAGATAGTAATATTAATCCTTAATTAGTGAAAGTTTGTAAGTATGGTATTTTGCTTCTATAAATACTAATGATTTTGGACTTATATTATAGGTTCCAACAGAATAACAGATAGGCTACATTTTATAGAACATTGGTATAATTTGATAGTATTATTATAATAATAATAATGATGAAAAATTCTCATCAAATTAAAAAAACTTACGTAGAGAAAACAACTTTTAAAACCAATGCACAATTGTTGGCTATTGCTAATGAGCAACTAAATCAAATTGTTCTCTATAAATTTTGCTAAAAACTCATTAGATTTGTCTTAGCTACATGATTGGATGAAAATGGAATCCTCATTCTTTCATATTTATACTTCACTAGAGGACGCCCGCGGTTTCACCCGTGTAGTTCTCATTCCCGTGGGAATTTCGGTATAAAATGTAGCCTATGTGTTATTCTGATGTATAAGCTATATTGTGGTAAAGTTTCATTCAAATCCATTCAGTAGTTTTTACGTGAAAAGAACAAACATCCATACATCATACACTGAAAAGTTTTGAGAGAAAGGTTCTTGAGGATAAATAACAATTCTGATGTCTATCTCTTTGTTCTATATAGGTTTTTTTTAATTTACATAAGGAAAGGAAGTGCAGGTCATGTCTAAATATGGTGATAAAAATAATTTATATTTTATAGCTAGATCAATTAGGAACATTTTATTGGTGACTTAAAGGTGTTAAGTAGTAATGTAGTATCTATCATTGTAACATTTTTTATATAGGAAGTATTTTAGTAGCTAAGTAGTATTTTTATCCCTATCAGAAATGTAAACACAATGAAATAATAAAGGAGAATGCCACTACACTTCTTAGTATTTTACCTATGATGCACATCAACCAAAGAATGTTTATGTTAAAATTCTCATTAGGAATGATACTTTTGAACAAAATAAATATAATAATATAATTGTAATACAGTTTAAGCTTGTCAAGGAGTCAAAGGGCAGCCAGAATGTGCTTTAATGGACATTTCACTCCTTCAGTCAAACCTGATCCTTGAGTAATCAAATCTAAAGTACTGTATGTTGAAATGGTATACTTTGGTCAAAAACATTGCTATCAGTGGATATTGGGGATACTTTCCTGGTTATTACGAAAAAATATGTGCCTTGGAATTTTTAAGCATTTAAGGGCTTTCTTCTGTGTCTTACCTAATGATTTACAAAAAATTATCTCCAAAATACAATTATATAAAAATTAAAAGTGAGAATGTTACAAACTTTCATTATATATCCTTGTAATTTGGTCATTGCATTTAACTGATTCAATCTAGTTTCTTTATTATTTTAGGTTTCAGGTTTAGGTAACAAAAATAAACATTCTCATTTTCATATCATTACATTACATTTCTGACTGTAACCTTTACAAAAGTTTTTGTCTTAGACAATGTTTAAGAATTTTTCATGAGTCTGTGCATGCTTATAAACTCAAAACAAGTATAATACTCAGTTAGTTTTAAGTCATTCTAGATGATAAAGCAACACTCTAAATCATATATAAAATAGCAAAAAACTTAACGACTAGACTCCTACCTATGAATTGCGTATTTCAATGATCATAAACATTCTCTCTGCATTCACAATAACATCGTAACATTATCACGCCATTATTTATTAATTTAATAAAACATCACTAACAAATAACATTCTTGTAAGCATACGGCCTATTTATTTTTGCTATTCAAATGTGTTTGCATTCGTGGTTGCTACTAGCTTTCATACCACATTTGCTAGATCATAACTAGAGCCGTGAGACTTTTATATCCAAACAAACACAAAATTTCTAGGTTAATCAACCATCGGTTATCCCTTAATCACATACGTCTTCTCATTTTAATGGCAAATTATCACAAAATATAGTAATAAGAACGTCTAATGGCTAAAATACGTACAAGAAATCATAGACGTGGGGCCTGTGTTCCCGATGTTTACAAATTTCTCCACAGCAGCTTAACCCAAACAAAGTGATCACGGTAACAACATATTTATATTACAAAATCATCACTAGAAAACGTATCCTTTGGATAAAGAAATGTCCTATTGATCTAAATACATAGAAAACCCGTAACAAAAATCTTTTATCAATCGGTGGACGCCAAACTGCGGGAAAAACTACAGCGAAGTTAGCCACATGTCGCTACACAAGTCAAGGTTACTCTATTGTCTATGCTCTTTATTCGTTTAGAAATTGTCATTATGTCAAAATCAAAATAATTGGTATTTGGATAGTTTAATTTTACCTAAATTATACTTTGTTAAATTGTTTTAGAACAAAACAATGATAAAATAAATATCTAAAAATACTAAATGTGATTGCTTACATTGATTAATTAACTAAATTACATTAATAAGAGCACTATTAATTTTCGTTTACCTAGGTTCCCGCTAATTTTTAATTTTCATAGACTTATTATATATAGGGGATTTGGATTTCTCGTACATCTTTCCCTGGCCAATTATTTACAACTATTTTTAATAACCAAATAAAAAGCGGGTGTTATAAATAAAACGAATCATTTTGCTCAATATTTTATTTATAAAATTATCTTAATTAGTTCTCAAACGTCTATTTAAGAAAAAGAAACTACTTATTTGCTATACTTAGTATATCCAGATAAGTAATTTAACACTACTTAGAAAGTTAACAAGAAGCAGAATATAATAAGTATATAATTTAAGCAGCAGTCAGGTTGTCATGTTGTTCTTTTCACCTAATAGACTTGCTAATAAATTCTCTAAGAAATCATTGTAATTTACTCTTACAATGACACATGCATCCGTTAAAGAATGGTAACGTGACTCCACCGACGGCTGCCACTACTCTAATTTCTGTACAAAGTTACAAAATAGAAAATTCACTATCCAAAAAGTAGTTATAGTCCTATACTATACTTTTACTTGTTCCTATACCCAAAAACAAATTTCGTACCTTTATCATTTTTATAAGTACTTATCATGAGATCGCATAAACAAACCCATCGGTATTAAATTATCATCACGTAAAAATATAAAAAAAATTCAAGTGCAAATCAAATAAAAATAAAGAAATATATTTGAAAATTGCTTAAAATCAATTGAAAAATGACATAGCTGTTATTTCGAGTATTAAAATTAAACTTTTTTTAATATACTTTAAACTATAGTTAGCTTAATCTAATCCAATTCCAATTTTCTGAATGATCCCGCAGTTGAATGTATATCTTGAGTTAGATCATTTTTCTCAAGTGCATACAAATCCACACACATATCATCTAAAGACAGTAAATCCTCCCTATGTTTCAAAAGCTTCCGTTTTAATTCTTCGATCATATCCCTCAAAGGAACAGTGCCACCATATTCTTTTGGCAAAATAGCAGGATCAACATACTTGTTTAAGTCCTCTGATGTTCGATGGAACTGAAATAAAAATAAATATTATTTATATTATTTTTTCTTTAAAACTAAACTCCTTAGTGAAGGTAGCACAAAATCAACTTTCTAAACCAATAATCTGAAGTTAGCGTTATATCATTTGTATGACTGTTCTTAGATTCTTACTTTCTTAGTTGATTGTTATAGTCTATGATCAGATCTGCGAGAACATTCTATTTTCAAAATAAGCTAGTAGCGGTACTTTTGAATATTCTACTTTTCTCGCCATTGATAAATCAGTAAACATCGATGTTTATCGCTAATTTTTTTCAGTCATGAAAAATATGAACAATCCGTCAGTCGATTGGAACCAATAATGAAATAACTTTCCATTTAATAAAAGTTTTTTTATCAAAAATAAAAATTATGTTGTATAATTTTTGATAAATTAGTTTTTGTGATATTTGCAGAAATGAAGGTTTTTATTTATGACCAATCCCGTCCATGTTTCGACCTCTCGGTATTGAATTCTGTCCCGGATGCTGAGTGTCGAAGAGCTACAGCTACCTGTGGAGCTATTGACGCTTAAATATTTTAGATAATTTTTGACGTGACACCTGACTCTGCGGCGTTACCTCGCTTTGGTAAGGCTTGAAGTGCAAGCGAGAGCGCGGAGATTGACCTATTTAAATATTTTAGACAATTTTTTACAACATTAGTAATACTTGCGTGCTGAAGTTGAATTTTCAATTATAGTAAAGATTTGTTGTCATTGACAACTTGTTAATATTTCCATGACTGGTAAAAAACTGGCCAATAAAAATATTTATTGCAAATGTCTAATGCATAAATAGTGAATGCATAGATGCTGACTAAATTATCATAAAATTATAATATGCATTTTTTTACCAAAACTCGATCCTTTAGCTTATCGCTGAGTAAGGATATGGCGAACTCGAAGAATTTTACGCCATAGTGCGGAATGTTCACGAAGTGAGTGCGCTTGTGACGCATAGGAGTGGAATTCTGTGAAATAATAAATATTGTTATTATGTAGGTAGTCGACCTACATGCTTAGCTTAATAGAAAGGACTTTGATTATATTCTCATTTAGGGGCAATTGTTATTTTAAGATTTCTAAATTAGGTTCAATAGAGCAGTATTCCCCAAATTCCACGTTAGTTTTAAATGCGAACTACAGCGGATGCAAAGCGAAATTCTCGAATGACACTTTGTCGTATTGGACTGACAGTCGAACTAATTAGTGGGGTAGTTAAAAACATCTCGCCGATAATCCGGGCAACCGTTGTGTATCGGCTTTAAAAATGTTTTTTTAAGAATCTTAGCTTAGCTTGAACCGTAGCTTGACTTGAACGTACCCTCCAGCGACTTATCTACATATATAATGTCTATTTAATACTTGTCACTCTCTTTAATAAGCCAACCTAAGATATAAGATCAGGTCGGAATAAGTGCAATCAAGGGTTAACCACCCTGTCATTCAATAAAAAAAAATCAAATGACGTAGTGGCATTTTAAAATTGTAATGATGCAGTGGCTTATTGTTATGTAAATGTTATTGATTCCTATACGTTTCCAATCTCAGCCTGCGAACTTCGACAATTTAAATAAATTAGCACAGACTTAGATCGTAAGATTAGTTTTCCCTCGTTATAGTAGGTAAACTAAACTTATCTTGATTTATCAACTTACTCTGTGTTAACTAAATATTTATAATAACAGAGGTTGTCACGCATCTATTTCCGAGCCAAACGAGCGAGTTCTTACGCTCAGAGTGCTTAGTGTGAGCTTTCACCAAAACAAATCGAAAACTTCACTTGCGCGTAAAGTCTAATTTTATAGGGAATTGAAACAGCGCCCCTGGCAGTATCGAGAGAAAACTAAAATGGGTGAGTGTCAGTGTCATATAAAATTAGCGTTTAGCGTTCTCGATATCGACGCGGTAAAATCTTACACTAGCCACATTGTTCTTACGTTAACAAATCGAAATAGAGTTCAATAAACTTAAAGGCGTGAAAAACTTCTTGTGACGCTTCACTTCGACTCTGCAACAATGTTATATAGTATGGGTAGAAATTGTTTTCAGTACATCATGTTCGAAGGTACATCACCTGTATACAATTGAGCATGATGCGGACGTCGGTGAGGGACCAGAGGCTCACGTGCGGCATCTGCATGCCGGCCTCATCGTTGACGTGCGTGTAGCCGAGCAGCTGCGAGCGAGGCTCGTCCAGTAGCAGCTCCACGATCATCGAGTGCACGCGCGCCATCACGCAGCTGTCGTACAGGTGGGGGTCGAAACGACCTGGTGAAAAAGGTTTATGTATTGTTCACTTTTTAGGGGTTGCCCAACTGTACACCTAGAGCTTCGCTTTCCCGTTCGCTTCTACTAGGTATATGATGAGAGACCATGAACCGTTACAAGTAAATATGAGCATTATTATAATTGTATTATCGTTTATGTCTTTATATGCATATTGTTAGTGTACTGAAATAAATAAATAAACCGTTAAATCTGATGGAGGTATCTAGGGTGAAAAAGCGTAGTTATGACCGTTAAACTATTACCTGTTAGGTATTGAAAATAGTCATTGATATTTCGCTCTCAAAAATTATCCATTTAACGTAAAACTTACACTTAAAATCAGTTGAAAATAAAAAAAATGCACCTATTTGCAACTTTTGAATTTGAGTTCATTAACTTAGAGATATTAAAGTAAAATCCACTTAAAATAGAGAAACTAGCAACTAGCAATTAAGCAGACAAATTTTTGATTAAGGCCTGTGTGCACCAAGATTTCGGAATCATAACCAACGGTTAACATAAAGCTAACTATACATTTACTGTTCATGACAATCTGTACGTCGGTTAAGGACGTAAACCGGGCCGTTATCTTAACCGAGCTTACATTCTTAACCGGCGTACGGATTGTCGTGAACAGTAAATTTATAGTAAATGTTATGTTATGTTAACCGTTAGTTATGATAACTGAAATCTTGGTGCACACAGGCCTAAGATCGTCAGCATTAGTAAAAACCCAAAAAGGCCAAGAAATAGTTGGCACCCATGAAATTAAATATGCCTGTTGTTTAGGCCTGTGTGCACCAAAATTTCGGTTATCATAACCAACGGTTAACATAAGCTAAGTCCTTAGCCGGCGTACGGGTTGTCGTGAGCAGTAAATTTATAGTTAGCTTATGTTAACCGTTGGTTATGATAACCGAAATCTTGATGCACACAGGCCTTACTATCTTCAATAATGATTAATAATATTATGTTATTTTGCTTCTCTCTTAAATCTTTTCTCTGTACGGGCTTACCCATGCAAGATAAGACGACCCGCCGGCCTTCCGAGTCCCGTTTGATCAGCGGAACCAAATAGCCGGCGTCAATGACCGCTGCTATCTTGGGATCCAGGGGGTCCAGTTTTTGAAACCATTGCGGATACATTTGCCGGATGGTCAGGTATCGCTCCAGCATCGAGCACGCTTGTGGGATGGAGTACTTCTTTGTGCGAAGAAACCGGAGCAAGAAAGGCGTATCTGCAAAAGTGTAGGTAGGTTTAATTAAAATTCGCTGTCTTTGAACATTTGATTGGTATGTAAGTCGCCGTAAAACCATTCCTTCTTCTTATATTTTTCAATTTTTTATAAGAAACTTACACAACAGCTTACACAATTATTTTTCCGGGACTGCTAAAAAGTTAGCAATTATTATTATAAAAACAAAAAACCCGACTGCTTAGAAGTTATGAACTGAAAAGAGAAAAACAAGGATCACTATATCTGTATAAAATTGTAAATACTTTATGGTGCTGCAAACAGGGACAAAATATTTTAACCTGCGGGGAAAGAAAGATCTACCAAAACTACGTTTGTCCCCGCCTGCAGCACCATAAAGTATTTAGAATTTTATACAGATATAGTAATTTTATACAGGTATAGTATAGATCCTTGTTGTTCTCTTTTCAGTTCATAACTTCTAAGCATTCGGGTTTTTTGTTTTTATAATAATAATTTTATTTGAGACATTTTAATTTTAGTTTATGGTATAGAAATGAGACGGTACACTTAGTACACTTTGGCCATTTTTTGTTAAAAAAGTAATATGAACATTATACAATATTTATATTTTTGAAATGGTCTTCTTAAGATCTTTCAATTGGTACCCTACCCTGGTAAATATTGCTAAGATAAGAGAAAAAATTACACACATCCCCCCTTTTTTCCCCCATTTACAGCCGCCATTTTGAAAATTTATATAGTCTATGTCACTACCACAATTTTGACAAATTCAACGACAACTTACATGTCAAACTCCGTTCAGCCGTTTAGGCTGTAGCGCGTCCCGAAGAAATGGACATACATACATACATACGCTCGAAAAACATAACCCTCCTTCTGACGCAGTCGGGTAAAATGCCCTTGTTTACTAGAATATGAGTAGGTATGTATAATGGGCTTTAATCTTAATTTGATTCAAAATAGATATTATTGTATTAATTTAATTATTTATTCTGTTCTTCTAAAATTAGTTTGATTTCGATGAAACTTTGTTAAGTTAACATTGATAATTGAAAAAAAGTAAAGGAATATTTCTGTGGATAACTGCGCAGGTGTTTATTTTAAAATTGATGTTATTTCAAAACATTAAGCAATTATAGATTACTAGCTTTTGCCCGCGACTTCGTCCGCGTGGAATTAGTTATTACGGCAGCCTAATTTTTCTAAGCTTTGAATGTCATATTTATTAATATCTAATCAACTGCCTAAGAAATAGGTCTTAAGCTTTCAAAATGACGATACTTTCATACAACATTTCATCCCCCCTTTAACACCTTACAACCTTTTTTTTGCTCAATTAAAAGTAGCCTATGTCCTTTTTCAGGCTCTAGACTTACTGTGTACCATTTAAATCGGTTCAGTAGTTGTAGAGTGAAAGCAAGACAGACAGACAGACAGACAGAGTTACTTTCGCATTTATAATATTAGTTAGGATTACTTCAGTAAGTAAGTAATACGGATATTTCGAATACGAAGCATAGGTAATGTAGGTAAAGCACCTACTCATAACTGCACTTGTCCACCCCAAAGCCCGATCTGCTGTTTCGAAATATAATTGAAGTTAACATACCGGTTCTGCATTTCTTGATTGCAGGATGTTTCTCAATAAAGTGCCTCATTTGCGAAAGGGCCTGTTCTCTCAGCGCCGCCTCCTCCCGTATGTCGGTTCTGGCCCTTTCCCTTAATTCCATAGGAAGCTCTCCGGTTTCCCGTTCGTTGTTTTCCAATATGGCGAGCCTTTCGTCGTCGGTAAGTCTCGGGGCGTCTGGTTTAGGTTTGTGCTCCATTCGACGTTCTTCGGGTTGTAGGACGGAGGTCGCCATTTTAGTACCTGTAAAAAAATCCGAAAATAAAGCCATTATTTTGCGATATTACCTATACAAGATGTAAGGGGCATGTCAAGGAAAGCTTCTTTAAGAGGCTACAAATCTTTTATTATAAGCAAAGTTAAGGTCTGGAATGTCCTTCTGAAGTCAGTTTTTCCTTATTCCTACAACTATCTTTAAAAGAAGAGTGATTACGTATCTTCTTTCTTTCTTTCTTTTGACGACCTCCGTGGCGCAGTGGTATGCGCGGTGGATTTATAAGACGGAGGTTCTGAGTTCAATTCCCGGCGGGGCGGATTGAGATTTTTCTTAATTTGTCTTGGTCTGGCTGGTGGGAGGCTTTCGCCGTGGCTAGTTACCACCCTACCGACAAGGACGTATCGCCAAGCGATTTAGCGTTCCGGTACGATGTTGTGTAGAAACCGAAAGGGGTGTGGATTTTCGTCCCACTCCTAACAAGTTGGCCCGCTTCCATCTTAGACTGCATCATCACTTAACATCAGGTGTGATAGCAGTCAAGGGCCAAATTGTAGTCGAAAAAAAAAAAATCTTCTAAACAAGCGTGTCCCACCTTAGACCACATTTATACTTACTGCCTAACAGGTGAGAGCGCGAGCTTATTTCATATAAAAAATTATTACTGCAGCACTGCTTTAAGTTTTCGTAAAATGCCCCTTTACACTTGATATTACCTGGGCCCAGTGACAAAGCATGCGACTTTGAGCCAAGATGTCCTAACTTCGTACAAATAACTGTATAACGTTTATGTATAGTTTCGTTTTTGTAAACAATTGTGTACGTAGCAATTGTGAAATGTATGCAAAACCTAATGAACAAATATTACGAAATTATTAAACGTATATACTCTATACTCAAGCGTGAACATCTATAATAAATAATTAAAATTGTTAAAAGTTTTCTATTAATTATTCATTTTTACTAATTTTGCAACCCAATCAGTTTAATACATTATTGTGGTTACAAAAGCTATTTTCAAATACAATTAAAATTGAATTATAAATAAGGAGTATATAATTATGGAGTCGCAGTGCAAAAAAATTCTTCCGTAACATTTCACCGCGCCTAATTGCCTCAACTGGTGACCGAAGGGCTGGCTCATTTTTTGCGCAAAGGATTAGCCTGGCTATCCAACGCGGAAATGCAGCCAGTATTCTTGCCACCATTCCACGTGGGCATGATTTGTATAGTTATTAGAATAAGTTAGCTAAAGTTCCTTATTGTATTCTTTCTCAATAAAAAAAAAAATTATACATATTTTAAAATTATCTTTTACCACTGAACAGTGAACCATAATATCGATCTACTAAATAAACCCAAAAAACGTCTTATAAAATAAGTAGTTCAAAACCACAACTTTGCGAAAGTCGGTCGCTATTCGAAAACTGGAATCACCCAGTTGTTTTAAGTTTCAACATTGAATCTCTCAGACCATAATCTATTGACCCACTTTGCCAGTCACCCATCATTCTTATGCAACGAGAAACATGGCTATGCCTTTATGTTATGGTCACGTTACGCAAAGGATGTCATAGTAATAGGTAACACTTAGTAGTTAGTAAATACTACCGTATCCGCCTTAAGCGAGGTAGAGTTGCGTATATCAAAGAAATTGTGGAAATAGGATTCAGTACAGTCCAGATTTCAGTACAAATCTATGAGCTATCTACGTATCCAAGCATTACGCAGGTAGTTTTCTCAACATCTATATTATATAACATATCGACGCATTTTAAACTGAGTCGTCGGGCAATAAATGACATTAATTAAACGCTCTAAGCAGTTTTGGATATTCTATTTAATGAAATTAAAACGCCTAATAGTGACTTTTTGTGCTTAAATCTTCGATAAGTTGTTGAGCAACGTTATTTATCAATACGACCGACCGACCCGACAACTCAGTTTAATATGCGTCACCATTATCGAAACATCCGTTCTTAGTGAGCGTCTACATCTACATCTCCTGATGTCCCTGGTGAGTTAGTCAGTCAATTAGTGGTACGAGTATGTCGCTTGCAATCACGCTACAGCTATGCTTAAAACGGTTCGTTGCCACTAGTACCATTGACAGTTCCATGATGGAACTAGTGATAATTTTTGTTATCACTAGTTCTATTTTAAAAGGAATACGAAGACAGTGGAACTAATGTTGAATTATTTTATGGTTCTTTGCCACTAGTACGATTAACAGTTCCATAATGGAACTAGTAATGATTTTTAATTCAACATTACTTCCATTGTCTTCGTATTCCTTTTAAAATGGAACTTGTGATAACAAAAACTATCACTAGTTCCATCATGGAACTGTTAATGGTACTAGTGGCAACGAACCGAAATAAGTGGCAATTCTCCCAGACACACAAGACAAGGATAGTCTAGTAGATTGTACTAAAAGAACTGTCTACTTAGATCTAAATAATATTATACCATCGGATATAAACAAGACAGGATGACTACCTAAAGAGCTAGAAATATTCACTGGGACCAAGGTGATTCCATCATGGAACTGTTAATGGTACTAGTGGCAACGAACAACGGCATAAAATAATTCAACATTAGTTCCATTGTCTTCGTATTCCTTTTAAAATGGAACTAGTGATAACAAAAATTATCACTAGTTCCATCATGGAACTGTTAATGGTACTAGTGGCAACGACCCTTAAAACTAAACTTCACGTACGTCGTAATACAGGACGTCCCGCATTTTTAACTGAGTTTTGTTGTTTATTGTTCGTAGTTTACCTACTTGCTGCAGTGAGATGACAAGTTTTGTGCTACTGTATACCTCGCTACGCTCAGGATTCTTTATTGCTCTACTCGTGGTTCAATGTTAGAATCATACATTGGCTCGGACTCAATACGCACACTCGCAACGAAATCAATTTTGCAGCATTGAATAATAAAATATAACTATTAGGTACTTATTGATAACAAAATAAATTGTAACATTTTTTTAACCTACTACGAGTACGTGTAGGTGACAAAAAATATTACTTATATTTTGTATAACTAGTATTATTAAATTAAGACAAATGTGTATCAAATCAAGTTTGATCAAACTAGTTTTATTTTCATAGATGCCTAAACAGATACCTAATATTTATGATTCAGTGTTTAGATAGAGTTGATAAAAATATAAAATATCCCTGCGGATTTGCTTGTTTATAAGTTATTTTGTTCCTTGATAAAATTTTTTTCTTACAAATTCCTCAAAAAAACTTTGGTGGCATGTTCGCATTATGCTCGCAAATGTTTCTGAACCAAAAAAAATTTTAAATAAAAATAGAACCGACTCAAAACGCACTAAAAAGTAAAAAATAACTGTGCCATTTAGTTGCTTTAATTTATTTAAGCATATCTATGAAGTCGGTGCCAGCCAAGTTTAAGGAACATTTATTTTACGTAGTAAAGCAATTAGTGGGTTCTAGGTAACGTCCTTAAAGTACAAACCTTGGCTGGCACCGACTCCTAGATATGCTTAAATAAATTAAAGCAACTAAATGACACAGTTATTTTTTACTTTTTAGTGCGTTTTGGGTCGGTTATATTTTTTGTTAAAAATTTTTAGTCCTTACTTTTTAGTGATTTATCGCCACGTAACGTATTCGTACTATACTGTTACGGCATACGGCATATATATTATACGGCATTAGTAGCCAAAAAGCTACCGATACCGAGACAAAAACCCAAATCGCTGTAAGCGTGCCTCCATAATTTGAAGAGTTCTTTCAATTTCCCCAGGATATCATCATCAGATCCTAACATGATGAAAATGAGACAACCTTGAAAGTATGCCCTTTCTAATAAAAAAAGAATTATCAAAATCGGATAACTCTGTAAAAAGTTATGCGTGGTCATACATAAAAAAAATATTAAAAAAAAATATACGTGTCGAATTGAACCTGAGAACCTCCTCCGTTTTTTTTCGTCGGTTAAAAAATATTTCGCAGCGAAGCATAATAACGCTCCTTTCAAATTTTCCTCAAAATAGGGTAAATAGATAAGGGGCATTTTGAGGAAACTTTGGTGGTATGTTCGCATTATGCCCGCAAATGTTTCTGAACCAAAAAAGACGTAAGTATCAATTATAACGATTATCTGGTGTGGCTATTTAGTTGAGTAGGTATGCAGAGTAGACGTAGGTATAAAATGTATTACCACTATTGTTAGCGGCTCGCGAAATGAAAGCGAAATGCTTATTTTACATTGCCATTGTCAAAATCACTTTTACTGTGACGTGAAAGGCGAGTGAAAGTTTAGTCAGACCGTGTGACTGTGAGCTGATTCGAAGGTCAAAAGTTTAGCTCAAGAGCAAAGTGAGAATAAATAATAAATAAATATAGTCAGCTAAAGTGTGATGTCTTATGGCATCTTGTTGTGGGGAAAGGCTGCTGACATAAATTCTGTCTTTATGCTTCAGAAACGAGCAATTCGGTCGATTTATAAACTTAAACCACGCGAGTCCCTTCGAGTCAAATTTAAAGAAATAGGAATTCTTACAGTAGCCTGTCAATACATATTCAATAACCTAGTTTATGTTAAACAAAATATAAATATGTATAAACAGAAAAAGGACTTAAACGACCGTCTTCCTAGAAATGGACATAAGTTAGTCATATCAGCTTATCGCCTCCGAAAAATACAAAAATCTTTCGTAGGATTGGGTGTACTCTTCTACAACAAGATGCCCAATTCAGTTTTAGATCTGCCATTGCATAAGTTTAAGCAATGTATTAAAACTCACTTACTGAGTCAGGGTTATTATACTATCGATGAATTTTTAAATGACAAAGATGTTCAAAGGCAATTGGATAGGCTTTCAACTTCACACAGGAAGTAAAATAAATAACTTTATGTAACAACACACTTAATATTGTAAAATTGATAATATTATAAAAAGAGCAACTGTTGAGTTTCTTGCCGGCTCTTCTCAACAGGGCCTGCCTTCCGAGCCGGTGGTAGAGTCACTACAAATAGTCCAATTTGACGTTTCAAAAGTGCTTGTAATAAGCCTACTTGAAATAAACGATTTTGAATTTTTTTTTTTTTTAAAGAGTAGGCTGCGTTTATATCGAGGTACCAGAGAAACCAATATCCTAGAAGTATGCCAAAATCATTCCATGGATTTATAGAGCGGGCGTTTGGTCCATTGTGTGGCATTGGGAAAATCTTCGAACATAGCTTAAGACTTGTGGTATAATGTTAGGAGGTTTTCCTCCTTTATAACTTCTGAGCTCATGTTGTTCTCCCTGCCTAGCCAAAGGTGGGATCCCACTAGAGCAGCTTTTGTTACCTATTCTAAAAGAAACATGACTTGGTATGACTTGCTGCTGTTGCCGTAATTCTTGTCATGCCAAGGTACCATAAGCAGATTCCGCTGGAATACCCCTGGCCTCCACTTCTACTACAGACAAACTATAAAAACTAGATTCAATAACCGCTACCTGATGCGGTTATGCCTCGTACAGTCAGCAGAAATGGGACCAACACTATAACTAGCCAGTATCTACATATGTAGTATGTAGACTCTTGCGAGGATGTACTGAGCGTATGTTTATAAAAAGTCATATGCACAATGCATGGCAAGGCCTTGCTGGTCGGGTGCCTGGTAGCTCTAATGAGAATAAAACCTTATTGAATGCTCGTTAGCTTTAATGAGCTATGAACCTAAAGCGATCCAAATGCAAAGTTAGTACATAGGTATTATCTTCGACACTCAACATTCATCGCCCGTGACATTGAAGTCATATTATTCTACGGCCTGACTCCATTATCACTATCAAGAAATCCATTTGGAGTCAACTTGCGTGCACTACACTGGTCGATTTTATTGTCAAACGAATCAAGCTAAATTGTATCTTATTACGTTGTAATTAAGTTGAATGTTAATTGAATTATTATTTAAATTATTTTCGAAGACAAAGTTGTACGTTAAAAGCGTGGTTTATACAAAAGTTGTAATAAACATGCGTAGATAAGGGGTCCATTAGTTAAGTAAGTATGACGGGAGAAAGGGGTCAAGAAACATAAGCTCGTTGGGGTCAAGCCAATTTTCAGCCATTTTCATGTAGAGGAGACGATGGTCTCGGCAATTTACACTTAAATTTTTCCCGTAACGATTTTTTTTTAACAGCCTCATTTAAATTCAAGTAGGTTTTAGATAGTTGCAACACACTATTCACCACGCGGACGAAGTCGCGGGTGTTGCTAGTTAAATAACAATTTTAGGGGACATAACACAACTTAAATCACAGAACATAAATAATATATAAATAAATATTATAGGACAATTACACACATCGCTATATAGCCCCAAAGTAAGCTTAGGTAGCTTGTGTTATGGGTACTATGATAAGTGATGAATATTTTTATTTATATTATGCATAAATACTTATAATATATAGATAAACACCCAGACACTAGAAAACATCGATGCTCATCACACAAATATTTTCCAGATGTGGGAATCGAACCCACGGCCTAGGACGCAGAAGCAGGGTCACTACCTACTGCGCCACTCGGCCGTCAAACATGACGGGATCATAATCATAATAATGTTGAAACAAATTAAAGGCAATAATAAACTAAATTCGATCACACAAATTATAGTGACTTTCAAAAGAGCTTATAAAAGCCCCAAGTATGTACCTACTTACAATTATTATTAAACTCCAATCGTTGCATTTATGCAAGCGTGCAGTTCACGACTACCATTACCTACCTACTTATGTAGTAGATATTTAGTAATATCACTATAGGTAGTTTCAATTTACCTAAATCGTATTTTATATTCGTTTCTGTAGGTATAATTTTGAAAACGCTTTGCTTTTGCTATTTAAAGTG
This sequence comes from Mycalesis mineus, assembly GCA_034621355.1. Lineage (NCBI taxonomy): Eukaryota > Metazoa > Arthropoda > Insecta > Lepidoptera > Nymphalidae > Mycalesis > Mycalesis mineus. Next base: position 15,387,007 of record CM067882.1, read on the forward strand.
CACCCACAAATGTGAAACCTTTTATGGTTGATATATATATTTTTAACTGACGAAAAAAAACGGAGGGGGTTCTCAATTCGACACGTATATATATTTTTTTATATGTATGACCACGCATAACTTTATACAGAGTTGTCCGATTTTGATTCTTTTTTTATTACAAAGAACATACTTTCAAGGTGGTCCCATTATCATCATGTTAGAATCTGATGATGATATCCTGGGGTAATTGAAGGAACTGTTCAAATTTTGGAGGCACGCTTACAGCGATTTGGGTCTTTGTCTTGGTATCGGTAGCTTTTTGGCTACTAGTGCAGTATAGTACGAGTACGTAACGTGGCGATAAATCACTAAAAAGTAAGAAATAAAAAATTTTAACAAAAAATAGAACCGACTCAAAATGCACTAAAAAGTAAAAAATAACTGTGTCATTTAGTTGCTTTAATTTACTTAAGCATATCTAGGAGTCGGTGCTAGCCAAGGTTTCTACTTTAAGGACGTTACTAAGAACCCACAAACTGCTTTACTACGTAATATAAATGTTCCTTAAACTTGGCTGACACTGACTTCATAGATATAGATATACTTAAGTAAATTAAAGCAACTAAATGACACAGTTATTTTTTACTTTTTAGTGCGTTTTGAGTCGGTTTTATTTTTTGTTAAAAATTTTTTTAAATAAATATTTTAAACTTACGGAATCACATTTCGGCCACAAAATTCGGTATCCCGAGCGCACGTCACGTAATAAACCTACGCGGAGTGGGACTGCGCGGTCGATGCACCGGCCCACCGTTAGCTCCCGAAATATAGCCCGCTGTACATAGGTACTCTGTTTTATAAAGTACATAAGTAAAGCTTTTTCTGACCATGTAGTAGGTACCTACCTGGTACAAAATAAATAGGTATTAGCTGCCGAAATATAGCCCGCAGCTGAGAATAAGCCAATCAGTAGATACATACTGTTTTTATAGTAGGTACATAAGTGTGGCTGTGTATATTGGTTGCCAAATTCCAGGAACTTAGATAGTATCAATCTAATGCTTAGATTAAGTACGCAATGGATTCGCTCCGCTTAAGCAAGACTCATTATTCTAAACTGTACCTATCTTATATTTGACACACATACAAGTCTTAGGTCTGTGTGCACCATGATTTCGGTTATCATAACCAACGGTTAACATAAGCTATAAATTAACTGTTCACGACAACCGGACGCCGGTTAAGGACGTAAACCGGGCGGTTATCTTAACCGAGCTTACGTCCTTAACGTCCGTTGGTTATGATAACTGAAATCTTGGTGCACACAGGCCTTAAATGAGTAGAATTAACCAGAGTTTCGGAAAGCAGGTTTTTACCGAGATCTAACTAGCATATACAGTATCTATCAATGATATTTTAAAAACTCACATCCTTGTTTTTTTTACTTTGCACGACATTTTATCGTAACATGATAAAAAACAAAACCGACTTCAAAACGCACTTAAAAGTTAAAAGTATACCTAAAATAATTGCATCATTTAGCTACTTTAAATTACTTAATCAATTAAGCATACGAGTATCTATGAATCCGGCGCCATACAAGTATAAGGAACGTTTAAAAGCACTTTTTGGGTTCTAGGTAAAGTCCTTAAAGTAGAAAGCTTAGGTGGCACGGACTTTATAGATGTCGAAATAAGTATTCTGTAACAAGTTATGTGTGATCATACATAAAAAATACACGCGTCGAATTGAGGAAAACCAAGAATTGAGGCCCAATTGCAGTCTTCTAGAAAATTTAAGAATAGTTTTCAGTGGTCCAGGGATGTGTTTGATTGAAATAGAAAATACTTGACTTAGACATAGGTAGATATAATACGCGCGGATCAAATTTTCGTAAAAACAAATAATGATTTCTAAAGAATTCTATTGTTATTAAAAAGACACAATATTTTGATATGTTACGGAACGTACAGCACAAAAACTAAACAATCCAGTAGGTACCTTTCTATTTCAAATAATTTCTTATATTTATAAATACGAAATGCTCATTTTATATATATAACATCAAGCAAGCTATATAAAAGCTACTGAAAACAAAGGTAAATTAAAAAAAATTGGAGCTCAACCGAGGTCGTTGGCCGGACCGTTAGTCCCGAATCGCGACCGTCCCGTGGGACAGCTTGCTTAGGGATCCGCTGGAAAATGGAGCTTGGGTACGCTTTACTTTTTTAAAATGTCTAATGAACTATTCTTCCTGATAAAATTGAATCCAAATGTCAACGCTAACCAGCCTCCTTATTCTGTGACTATGTTTTAATTAGACGACATTGTGAGTTTCGAATTCGTCTACTCTACCTGTACCTCTACCTCTCTTTATCTATATTATCGCCCGTTAAACATCCTTACTCAAATAGCCCCGAAGAGCTGACAAAATACCTGCGATTTGCACCTAAGCCGGAAGTTGCTCATGAGATATTAACTCTTCAATTGTAAGGTACGTAACCACGTAACCAGAATGACCTCAGCTAAATCAAGTCATCACTGGTTTATATTTAAAGAATTTATCTTTTTTAAGCTTTGTTTATGTTTTCATTACCCATAAATGTTAGTTAGATATGTCTTAAACTACCAGTGCAATAAGTCCTACTTATTTTTTCTCTCATCTATCTTTATTTACACATTTTTTTTAAAATTTTTAACAATGTTATAAGTAATACAAAAAAATATATAAAAACACTATTAAAAATTTATAAAAAAATCTTCTCCTCCGTTTGCGGGGCCTTTGCGGGTCCAAGCAACCGGTGGTCAGGGCTCCAGAGTGAGGAACCTCCTCACAATACGCGCCGTTTCAAGGACTACTGCCCTCTGTATCCGACCCTTGATCCAACAATTAAGCGAAAGCTTCTTAAGGTGTTGATCGAAGCTTTTCGCAAAAAGACCATGGACTGAAACGACTATCGGAACAATAATAGTTGACTCAACATTCCACATAGCGATAATCTCGTGAGCGAGGTCCAAGTACTTTGATACTTTTTCCTTTTCGGCTTTCACGAGGTTATCATAATTATTGTTATTATAATTATTATAATTATTGTTTACTATTGTATCTTAATCCGTGCTCAGTGCGTAGTACTTTATAGTGGCATATGAAATTACAATCGTTAAATATACATTAAAATGTATACTGAACCCATGTGCTATAAGAACATTCATTCGCAAACCTGCAGTACATTTTCTTTATGCTCCTCCCCGTGCACATGGCGTTGACACGAATTTAAACTAACTTTGTATCTGATGCATTTTTAATATACAATTTGAAAACAGTGCACCTTTCTTGCTTATAAATTGAAATTGCTGTTCTTTTTAATTTTTACAATGTGTAGAGTTGCCCTAACTTTTGTGTTAAAAACTTAAAACATATGTTTGGTTGTCGTTTTAGGCCAATATCAATAAAGGTACGTACCTAATATATTAGTCAGTCTCGAAGGTTTACACACATAACTCACAAGTCATATCAAAGGCAAATTATGACATGACATCAATAGTTATAAACAAACATTTGCAAATAATTAAATTAATCCATTTACAATAGCCTCACGACTTAGTTTATATTTGTAACCCATCCATATATGGCCCAATTATAGTGAATACAATATACACTTAAGTACCAGGAAAACAGAACTGTAAAGTAGATTTATTGGCAAGGATATGACCATTGAGACATAATATGTCATAGATAATATAGTGTGAAAAGATTGATAGATATGCTATATTTTAGGCTCCGCCTGAAAACCAGCGTCACAGCTCCCTGTGGCTTCATGCTGAGGCGGAAACCTTGTTTGTCCACGAGGCAACTTTTTTTATCAACTGTTGTTACATTTTGTTGTTTTGTAATTATGTTGTGTTGTGTGACAAATAAATTCTATTCTATTCTATTCTACAGATAACAGATAAAGCGGAATTTAAAAGAAAATAATACATTCATAAACGAGGAAATCAAAGAAGCTTAAATAAATAAGACAATTAGTATAAAATTAAATATACCTATATAATACTAGTTATAGAAGTTATAGTAATTATCAACCTTATCAAATGATGCCAATATTTTCACACCAATCGCAAGAAGTTTTACCAGAATATCGATTTATTTCGCCATTTTACACGTTGTTTCAAGTCATTTTGTAATTTTGTTATTCAACTGGCGTGAAAGTTCAAGGTAAGCAAATTAAAAAACAACTTTTAAGAAACATGCGACGCAATCGCAGTTCATAATGGTCATCAAATCATAAACAAACTATATTATGATAATTTAGTTTTAGTTGCAGCTTTTGTAACTTTTGCCGAACGCATTGAAAGTGTTCTAATTTACTATAGGTTTTTTGTACCTACTAATCTAAGATGATAAAAGGCAAATTTATTGTCTCTTTTTGTCTGTCAGCCAGCAGGGGGTTTCCCTTAAACAGTAATATATGTTATGATAGTAAATCTAAATAATAGTCTATGAAACAAATACCTAAATGAAACTTTATTTCGGTAATTTTTACACAGCCTTACGAAGTGTAGTTTATGAGAGTTAAAAAAATTTTTAACAAAAAATAGAACCGACTCAATACGCACTAAAAAGTAAAAAATAACTACGTCATTTAGTTGCTTTAATTTACATAAGCATATCTATGAAGTCGGTGCCAGCAAGTTTAAGGAACATTTATTTAACGTAGTAAAGCAATTAGTGGGTTCTAGGTAACGTCCTTAAAGTAGAAACCTTGGCTGGCACCGACTCCTAGATATGCTTAAGTAAATTAAACAACAACGATCAACTACATGACACAGTTATTTTTTACTTTTTAGTGCGTATTGAGTCGGTTCTATTTTTTGTTAAAAAATTTTATTTCTTACTTTTTAGTGATTTGTCGCCACGTAACGTACTCGTACTATACTGTCATAGTATATTATACGGCACTTGTAGCCAAAAAGCTACCGATACTTACACAAAAACCGAAATAGCTGGAAGTGTGCCTATAAAATTTGAAAAGTTCCTTCACTTTTCCCAGGATATCATCATCATATCCTAACATGATGACAATGGGACCATCTTGGGTGCCTTTTCTAATAAAAAAAGAATTATCAAAATCGGACAACTCTGTAAAAAGTTACGCGTGGTCATACATAAAAAAAAATATACGTGTCGAATTGAGAACCGCCTCCGTTTTTTTTTCGTCGGTTAAAAATAGGAAGACACGTGAGAAAATTTTATTTAGTAGGTCTGTATGCAGTGATTAAGTAATTTAATTTACTAGTTAGTTCCGATACAATCAAATAATGAAAAAATATAGTTAAAAATAAATTATATTTGGTTATGGGAAGCAAAAATCTCATTATTTTAGCATGTTTTTGTCGATCTTAATTCATATTAACACGTGATGGCGTGGTATTTTGTAAAAAAAAACACATGTAATTACCAACAAGTAGGTGCGTATACGACACTTGACCTACTTAGCTTTCACAGCTTCATCTCATGAAGTCATGAGAAATGCCGTGCTGGTAGTATCAACATCACAATGTGTAGCAATATCAACTTAATTATAATCCACATAAAGTTGCTTAAGGCTTGTAGGTGAGCATAATGCAGGGAAAGTCCGGACTAGCGATGCAGAATGGGGACGGACCGTGAGTCATGCCGTTATAAGTTTCAATGCTCTTCGCTCGCAGTTTCCTGAACGTTGTAACATAGAGCTTTGTTAGCTTTTTGCTATACATAATTTTCTATGAACGGGATCAAAGATTAGTGGTCTATGAGTCTGACCGGTCACCATATTGAAATTATACTATTATTATGAGGCCTATCTAAATGCATAGAGTGTGTAAGTACCTATATCAAAAAGTTCAAAACAATACATATAAAATATTACTGGACAAGTCATTTTACAAGTAATAACGATATTAAGACAGAAAATACTGTTAAGTGACTCACTGTTAGATTTTTTTGGTATTTTATGATAATGAGATTATCCTTTATCGATTTAAACAGGTCTCAATATGCGAAACCATTCTCAAAAAAATGGCTGCTGATCCTAGGCCAATGTCCATACAACTATTTTCATACTTCTCATTCTGCCCACTGCCGTATAATGAAAATTAAATTAGTATCTGAATTTCGTCAGGTAGATACTTAAAAATATAAGAACCTAGGTATAGTAAGTAATTGCAATCTCCAACAATGAAATATAATTATATTTCTTTATTGCAATAGTGAAATGAATATACATAATTATATCTGCATGTTTAATTAATGTAGATCGCAAGATACCGATCATAATGAAACTAATTATCTAGCAGAAAGTGTGAGAGTGATTATAAAGCCGTTCTATGATCCTCAGCTTTACATATAAATAAAATTGGAGTGTCTGTTTGTAATATTGAAATAACCGTCTTTAACTACATACATAGGAATATATATGGTACATACACCAAAATAACATTTTTTTAAAGGAGAATGCCAGACAATGTATAGGACTTTAACCCACTAATAAAAACATATTGTCCAACAATGCATTATGCATCATTTTATTGCATTTTTTTACTATTAAATATAAATTACAATTGAAAGCTCTAGAACTCGGAATTTTCGACACGAGCCTAACGTTGATTATCGTCCATTTCCGTATTGTTGTTCCGTATAGTCTTCACACTGACATGACAGTCGCATGCATTACATTTTCAAACAGGCTTAACGACTTTAGATACTAGCCTTTTAGAGCCCACTGTTGATGAAAATACAGTAAAAACGATTTAAAAGACTAGAACCCACTGCAACAATAAGGATTTAAAAATGCGTAAAGAGTGTAAATTAAAAGGTAATAGTTTAATTGCTTTTTTTTAACACAATTTTATTCCGATGTCCAACAGTAAAAATGATTTATTGTAGAACATTTATATAATAATAGGATATTTTTAGTATATTTACAATTTGTGTTCTTTCTGGGTTACGATCTGGCATTCTACTTTCTGTCCGTCTGTTTGTTCCGGTTAATCTCTGAAACAATCAGTCGGATTGTAAAAATTCTTTTTATGATGATAGCCAGACTCATGAGGAGTGACATAGGCTAATTTGTGTCCTGACACTCCCACAGGAATTGAGACTACACGGGTTAAACTGCGGGCAATTGCTAGTATGAGCATAAAAGTAATTACCTAGTTAACACGTGTATGAAATTTCACGGCTGCAAATTGTAATTCAGATGACAGCGCTCTACGCTCTAGTTCACAGTCATACACGAGAAGCATTTGCTAATTCGGGTAATTTGTTTGATTACACTGCGTACCGACAACCTACGTGGCGCAGTGGTATGCGCGGTGGATTTATATGACGGAGGTCCTGGGTTCGATTCCCGGCGGGGCAGACTGAGATTTTTCTAAATTTGTCTTGGTCTGACTGGTGGGAGGCTATCGCCGTGGCTAGTTACCATCCTATCGACAAAGACGCTCCACTAAGCGATATAGCGTTCCGGTACGATGTCATGTAGAAACCGGAAGGCCGAAGGAAGGTTAGCCCGCTTCCATTTTAGATTAAAAAAATATATAAATACAATAAATGCATAATCCATAAATGCAGAAATGCATTGACTACTGAAAATGTTTTCATGGTCGATATTGAAAAAAGACTTAATATCGAATTATTATTGTATAGTATACTTAGTGCTTACCCTAACCGAAAACTGTGCACGCCATTGACTATCACAGGCTAATCATTATTTTATTTTTCAAATGCCACTTTTAACGAACGACGGTGATCATATAGAATCTAAAGGATCCCCGTCGTTCGTTAAAAGTCTAGATCATTTGAATTGTGGACACAGCAGCCTAAAATAATCATGGAATGCTTTTATTGAACCACTGCGAAGGTTTTTCACTCGGGGTGTTTTTCTCCTAACCACGCTCCTTTTGCCCTACATCTATATCTGACCCTGGATAATAAGGTACCTATACTAAGCCAAATTCGATTGAGAATGCTTGTCAACAAACAAATTAAAAATGAAGGTAGAGATCACTAGTCATTTTACACTTTATTTTTTTAGTTAACTTTTTAATGACGAATTCATGACAATAAATTAGATAAGTAAGCTTAAAACTAATTAATATATTCAATGTCTTTTAAATAAGATTTTTAAAACAACAAACATAATTTTAAATTTATTAGGCATAAAATGAGTTGCATTTTCTACCTCCATTTTAAATTTCTTTGTTGACAAGCATTCTCAATCCAGTTTGGCTTTAGTATAGGTCATAATTTAGACCTTGAAGAATATACCTCAGGGACTTTGCTTTCTTTGCAGGCTTTGAGGTCATAAAAACGTTTCCATTGAAACAAATAACTTCGCAGGTATTAGTTAATACCTACCCATAAGTTTAAGGTCGGCCTTGAATAAAATAAATGTTGTCACAAGTCATCACAAATCATCACCATAACGCTAACCGCGCCTTGTGTAATAGCCATTAGAGCTATAAAACATAAATCATGCATGCCAATATAATCTTTATTACTCATGTAATAGATTCTGTAATAGCGTCATTGTATTATTGATACACAATAATTGTTGGGTGTCTTACAGTTATCCAAAGGCTTGTTAATGGTTAAATTACTCACAGAAATTTAGATTTTATTGTGTAAGGTACACGTGCCATTATTGTTTGTATTCTTTATATTTACTAAATAAAAATGCAATACTTGTCACGAATGCTAAATTGAAAGACAAAGATAATTTTTTTGCCATAAAATAAATGAACATCTAATAAACGAAATTAGTACGTAATGAAATATATTTAATGTTCCGTGGTTTATAACGAAAATAGAGATCCACGAGCACTTGAAGGTTAAGGGGGAGATTGACAGTGTAATCCAGAAATATAAAGGAAGGCTTACGAGTCACCCAAATGGGCTAGCTTCTGGATTGCTCCTGCGAACATACTAGACTCAAAAAAAAAAACATTATCTAGAATGTTCTCACTGGAGAAAACACTCGACAAACGATCATCAACATCACCACATCTGATCGCAGATAAACACAGAAAATAAAAAAATGTTAAATAAGACTTATCTAATAAATAAAATCTTACGATCATCAATATTGTACTACTATTTTGTTAGAAACAATGTCCAAATTTAATCTGTGCGGTTATATCAACCTGTGTACCAACCTTAAAGTCAATTACTCTATAATTTTAATTAGTTATTTTTTTATGATATCTTAATATATATACAAACCTTAAAATTAACATTTTAAGAATTAATTATCAGAACAGTTGACCGGGTGGTAAGAAGTAGGTAGTTGTTTTATTTTTAATACCAAGACCTTCAATAACGTATCCTGTCCAGCCACTTTTTAAAGTTTCGCACAAGTAGGTAATAAACCTTGATAGTTCCTACCTTAAAGGTTGAGTAGGTACCCAGGTACCAAGTACTTGCATACGAGATACGAACTTTAAAAAAATTCGTTCTCCGAAGTTTGTTAAATTGTCTTTTATAAAATATATCTATTGCTAAAATTATTTACAATTTTCAATATTTCATTGTCAGCCTCTTTTAACGATCCACTACAGGGTCAGACCTCCCTTCATTTTGCAAGGCTATATAGAGCTTAGACCCATCACGCTTTCACCAATTCGAGTTTGCATACTACAGGTGGATTTGATAAAGAACCCTTAATAATTACAATCGCATTTAAATTCGCTCTGACGTTAATTTACCTACATGTTATTTTAGGCAAAAATTCATTAAACCGCGTTCAACAAATTAAGATAAACAAATACTTTAGGTACAGATTTTCGTTAGATACGAATACTTTTATAATTTTTATCCATCCACTACAAAAACTTTCGCTTTTTGTAATTTTAAAAATATTACGGAAAATCATTATTCGTTCATCGCCTTTTATAGAAGCAGACGATTACAATATTAAGTGACGAACCATCCATTATTGTTGAGAGATGCCATTATAATGTAGACAGGCTTTATTTGTGTAGCTCAAGGAAACACCGGATTTTACCCGTTGTTTGACTGGTTATGATGTAACTATTAAGTTTCTGTATTTTTTTTTAAAGAGGCCCATCTATTTCCAGATTTCTCCTCCCTTTTTATAGGAGTGAAGATTTGGAGCTCAGAACCACAACGGTGTTCCATGTGGCTGGCGGGCAAAGAGTAACAACTTTGACTGAAAGTGTATTAAAGTGCTGTCTTCCAAGGGTCACTTTTACAGGGATACTCTGCTGAGAATTTTTAGTAAAAAAGAAAATGACAATATTTCAGGGCCCAAACCACAATTTTTAGTAAGAAAGAAAATGACAATATTTCAGGGACCAAACCACAATTTTTAGTAAGAAAGAAAATGACAATATTTCAGGGCCCAAACCAGAATTTAAACTCAAAACCTCATGATCTTTTTGATCATGATGAGGCAATTTTTGCAGTAATAGAGGACGTGCATCTTGGGGATGGAAGTATACCTATATGAAAAGTAAATCTCTACCCGGACGACGTTCAGGCGTCATCTAGTCCTATAATTAGAAGTACCTACAAAAAATTTTCTTCAAAACTGGTTGACTATCTAAAGATCATAAGGTATAGGCATGAGGAACGAATCCTGAGTAATATCAGGTAAAATAGCTGACCCCTCCTTGGCGAGAAGGTATCCATGAGGATATCCTCACAAGAAAAAAGGTAAAATAGCTGACAAGAATTTTTTTGTTCGCAAAAATGCAATTCGAAGATATAATATGAAGTACATAGTAAGTATATACGGAAGATCTCGTACCTAGGACATATTCTACGACATGATAGGTACCGCTTGCTGCAGACTATTATGATGGGCAAGATCTTAGGAAAAAGAGGTGTGGGAAGGAGGAAGATGTCCTGGCTAAGAAACATTAGGGAGTGGACAGGCATAAAGTCTGTTGAACAACTATTCCGCCTAGCCATGGACAAGGAGAAGTTCAAAGAGCTGACCGCCGACCTTCAGTAATGGAGAGGCACTCGAAGAAGAAGAAGAAGAAGTAGGTATATTCTCCGAACAGGTATATAATATGGCACACACCATTACGTATTTGAGTGGCGTTATTTGTATATTATTTTATTCATTACAAATTAGTTCTAAGATGGAAGCGAGCTAATTTATTAACCCAGTTGTTACTAGCTCACTTTTAAAGGAACACCTCGGGAAAAAAAATATCTAGCGAATTGAGGGCAAAACAGAATAAAATATATGTTACGTATCGCGAAACAAAACTATATTCTTCGATTTAGAAGTCATTGCATGTGTAAATAAATTATCATTAGTGGTGTTTTTCTGTACTTTATTTCTAAAAAAAATTAAGGATGAACGACGAAAGGTAAGTTTATATCAATTTCGTAATATTCAGTATAAAACTGCTTAGCATCGTAATATTGTCTTCTTTGACAACATTTTGTGTACATTTTTCATTTGAAATAGTAATATTTTATGTTAAAATTTTGTTGTTGAATTAGGTGTTCTTTTTATCAAACGCTAGTAAGATGAACTACTATAACAATACAGATTTGCTCATATTGTTCTTTTACTTTTCAGATCATGTCAACGTGATTTGTTTGTTTGAAATCATCGAACAACTGGAACATATTGCCGATGAAAAAGACATACCTTTTAGCATCACAATTTTGCCATCCTAGAACTGTAATTGCTCCTTTTGAGGAGAACTACAGTATAGATGAAGCTATGGTACTTTATTATGATGGCCATCCATCCAAGCAATCAATCAGATGGGGCTGCAAATTTGGGGTCGGTGCAACACCCTTAGACTATATAGCTTGGTTTGATCCTTACCAAGGTCAAGGAACAGATATTCCCCAGTTGACATTCGGCGCTATAGATAATAGAGCACTTTTTCATTTATTTTTTGATATTTTTTTTAATCAGTCAATCTAATAAATGTAATGGGTCAACGGGGCATAAAAGCCACTAGTACTGCGAGGGGAAATTGTGTTTTCTAAATGTCCTTTACTCCATAATAAAGATAAGCAGAAGACAGAGAGTGAAACGTTTAAATTTCGTATTTCGGAAATTTTCATTTGTGATTTCTGTTGCTACCGGCATAATTGAGACTATCAAAATTATAAATTTGGTCATAGTTCTAAGTACTTGCATAAAGAATTGTGTTATGATAATATAGGACACATTAGTAAATATCAAGAGAAGCTGACTACGACTAGGTGTTGCATTTGTCAAAAGAATATAAAATTATTTTGTGTATCGTGTAAAATTACTTTACACTCACTCAAAGGAATGTCTTTTGTTGCACCATACGATACAATAAAAAGTATCCATTTTTTTCGTTTTTTATACTGTATCATGGCAATCTATACACAAACAATAAACCACTCTTCTAGCTGAATAACTGAGCACTATGGTCATAACCTGGAGCTCATCTTTGCTGTAGATTTTTTGGCAGCAGGCCCCTCTTTTGGCTTGTTATGAAAAACTATGTTTGAGATCAGCAATGCTGTGTATCTGAAGTCGAACATATTGATTTCCCCCCCTCGAGAGTTAGAGCTCGGGTAAGCTCATTTATGTGTATGGACAGTTTTTCCTGATACCTATAGCAGCATCGGGCTATTTTCACGGACAGTTTGTATACCAAGATCAAGGTACAAAGTACCTATGGATACGTTTCCAATGGGAGTAATAATTGCTTTCCATTTTTAATAATAAAATTTGTAAAATAATAACGTAATTTTATTTATCTTCCATTTACCTATAATAATTCAGATACCACGTGACAGTAGTGGATATTACTAGCGTTCCTTTAAAAGAACACCATTTTCCAGCTTTCCCAAAAGGTCAAATATTTTTTTGTTATTTTTTTCTTCATAATGGAACCCTAATATTACCATATATAAAAAATTACCAATATATTCAAAGTTTTTCTCTTCCCGTATTATCTGGGTTAAGTAGGGTGAAATCCACACTCCTTTCGGTTCCCGGCTTCTACACGACATCGTATTGGAACGCTAAGTCGCTTGATGATTCGTCTTTGTCGATAGGGTGGTAAATAGCCACAGCCGAAGCCATACCTGGACCAGTTTAGAAAATCTTAATCAGCTCAGCGTGGAATCCAACCCAGGACCTCCGTCTTATAAATCCACTGCGCATACCACTGCGCCACGGTAGTCTATACTCTAAATTTCGATTATACCTAGTACTATATCATATACTATTAGACTAATTTGGTGAAAGAAAATAATCAGTACGATAGCAATTTAAATTCACGATTTAAAATCTAAATAATATGTATCAACTTTATAGTTATACAAGATGAGATGCTCCAGTTTCGTAAACTAACTTTATCTACAAAGAGAAAGTGAACCGCAAAGTTTTCTTTTTAAAAATATTTTTTTAACTACAGTTTCCGCCTTTACAGTAACTTTTATATAAAAAAATATTTACTTACTCAAAAAAGGACCTCCAACAAATCAGCTACGGCAATCCTGTTCAAAGATTATTTTTGAAATTGTGTTGTAGCAAAAAGAAAATCCAAGAGTTTTCACCTTTCTTTTGACCACTTGTTTGTCTATACTTTTTTTAGTATATTGTTTTTTTTAATATTATTTATTTCTATAAATAAATATACGATGGTAATAGGACCCACCGCAGCGAGTGTCGGTATAACACTGGCGTGCTAGAAGCAGTAGGTCGCTCGCACGACCGTCTCATTATAGCCACTTTGGACTTTCTAAGGCCTGAAAAAATCCTCTGAACAGTCGCATTAAGCATCTGTGTAATAAAAAAAAATATAATTACGCGATCTATTTTCAAAAAAAGAATGAATCTGGCGCCTTTTCGTTTCTCCAATGTTGGTATTTCAACCGGTTCTGGCGCATACACATCTCTCCGCCTTCGTTTTTCTAACTTTCTTTGACCCCAATAATCGGACGATCGACGACGATAGGTAACTTTTTCGTGAGTGTTTTGTAATATAATGTTTTGGTTATGGCGTTTTCATTTTCTAATTGGTAGCGAAATAGTGATTCGGGACAGAAAAGTGAAATTTAATGTGGCCCGCATTTAAAATTATTTTACTTCCTTCCATTTATTTAAATAAGTACCTATATATTATCAAGGTAATGGTTTTTCCTGTAGCTATCTATAATAATTTATAAAAAATTCAGAAAAACTGAAATTGTCTGGCAGTTTTTTTTTTAAATCGCTGCCTAATTCGTTTGAATGTAGGACTACAAAAAGCGATGGCATAACTTTATACGGATTTCGATGATTCTCACGGGCGAAGTCACGGGTGTCTGCTAATTTCTAAATAAAAGATTCAACAAAAATTACATTATTTGCAATATCTCTCATCTTTGACCTCGTAACCAATAAGAAGACTAGCTAAAGTTAAAGACGTAAGTATCTATCTATTTATTAAGTTCAAGGAACGTTGACGGTTAGTTTAACGAGATGTTAGTAATTGCTTATTTATTAGCATTTTACGCTGAAATTTTTTCCTAATATCACGCTATACAAAGTTTTAGTTTATACTACAAAAAATAAATTACATATTACGTGACTCAGTACTCAGTCAAGTACTTATTGTAGTGGGGTTAGAGTCGTTACCACGGAATGTTTAAACCAAATATTTAACATAGCTAATGTGTACCCAGGTATATTTTTCAAATATTTTGTCAGTAAAGTTAATTAGTTATCAATAATAGGCATACTTTATTTAACGTGTAAGATCGGTTTACGCCTGTTTGTTTACTTTGCCTCTTATGAGGTACGTCATACGTTATTCATCACAAATTCACAATAGTTATAAAATATAGGAATGGGTAATCATTCATCAGCCCGTATCCGTCCACAGCTGGACATAGCCTTAACGAGAGCCGCGACTACACGCGATCCTCTGCCTTCCTCATCCAGCCACTTCCCACAACCTTTTTGAGGTCGTCGGACGATCGACTATGAAAGTCGCAAACATAAATAGACTTAAGGCTGTGGGTAAGCTCGTAGTATTTTTAAATATTTTCTTTATTTTTACGACTATTTTTTTTGCCAAAGTGTTTATAATTTATATTATTTTATTTAATAGAACTCTGTCTGCCCTATAAAACTCTACTAATCGAACCGGCTTAGAAATGAAATATCTAGCGCCTCGACTAGCGCCATATGAAGTCTTTTTGCATGGCTGTTATAAGCACAAGCATGGTTTTTAAACGACTTCAAAAAAAAAAAATATATATACGGTCGAATTGAGAAACTCCTTTTTTTTGAAGTCGTTTAAAAAAGGAGTTTCTCAATTCGACCGTATATATATATATTTTTTTTTATAGATGCATAGAAAGTATAATGCGTTAAAGGGATTATCTAATCTGTATCGCTACATAGCCTGTGATTCTAAATGTCAAAGAAAACGAGACATTCCTGTCAAGTCAATCCGTCAAAGTCAATCGATTGGTCAACAAAAATGGCGAATGTTCCTCTTGGCATAACAACTCATGCTCAAAAAGTTTGTAGCCTTTACAAAAAGGCTTTACGTAATTTAGAGTCGTTTTACGATAGACGGTAAGTAAATATATTTATAGAAAATATATATCTTTCGTATACTCTCTTCGGGCGTTACGTAATGGTTACTTGTTGACAATTATTTCCACATTTTTATTTTGCAGATTTTTTACGTTTATTTATGCAACTAGCCTTTAAATAAATGGAGATTTAATAACAAGGATACCTATTAAAGGTTCATTTTATAATTTGTTTGAAATCATCCTTTTTCTAGTACAATTTACAAAAGATTATAGTGTAATTGAATCAGCAATTCATTCAGTTGTAAATTATAATTATTTTATGTATCTTAGCCTCTGCAAACGCAGGGTGGTCGCTGTATTGTAGCCGTAATAGCATACATTATATAGTTTCTAATTTTTACTTCTAAAACTAATGCCCATATATATTTTCAGACATGTATACCGTTACCAAGCTGTGCTCCTCAGGGAGCGGTTTGATAAAAACGCTAAAATGACAGATATGATTAAAGCGGCCCAGTTACTAAAAGAAGGAGAAGAGGAGCTTTTTTTGAAACAGCATCCTATTCCTAAGAAATGTGAGATTAAGACAAACTATTATATTTCAGTTAAATTTACAAAATCAACCTATATATTACTAGCCTATCCACTACTAGGCTTGATATTTTAGGAGAGGTTATTTTAGACAACCATGCTCCGACTGGCTTGGAATGTTTGAATCTTAATGATTATATCAGTAGAGCAATTTTCAATATTTTACATTTGTTTGTAAACTGACATATAGAAACTGAAAGGGGTGTGGATTTTCATCCTACTCCTAACAAGTTAGCCTGCTTCCATCTAAGATTGCTTTGATCACTTAACATCAGGTGTGATTGCAGTCAAGGGTCAACTTGTAGTAGAGAAAAAAAACCAATGAGAAGTTTATACATTACATTTTCTAGGAATCGACATAGTGATATTAATAACAACTCTCTTGAGGCTAACACTTGGGTTACAAAAATTCATATTGACACTAACCATACTATATTTATTTTTCCAAGTTTATGCTGCTCTTATTTATTTGATATAAAATTTTTATTAATAATTGGCTTTTATTTCAGTCGCTACAAGTGTAGGAGGTGTAGCACATGAACGAGTTGTAACCCCACCAGACTGGGTACTGGATTACTGGCACCCACTAGAGAAAGCTCAGTATCCGGAGTACTTTAAACGTCGCGAAGAGAGAAAGAAAGAGTTCATTGCCTTGTGGGAAAAAGAATATGGCAAACCTGACCCTAAAGATCAACATCATTAATCATTTTGTGTAGTTATTTATAATAGTAAAAGTAATTGTTATTAATTTGTTGGTCATTTGATTTTCTTTATTATTCAGTCATGTCTTTTAATTATCTTTTTAATACCTTTAATCTAGCAACTCTTGCATATAATGCACTAGCGACCCGCACTGGCTTTGCACGGGTGCCATGCTGGTACCGGCGGCGGCACACAAGCGCCCCACTCGCCCCCCAACTGCTCACTATGTCTCTGCATTTGGAATCTTTTGTCTTGGAAAATATGAACTTAAATTACATGCTGTAAAGGGCAATAGTGATCTATATTGAATACACAAAATATTTAAGATGCTTAATATTTTGATATATCTCCAAGCCAACATTTGCAATGTAAGTGCACGTGTTAATTTACGACATCACATCAGAGACCTCTAAAATTATCATTGTTCCTCTAATATATTATGCATGAATTATACATATAAACTTTAATTTTGAGCTGTTATTAAAAATTGAAGAAATAAAAGCTTATTAGTAGCAACTCTAGCCCAGGTGCCCAACCTTATGATTGAAAACCAAAGTAACCTAACTAGACCAATAAGGCACTCAATCTTGGTTGAATTTTGTTTTTTCTGTAAACACATATTCTTGGAGGCTATGTTATCTATTGCACACAGGATAGGATAACTAGGATTGTAAATTAAAAGAGGTGTGGCACTCGGAGACTGCCGCGGTAAAGCGATTGCATAGCATTTTTTATCAACTTATGTTTACCTATCGACGTCATCGGGACCGTGGCCGAGCGGTAAGGCGCTCTAAGTGCCCGGATTGCCAGAGAGCCGCGGTTCGAATCCTGTCGGTTCCGCAATAATTTTTTTTTTCAAGCGTGATATTTCAAAAAGTCATTAATTTCTTTTACAAGCGTGATATTTCAAAAAGTCATTAAAAGTTCTGGTATTTATCGATAGATGGAAAAACTAAACGGTTACTTTTTAGTTTTTCCATTCGAACCCGCGTCTCTCTGGCAATTTCCCCGATGACGTTGCCGAAATTGTGCTTTTGATATTGAGAGGGTGTTAGTTTCGTTACGGAATTTCTGGATTCGGTCTCCCCGCTCAAGGTCCGCGATAGAAGCTATACAATAGCTTAATAAAAAACAAATTGAAACAATCAATTTAAAATGAGCAGTGTTTCTTTCCATGTCTTTAAGGCAGAAATTGCCTTCTGAACTGGTGGTAGTGGTAGACTTGACTTTACAAAAATGCTTGTATACACACTACGTACAACCTATTTGAAATAATAAAATAGGTACTTTTCAGATTTACTATTTCAAATGCAAAATGGGTATTTTCAAAATAAAATACCTTTACTTACGTCACTTATAATATTACTAAAATAAGTGTTATTAATTTGTTGGTCATTTGATTTCTTTATTATCCCTAAGTCATCTTATAATATTAGTAAATACCTTTAGTGTAGAAACTGACTCGACTAAATAGGTCCAGCTATTTCAGAGACTAGCCGGAACAAACAGATTGACAAAAAAATTGATTGTTGGTGTTGCATATAATGTACTAGCGACCCGCACTGGCTTTGCACAGGTGCAATGCTGGTACCGGCGGTACAAAAATGCTTGTATACACACTACATACAACCTATTTGAAATAAATGAATATGCAAAGAACAGGTTGCATAAATATGTTATCGGTCAATAGTAACATTTGATTTTACTAGATCTTATGGCCACTATCACTGTACTAAGGGCTAACGCTAAAACTCGCACGGTTGCACGCTCGCGGGTGTATAATGAAAAATAGTATGGACAGCGCGACGGAGCGCGGGCGCGAGTGGCGGATTCTTACCCGAGCGGCGGACGGCGGGTACACAGCGCGGGCGCCCGCGACGGGCACACGCGAGCGGGTTTGTTTCTACAAATCAGTCGAGCGCCGCTAGATGCTACGGTCACACGCGCTGGAGTTTAGGTACAATCATGAACATCGATACAGAGCGCGTAATAATTGAGGTACAATTTAGGCCAGTATTATGGGATATGGCAAATGAATTATCGAATTCTCCGCTGAGTAACCTTCTTATCTAGAACAGGTTATGCAGTCACGTTCTTTTCGTTGACGTCTTTTTGCCAAATAATAAATTGTCAATAATCCTTGGTAATTTTCGTGACAAAACTATCCAAGCAAGACCTCAAAATATACTAGCAGCGCTAACTGAGACGGGCGCACGCGACGGGTGCCCGCGCGCGGATTTGTGGCCCGCGGCGGTCGCCGCCGCATGCGCCCGCGCCCACACCCGCGCGAGTTTTAGCGTTAGCCCTTACAGTACAAATTCATTTATTTCAAGTAAGCTGTTTTACAAGCACTTTTATAACGTCAAGTTTTCATTTCGTTTGACTCTACCCCGATCCGATGGCAAATCCTGCGGAGAAGCTCACAAAAAATTCTGCATTTTTTCTTTTAAAAATCCAAGGTACAATTTGTGTTCCATAAATTACATTTGAGATTCCCAAATAGACAATAATTAAAAAGCAAAATATATTTGTTATATTAAGTTTATTGTAACTGAAAACCTAGTAAAAAAAACATGACAACACTTCATATATATAAAAGTACCTATCCATAATAAAAAAAAACAGATATGCACTACACCATGAGCTGTTATCACAACAAATTAAAATATAGTGAACAAGTTGTTACAAATCTTTACTTTATTTGAATGTTGGCACACATTTTATCCTGAGAAAATATACAGAGATCTTACAGATAATAAAGTTTCTTCATACATTGCATATTTACAACTTTAGTGATGTGCCAATTTGATAAACTTTAGCAACATATTGCAATTAGAATAAAACATTTATTTTATCTTCTATATTTATAAAATTGGTACTCAAAACCATTAAATGCATTTAAAAGGGATAACTTATGTAATTTTTGACACTAAATACAATAGTAAAATACATTATTATGTAAATCTAGAGTAAAGTATATAAACACTTTTTTTGAAAAAATAAACACATCTGTTTATAAATAAATCCCTGCACAGGCCGAGCATGACTTTTACATAATAAATTATTTTATTAGCTGTACAAATTTCATTTATTTAAAATGCTAATTTATTTCAATGACATGACACCATTACACTTTCTTGATTTTTCAGTAACATTTTGGTATGTTGTGTTAGTATGTAATCTATAATTTTGAATGCAACCTGTAATGTTATATATTCTGTATCTGTAGCCGTTCTTTATGGTTCAGCGAAATTAATTAACTATGGCAGATGACTCTCGAATATTCTAACCTCGATGTCGTTACTCGTTATTGTAAATTCAATCAGTTCCAATATAGCATAATTAAATCTTCTCTTGGTTTAATTTAATAACCTCACATGGTAGCAGAGCGTGGTTACTTAGTGGTTCACCAAGAAAAGAAGCTACCGTTTGGAATTTGAAATGTCGTCGCATACATTCAATATTGAAAAGCTCACCGGCAGGTCGAACTATGCGACATGGAAGTTCGGCGTTAAAACATATCTTCAACATGAAGAGTTGTGGGACTGCGTCGAGCCAGAGGACGACAGTACGGTAAATCCAAGCAAAGACGTCAAGGCGCGGACAAAAATAATTTTGCTGTTGGATCCTATTAACTACGTGCACGTGCAAGACGCACGCACAGCAAAAGATGTCTGGAAAAGTCTCGAAAAGGCCTTCGACGACAACGGCCTAACAAGAAAGGTAGGATTGCTTAAAGATTTAGTCACCACTAGCTTAGAAAGCTGCGGGAACATTGAGGAGTATGTGAATCGAATTATGAGCACTGCGCACAAGCTCCGCAGTATCAATTTCAACATAGACGATGAATGGATTGGTACTTTAATGCTTGCCGGGCTACCTGACTCCTACAAACCCATGATAATGGCCTTAGAAAGCTCAGGAATTGATATTAGTGCAGACTCTATAAAAACAAAATTAATTCAGGAAGTAAAGAGCCCTGAGCCCTCTGCATTTTACATGAACAAGAAAAAATATGATAAACCTAAGTCAAAAGGCCCGCGCTGCTTTACTTGCAATCATTATGGCCATATAAGCCGCTTCTGCAAAAAGAGGAAGCAGGATAAAGATAATATGGTTAAGCAAGATAACTCAGGTTTTATTGCAGCTTTTTCAGCTTTCACCACAGCAGATGATCAATGGTACATTGACTCCGGTGCAGCAATGCACATGACTCACAGGAGTGATTGGCTGTATGATGTCAAGGTGCCTCCGATATCACACATCACTGTGGCGAATAAGACACCTTTGCCTGTTGACAGTTCTGGTAATGTTAATATAAACTTAAGCGAGGAAAAGAAAATACAGGTGAGGAATGTTCTTTATGTTCCTGGTATTGCTGTTAACCTACTTTCAGTTAGCGCAATGAGCAAAAGTGGATGTAAAATTATGTTTCACAGTAAAGGATGTGATATATACAATAGTCAAAATGATTTTGTCTGTTCAGCAACGCTCATAAACAATCTGTACCGATTAAACTGTAGCACTAATGTTCATGCCAATTTAATATGTGCTGGAATTACAGATGAGTCTGTCCTGTGGCATCGCCGCATGGGACATTTGAATTTTAATGATGTCAACAAGCTGCCGGGCTGTACTGAAGGTGTGATGCTGCCTACCAACACAAATAAGAGTAACATAACTTGCACAACATGTAGTGAAGGTAAACAATCCAGACTGCCATTTAAAAATGTGGGTTCCAGAGCTACACAACCGCTAGAACTTATACATTCCGATATTTGTGGCCCGATGGAGACTTTATCACTTGGAGGTATGAAATATTTCATTAACTTTGTAGATGACTACAGTAGACAAGTTCATGTGTACTTTATGAAGGATAAGTTAAATCTGATAAAAATATTTAAAGATTTTAAACATAGAGTAGAGAATGAATTAGATAGGAAGATTAAATGTCTCCGAACTGACAACGGCACAGAATTCTGTAACAGGGACTTTGAGAAATATCTTACAGATTCTGGGATTGTCCATCAGACAAGCACACCTTATACACCACAGCAAAATGGTCTTTCTGAGCGTATGAACAGAACTTTAGTTGAGCGAGCACGTTGTATGATATTTAATTCAAAATTGAATAAGCAATTCTGGGCAGAAGCTATAGCAACTGCAGCATATATTATAAATAGGTCACCTACTCAATCATTAGGTGGAAAAACTCCATATGAAATGTGGACAGATAGAAAACCTGATATTTCTCATATGAAGATATTTGGTTGTGAGGCAATGGTACAAGTTCCCAAAGAAAAGCGTTTTAAATGGGATCCCAAAGCATTGAAGCTGATATTCCTGGGATATTGTGATGACTCTAAAGGTTATAGATTCTGGAACTCCTCTTCTAGAAAAATTATTAAAAGCAGAGACGTCACATTCTTAGAACAAGATAATAAACATGATGAAAAAATCATTAACCTTAAAATTACAGATCAGTCATCTTCTAACAGTCAACACATGTCTGTTCCATGTACTGCAGGGTCTACAACACCTGTCAAATCCAGTAAGAACAATGATCATAATGATTCTGGTTCATCGAGTGAATATGAGACGGATCATGGGGACCTTGATGAAACATACATACCTCACAGGCTTTCACCTCTAGAAGAAGTCCGCAATATTACATTGAGGCCACGTAAGAAACAAATATGTGAAGAAGATAACAAGGATAGTTCATCTAGTTATTTTTGCTATAGCAATCTGAATGACCCACAGTCAGTTGAAGAAGCTTTATCCTCCGATAAGTCCAGTTATTGGAAGGAAGCTATGAAGAAAGAATACAATGCGTTATGTGAAAATCAAACCTGGACGCTAGTGGATCACCCTCCGGACAAAAAGGTAATTCCTTGTAAATGGGTATTCAAGTCTAAGACAGACCAGGATGGAAAAATAGTTTGTTATAAGGCTAGATTAGTTATAAAAGGCTTTAAACAAAGAAAGGGAATAGACTATGATGAAATCTACTCCCCAGTTGTACGCTACACATCTGTGAGATTCCTACTTGCTCTAGCCGTGAAGTATGATTTGTATATAGATCAAATGGATGCTGTTTCTGCATTTCTGCAGGGTGATATTGATACAGAAATATATATGCAACAACCTCCAATGTATGAGAAAGGTACACAAGTATGCTTACTACATAAATCTATATATGGGCTGAAACAAGCAAGTCGATTATGGAACAAAAAGTTAAATGGAGTCCTAAAAGATATAGGATTTGAGCAGTCAAAAGTTGACCCTTGCATCTATTATAATAGAAACATTAAAATGTTTATTGCAGTCTGGGTCGATGACCTAATTTTGTTTTCTGCAAATAGTGAATCAATGAATCAAATAAAAGATAAATTAAAAAGTAAATTTTCTATGAAGGATCTAGGAGAAATAAGACAATGTATAGGTTTAAACATTACAAGAGACAGAAAATATGGAAAATTAATGATTGATCAACAAAAATATATAATAGAAGTTTTAACTAAATTCAACATGTTGGAGTGCAAGCCAATTAAAACCCCCATTGAACCAGGGAAGAAATTTTGCCCGAGCACTGTGGAAAATCATGAATCATTTCCTTATCATCAGGCTGTTGGTTGTTTATTATATCTCGCACAAGCTACAAGGCCAGACATTGCATATGCTGTCAACACTTTGAGCAGATTTAATAAAAACCCCCATGTGGAGCATTGGATTGCAATTAAAAGGATTATGAGATACCTACAAGGCACTAAAGATTACAAGCTGATTTATAGCAAAGATGGCTCTGGACTGATGGGATACTGTGATGCAGACTGGGCAAATGATATGCAGGATAGAAAATCCTGCACAGGTTATATTTTTATGTTTCAGGGTGGTGGAATATCTTGGGCCTCCCGTAGACAGCAAACGGTGGCGCTATCCACAGCTGAAGCCGAATACATGGCAATGGCAGCAGCGACACAAGAGGCACTATGGCTTCGTCAACTAAGGAGTGAACTTGGAGAAGATGAAGAGGACCCTGTCGTAATCTTCAATGACAACCAAAGTGCCATCAAGCTTTCTGTAAATGATAGTTATAAAAGAACGAGGCATATAGACATAAGATTTCATTTTATCAAGGACTATGTCAACAAATGTAAAATTAAATTTGAGTTCCTTTGTAGTAGTGAAATGCTAGCAGATATATTTACAAAAGGTACACCTTTTGATAAACATGTATATTGTTGTAAAAATATGGGATTGCATTCTAGGGGGAGTGTTAGTATGTAATCTATAATTTTGAATGCAACCTGTAATGTTATATATTCTGTATCTGTAGCCGTTCTTTATGGTTCAGCGAAATTAATTAACTATGGCAGATGACTCTCGAATATTCTAACCTCGATGTCGTTACTCGTTATTGTAAATTCAATCAGTTCCAATATAGCATAATTAAATCTTCTCTTGGTTTAATTTAATAACCTCACATGTTGGAAACATTGTCATATATTAAAAATATTTTAACATAGTTTTCAAATAATAAATAATAAGTAGTTTTCTATTAGTTATATTTTTAGGCCTGTGTGCACCAAGATTTCGGTTATCATAACCAACAGTTAACATAAATTTACTATTTATAATAAACCCGTACACTGGTTAAGGACGTAAACCGGGCGTTATCTTAACCAAGCTTACATCCTTAACTGGTGTACGGGTTGTCGCGAACAGCTTATGTTAACCATTGGTTATGATAACCGAAATCTTGGTGCACACAGGCCTTAGTATATTATATCCATCAGTTAAAGTGACTTGGTAACCTAGTTACAAAGTTATTTATGGATTTTTTTGGTTAATTTTTTAGGACATTAATATACTGAAACTTAACTCAAATACACCACTCAAATGTGTTTAAAATCATGTTGGGAATATACAGATTTTGAATTTAGTCAAGTCAGTAATACAAGAGATTCTTAATATTTGAGAAATGTTTCAGTATTCGGGCATAAGTTACTCAGAATAGACAGTACATTTGTTACTAATGAAAAAGAATAAGGTTATGGGCTAAAATATCACATACTAGCAGACGCCTATGACTCCGTCCGCGAGAAATTCTGTTTTGTGATAGTATGATAAAAAATGTCTTATCTCAGGCTCTAAACTATCTCTGTACCAAATTTCATTTAAATCGGTTCAGTAGTTTAGGCACGATTGAGTAACAACAAGTGACTTTCGCGTATATAATATTAATACAGATAAACCGGTTGTGCTAGTCGTGCTAGGTCTTGCAGATGTTGAGAAACACTGCACTGATCTCAGTCCAATTATCCACACACACATAGTCCCTACACTGCGGTGAACACATCTCAGTTGCCGCCCAGCGTGTGTCCGCGGCCCCAGTTGTGTCCCCCGAACATGCGGCGCGCTGCGGGAGCTCCGCCCTCGGGCACTCTCGCTTGCGGCGCGCTGCCGAATCCACCGACGTATCGAGTGTCAGGAAAGAGACGTTTACTGGAAGGTCATTTTATTTATTTATTTTTTTAAAGTTTACATAGATATTCTTATAGGTAGCATAAGAAACCATTCCAGTATGTAAAATATGCTAACAAGGACTTTAATAATTTAAGCACCTTAATGTTAATAACAGAACAATTGCCAGTTGAACATGCTTTTACATTATAAAAAACGACTTAAAAAGTGAGCTTTCAGTTTTTTATGTTATTAGCGATAAATATGTTTTTATACATCAGTAAATAATTCAATAAGTAGGCGAGGAACTAAGTAAGCATTTGTGCACTCGCCATATCTATTGAGCGTCCACCAAATGCATAATCGGTCTTTAGTTTAAAGCAATTTACAACAAATATTTACTGTTGATACCTTATAGAAGGTCAACTTTATATTGTGTTTTACTGTTGAAACTTTATATATAGCAAGTCAAAATAACTTGTTAATTCCTTATAGAAGGTCAATCTTGATAATATGTGTTAATGAAATAACTTTTCATTATTTAAATGTTTAATGCGCCATCTTGAGTTACATGGTTATACACAACTAATTATGGTACAACAGATCATAGACAAAAGAACTTTTGACATTTGTCAACAGATCAAAATTTAAAATTGTTTATGGTTGAACATTTACACATCACAGTTCTTAGGCTACAGTTTTACAGAACAAATGAGCCATAAAAGAGTGAAACACTTACATGAAAGAAGGTGGTGTTAGAAGAGCTGGTCCACCAAACTCCTGAGGGTACTTGAATAGCAGGAAGAAAGAAAGATGTCCAACCATAATACCCAAAAGCTCCATTACTCCACTGCAAAAACAAAAAATAATTATTTCAAAATGGTCAGCATAATCATGAATCAGAAATGGGATTGTCAGAAAAAAATAATACTAAGCCTTAAGCCTACATCTGTGTCGCAAGTCACAGACTGTGTTCTGAGTTTTTCTCTCTGCCACACGATGCTCGGCATCAGCATGGGTAGGCCATGGAATGATAAGATTTTCATTGCTTCCATATGTTGAAAACTTGTATTACCGTTGTACAAACATTTAAAATACAAAATGTATTTATAAAACAATTAATTTCTGGCTCTGCTATCTTATGTTGTACCTTGTAGTTAGTGAATGTTGCTCTTGCACAGTTTAAATGTCATAAATAGACATGTTTGAGATAAAATTTTTATTTACACCTAGAACAACATTATATTAGAACTTACCCTCCACTCATCACAAGATTGAAAGCCAACAGAACCCATGGTAAGTACATGGCTTTGAATCGGCTACCAAACCAGAATGATACAATAACATCCTTGTTAAGCTGGCACCAGACATAAAGCACTGATAGAACCATGGGGTCCATTAATACCTGAAAAATGGAATGTAATTATTTTAAATGCTCATTTGTTTACACAAATAAATAAAAATATAAAATTTTACTACAATCATGCCCAGAATGGCTATTTTTTCTAAATTATAGGAAAACTCACACCTGAAGGGAATTCTACACTTAAAGTTTTTTAATTTAATATTTATTATAAATTATATAAAATGCAAAATACCATAAGATTAGCTAAAAAGCCAATGATGACACAGCAGAACCAGTTGAACAGCAACATGGTGAAGTAATCAGCTGGCTTGCCCGCAAATATGCTGGTCTCCAACCTCTGAGAGTAATTGTACAGGAAGTAGCAGTTTATGAGGAAGTGGAAGCCAGTGCCTGGAGTGATGGGGTAGAAGAACAGTGCTGTGACTGGCCTCCATATCTGAAAAATGATAAAGATTTTTAGGTTTATGTTTGGACTTTAAACACTTGTTAAACCCTGAGAGGCAGCAGATTTGCCACAACTATTCTTCTTTCACATATGCTTAGGGCCTGAGTGTGACATTACTGAATATATTGTTGTTTTTATATATAATATGTTGGAGCAGCATCACAACAACTATTCAGTAAAGGCTGGTAGAGGTGGGAAGACTGATCGATGGCGTAATAAAGCGACTGTGAGTAGTCTGGACTTATTTTCATTGTGGCATTCACTGAGACGACACTTCTCAATTATCACTCAGCTTCAAACCTGATTAAATGGTTATTGTTATTGATAATTTATTCAATTTAATAAATGATTAACATTAATGATAAATCTTTTTGTACATGATAACAATTGAGTATTCAAGTCTGATTCACTGTTATTGTAAATAAGCAATAAAATGAGAGAAGAAAAGAACTGGCTTCATTTGATTAATAAAATGATGAATTAATCTAATGAAGCCAGTCAAACTATTTCATTTGGTTGATTATTATCATCTTTGCCAGTATTATTAAAATGATTTGTAGATTTACTATTAATTATTATAAGATATTTTTGATCATAGTCATAATAAACTATTTGAATATTTCAGTATTTATTTTTAATCCATTCATCAGGTAAAGGTCGGGCCAAACTGAAATACATTATAGTGTACAAGTATAAAAGTTCCTAATAATACTGATTTGTTTATCTTGTACTCCAGTATAATTGTATGTGTGATAATAAATTGTTTGGATTTCCTGAGTGGGTGCAATTATCACCCATGTTGTTCTACATATCTATCATAAGGATAAATTGTATAGAAATAGTAGTTATGTTGTTTTTCTAAAGTAGAATTAAAAGCACTAAGCCTACCCAGCCAAAATAAACAAACAATTTGATGCTATAACAATAATATCACTTGAATTGTATACAAAGAATTAGCATTTAATGATTTAACAGATAAACAAAAAATCAAAATAAGTTAGACTTTGTACTGATAACGAATAAGTACTATTAATTTATACATTGCTAGGTGCATTAGTGTTAAGGGTTATTCAATAAGAACTTACCTGAAACTTATCTATGAATGCATTAAAATCTAATATAAAGTAGTAGTAGTTGAGCAATCCAAACCGTCCAATAAGACTCAAACCCAATGTACAAGCTAACCAGTATCGCGTAAAGAATGGGATACTGTTAAACCAATCTTTGAATTCGGACATTTTGTTGATCTCACAGCTAAATCACAGCAGTGAACTATTTCACAAAATCATGAGAATTGCAATAAAACAGCAGATGAGTCAATAAATACAACAAGTACACGTGTCCTCTGTGAATTTGTCAATAATTCGGGCAAGACACAAACTGGCAAAGTTAAAAGAAATCTTCATGACGATGATAAATAATTTTTGACTGCTCCTGCTGGTCTATGGTTTTGATTTTGACGTTTGTGATTTAAAGCACAGATTCAGCACACGTAAATGTTCCATAACATATTTATAACACTTTTTAAAGCAATTGAAATGTGCCTGTTAACGATTTAATCCTGTTTTTTCAAGAAATCACATTGTATTTTAATTTATATAATTTATAGATTTTGTATAACTGAACTTTTACAAAAACGAAAGACTTATGACTACAACACTGCTTTTTAAATGTCAAAAAATCATGTAGTGATTGTCAAATTATAAAAATAAAATCTTAACCTTAAAAAATAAAAAGCCGCGAACGGTGGAAAAACCTAATTTTTAACAATTGTATAAAATACCTTACAAAAAACTTTTGTGCTTATAATATAGCAAACGTTATAAAATGAAGAGCTTATTGAAAAAGTGCGTTTCTTTTAATAACTTATCTTTTGCTAGGATAAACACAGCAAGATTAGCTTCCTCAAAGAGTGATGCCCAAAAGAAAGAAGAGGCTAAGAATGTAGAAGATATTAAAATAAAAACGAGTAAGTTATAGTTTAAGGTACGATCTAAAATGCATTATCATTTTGGAGGAAATGAAATGGTATAGTCCCAATTTATTTGAACCATCATGTGAATGGTGATTTTTTTCTTTGCTATTCCAAATTATCAGTTTGTTTTGCTAATGTCGCTTATCTAATATTTTCCCTAATTGGCAAGGAACTCTAGTAATTTGATAAACCACAGTGTTCACCCTAAAATATTTATAAAGCACAGCTTTAATAGAGCTATGGCATATAAAAGTAGGTTGGTATAACAGAATGATTTATTTGGAAATGTGTCAGTTTTGCAAATTTTAATTTAAATAATAATGTTTATTAAAATTTAAGTACTGTATATCCAGATACAAACAACAACATAGTAATTATCCCCAACAACCCTTATAAGCTAAGGTATAATCTCGAGAAATTGTTAGTGTTGCTCCTACTCTCTATGTTGTTCTAGTACTCAATTATATTCTGGCAGAGTCTTCTATGATTTTAGCTTAACAAAAATGAGGTTTACCTATGTTAATATCAGTTGCAGTTATAAATTACACAACTTTAATATATTTTAAATGTCAAAATAATAATAATGTTATTTGGAATTTTATTAATTTAATACTAAATTACAATACTGTACTTTAGTATATAGTAGTAGTATTGTAATTTAAGTAAGTAAGGTGGAAAATGCAACACATTTTATGTCTAATAAATTGAAAATTACGTTTTATTTTTTTATAAAATCTTATTTAAAAGATATTGAATATATTAATTTGTTTTAAGCTTACTAAGCTAATTTATTGTCATGACTTTGTCATTAACAAGTTAAACATTAAAGAAAATAAGGAGTAAAATGACTAGTGATTTGTACCTTCATTTTTAATTTGTTTGTTGATAAGCATTCTCCATTCAGTTTGGCTTTAGTATAGGTACCTAAAGGCAAGGTGCCCAGCACACTAATGCTATTTTTTAAAGCAATTTATACTGGCACATTTTGTTTTGTTCACAATTATTGCATATTTTACCATATTGTTTCAGATATTGTAGTAGAAAAATTTGGTGCCGTCACAACTTTAAATATAGATCGTCAGCAAACTCGCAACAGTCTTGATGAAGCCACACTACGAGAAATGACAGAGGCCATCAATGCATTTGACAAGGATGCAGAGGCCAAAGTGCTGGTGTTCAATGGTGAAGGAGGGAGCTTCTGTTCAGGGTTTGACATGGATGAGGTTGAGGAAAAAGGATATAATACCCTGATAGATGCCGCTGTGAGTTTCTACTTTTTGACAGACTTTCCAAAAAATAGTTGCTGTATTTGTCCCATTTGAATGTTTGTGTTTCTGATTTTCTTATTTATTTATTTAAGTATACATATAAACACATAAACACAAATACCAGTAAATACAATTATCAAAATGCACACATTCGCTTATATGCATATCAATTACTAGTGTACATAACACTCACAAAAAAGAAATATGTAAAATAATCATACAATGAAAGAGGAACCAAAAAAAACAACTTAATTATTAAGATTTAGAATTCACTGATAGATGATCGATGAGTTTTTTTTTAAAGAAAGGAAGAGAATTACAAAAGATGTCAATGCCAGTTATTGATCGAGATAGTTCATTATATTTTGTGATAGTTCATTATATTTTGTTCATGATGAGGAATAGGGGCTTGGTTTCCAAGGTGTGTTCTGGCATAGGGAATATGAAATATTTTGCTTGTTTTACAATAACGTGGATATCTGTCCGGGACCGAGAGACAAATACGATCAAGTAGTTCTTTGCATTTTACTTAGTAATGAATTATTCTATGTAAAAAACAGAGGTCACATATTTCTCGCCGACTACGAAGAGACATCATTTTAAATTTGCAAATCGTTGGTCGTAGGGTTGCCTATGTGAAATACCTGTAGTGTGGAACACAAGGTGCCTAGTGAAAGCACGCTGAATGCGTTCAATACGTTGAGAGTGCACACTACAGGAGCGATTCCAGGTGACGCTGGCAAACTCGAGGCAACTCCTCACAAACGCATTATACAATAGTTTTTAGTTTTCTGAGAAAATCCTATTGAGTTGCGCTTGACAAATCCAAGGACTTGCGCTCCTTTTTTGACAATGTTATTTATGTGTGACACAAAAGTTCAAGTGGTTTCTTGAAAATTGTAAATGCAAATTAGTGTGTATTTGTACATAGTTTGAATGATGTCACACATTTATATTGCATTGATAAACACTATTATTAATTTAGTCAAGTTTTGAAGTTTGTGGGGTGATATATAAATGTTTTGGAATTTTTTTTAAAATAACATCACAAAAGTGATTTTAACCTTGTGTACTTTTAACCTTGGTCTAAAAATGGGGGGGTGTTAAAACTTTGATGTCTATTATGTGTCTGTCTGAGAGTATGTGTGTGTGTCTGTGGCATATATTACGACAGCTTAAATGGACTTTGTTGTAACATTTTTTTTTGACTGACTTGATTCAGATAATTCTTAGATATATAAAATAAACATTCAGGTAAAAATTAGGACTTCAGTCACTATTCTAGCTAAATTCATGAGGGGAGGGGTTCAAAAATTATATTATAATTTATTGTAATCCAATCATATGTTTGGTTACAGGCACGCTTTCGCCAACGACCTCTGTGTGTCAAGCCCACTATAGCAGCAGTGAGCGGCTATGCAGTGGGGGAAGGCTTTGAACTGGCCCTCGCATGTGATCTGCGTGTTATAGAAGACACTGCTATACTTGGATGCCTTGGAAGACGCTTTGGTGGGTTACTTGAACCTGAAGTTACAGTCCAACTACCAATTGTCCAAAACATTACTAATAATAAATTATTATTGGGATAAAAAGTAGCCTATATGCTATGCCAGACCATAATCTATCTCTGTGCCAAAATTCACTCAGATTTGATATTGACAACAAAGCTGTTGCCTACAAAAAGTCTATTTTTTTTAACCGACGAAAGAAAACGGAGGTGGTGCTTAATTCGACACATATATATATATATTTTTTTTATGTATGACCATGCATAACTTTTTACAGAGTTGTCCGATTTTGATAATTATTTTTTTATTAGAAAGGGCATATTTTCAAGAAGGTCCCATTGTCATCATGATAGGATCGAATGATAGTATCCTGGGGAAATTGAAGGAACTCTTCAAATTTTGGAGGCACGCTTGCAGCGATTTCGGTTTTTGTCTCGGTATCAGTAGCTTTTTGGCTACTAGTGCCGTATAATATACTATGACAGTATAGTACGAGTACGTTACGTGGCGATAAATCACTAAAAAGTAAGAAATAAAATTTTTTAACAAAAAATAGAACCGACTCAAAACACACTAAAAAGTAAAAAATAACTATGTCATTTAATTGCTTTAATTTACTTAAGCATATCTAGGAGTCTAGCAGCCAAGGTTTCTACTTTAAGGACTTTACTTAGAACACACAAACTGCTTTACTACATAAAATAAATGTTCCTTAAACTTGCTGACACCGACTTTATAGATATGCTTAAGTAAATTAAAGCAACTTAATGACACAGTTATTTTTTACTTTTTAGTGCATTTTGAGTCGGTTCTAATTTTTGTTTAAAATTTTTGTTCATTGAATGTTTCAAAATTTTAATATTATACTAGTCAAGATTCAGATCAATCTAACAAATTACCACCTTAAAATAGATTTAGGAAACACTGCTTATTTACTTCAGGTGCACCACAGAGCTTGTACGGCGCCCGACGCTTGACATCCCTGATTGGACTCTCCCGAGCTCTCGATCTGCTGATGACGGGACGGCCCATATCCGGTACCGATGCCAACACCATGGGGCTGGCACAGAAACTAACAGTCACTGGCACAGGTAACTGTAGATTCCTCTTTCCAAGTTTTAATTCTTGTATTTTATGTTTCTGGCACTCCGTTTATGGTTTGGGTATGCAATAGATAGATAAACAATTTTTCAACCTATAACACACACTTTTTTCGCTAAATTCTTGTTTTGAATAATATTTTTGAAAAAAAAATAACTTCAGTTAGGTCCAAATAGGGTTTTAAAAGTTATTTAAGTAAAAATTATTCAAATTCAAATTCATTTATTTAGCATTCATGTCAAATTATTGTACTAACATGCTTTACATGACATGGACCCTGGCAGGGTGTTGCTAACATAATATAAACTTACGTAATTAATATTAATTCTATAAATAGTAAAATTATAAAAATAAATTAGAATTATAATTAAATATAATATATATAATAATAATAATCAAGCCTTTATTTGATTCCATACTTACATTTACATTACAAAACCTTAACTAAGCTGTTAGTATAGTTAGTAGTACAATAAAGATATAAATGATTTTAATGTAATTTAATGTTTAATTAAATGAGTTTGTTAGTGTTGTTAGTTGTTTTTTATTTTATTTTTAAGTTTTTAAGTATGGATCCCTTTCTAGGGTATAGGCCTCCTCCAGCCGCTTCCAAACTTCTCTGTCCTGACCCTTTGCCATCCAATCATTTCCAGCTATTTGGACAATGTCCTCAGTCCAGCGTTTCTGAGGTCTGCCAGCTCTTCTTTTTCCTTGTGGACCTAGCCATTTGGTAATAGTAAATGTCCACCTGTTGTCTTTCAAGCGTGACGTATGTCCCGCCCATTGCCATTTTAGTTTCAAAGCATGTTTTAAGGCGTCTGTAACTCTGGTTCTTTCTCTGATGTTTTCATGTCTTACTTTATCAATCCTTTTCAATTTCAGCATACTGCGTTCCATGGCTCTCTGACAGGACCTTACTTTTCCTTTCGTTTTGTTATCAAATACCCATGTTTGGCAGGCATAAGTTAGGCTTGGTAATATACAGGTGTCCATTACAATTTTTTTGTATTTTGTGCTATATTCTCCTTTAAAAATCTCCTTTTGTGCCCAGTATCTGTTCCAGGTTATGTTTATCCTCCTATCTATTTCTGTTTCTTTGTTCAACGTGCCAAAAGACACTTGTTTTCCCAGATAGATATAGTTTTCCACATATTCTATTATTTTTTCGTTTACCTTTATAGGCTTCTGTAAGCTGTTTGACATGATCTTTGTTTTGTTAGGGTTCATATTCAGACCTACTTTCTTACTTTCGACATCTAAGATTTGCAACATTTTTTCTAGAGATGATGCAGTTTCACTAAAAAGGGCTATGTCATCTGCAAACCTCAGATGTGTTAAGCGCTTGTTTTTTATCTGTATGCCCCTGCATTTCCAATTTATATTTTGGAAGACCCCTTCAAGCACAGCTATGAATAGCTTTGGGGAGAGGGGGTCTCCTTGTTTTAGGCCTCGTCTAATAGGAAACATAGTGCCTTTAGTTTCCAGCTTTATTCTGCTTGTGCTTTTGGAATATAGGTCCCTGATGATTTGAATGTATCTGTTGTCCACTTTATTATTTTCCAAAGTATGCCATATAGATGTGTGTGTAATGCTATCAAATGCTTTAGAATAATCCACAAAAGCAATGTAGTGTGGCCTATTAAATTCCTTGTACTTTTCTATAAGTTGTTCTATAACATGGATGTGATCAATTGTTGAGAAACCTGTGCGGAAACCTGCCTGTTCAATTGGTTGGTTTCGATCAATTATTGGTGTTATTCGGCTCAGTATAATTGATGAGAATAACTTGTAGATGGTCGGTATCAAACTTATTGGTCTGTAGTTACCAATGTCTTGGGGGTTTCCTTTTTTGTATAGTAATATAATGTTTGAACTACCCCACTGTTTAGGTACACAGCCTTTCTCTATCACCATGTTGAATAATCTTGTTAGTATATTAGTAAGTATGGGTGCTCCAATCTTTATGGCCTCATTAGTTATGTGGTTAGGTCCTGGGCATTTATCAGACTTTAATTTATAAATATATTTAAGGATTTCTTCTTTACCAATGGCTTGTAGTATTTCGCCAGAGTTCTCGTTGATTGGGGCTTCCTCTGCAGTGTCATTCTGATAATTATAAAGGTCTTTATAGAATTCTGTAGCACAATCCATGATATCTTTCCTTGTTCTCTTTACTTGATGACCTGATTCTAGTTTTGTTATCCAGCTCTTGTGTGTCTTTAAATCTTGGAGCCCCCCTTTTTGTACTTCGGAATTGCTTTAGGTTTTTTTCTAATATATGTTTTCTGTGGTCCTTATAATCTTTTGCTATGGCTTTATTTGTTGTTTTAAATAATTTTTTAAGTTTCAGTTTATCTTTTTTGTTTTTATTTTCTTTATGGATCAAATTGGATCGTTCTTTTATCAGATTTTGTGTCGATTCGCTAAGTATTTTTTTGTTTTATAGTCTTTATTTATTTTGAGGCTTTCTTTAATTACTGATTCCAGTGCATCATAGCAAGTTTGAATATCTTTGCTAGTGTTTATGTTTATAGAGTGGGTATTAACATTATTTATCAAGTTATTCAGATATTCAGATTTTTCAGTGCTAGTTTCTGGTGGTTTTGGTAATGTTTGGAATGTCTTTCTTGACAGAGATGGTGTTGTCAGTATCAGAGAGGCTCTGACTAATCGATGGTCTGATGGAAACTTTATTTTGTTTATGATTTCTATGTTTGTTATGCACTTGGGTCGATTACTCAAAATAAAATCGATTTCATTTTTAGTTAGACCATCGGGGGAAATCCAAGTCCATCTACGACTAAATTTTTTCTTAAAGTATGTGTTCATTATAGATAGCTTGTGTGCATAGGCATATTGGATTAGTCTCTCACCCCTTTGGTTGCGTCTGCCATAGCCGTAGTTGCCTAGTATGAGGTTTTCTTTGGGTTTGGGTAGGCCAATCTTGGCATTGAAATCTCCCAATATTAGTATGTTTCCATCAGGAGTGCCATGGGCCCTCTCAAGGTCCTCATAGAATTTGTTTACTTCAGCCTCATCTGCTTCTTCAGTTGGTGCATATACTTGAATGAGAGATATCAGGAATTCTCCAAATTGCATGCGTAGCAGGGCCACCCGTTCTGATATGCCAGTAAACTCTACAATGTTGGCCTTGTGTTTCTTACCAATAAGAAACCCAACTCCATGAAGCCCAGGTGTCTCTCCTTTGTAACAGAGAATATGTTCAAGGTGTTCCTCTATATTGCATCCTAATTTTCTTACTTCTGACAATCCCAATATATCAAATTTGACATTTTCCAGTGCATTCAAAAGTTCTATGTATTTCTCTGGTGATGATAAAGTCCTCACATTATAAGTTCCAATTTTTAAGATCATTTTTGGTGGTTTTATTTTTGCTGGAGGGTTTTGGTCTGATTCCCCACGGGGACCAGCCGGATTGGGGAATGTTTTTCTATGTGTTGTGTTAATATTCATTTGTTCATTGTTCATCCGGCTGCCGGGTTCCTATAATTGCTTTGAAGTGGAGGCGATGGTGAAAGAGTTGCTTCTTCCTCTCATCATTTCAAAGGCATTCGATCTATTTGTTTTAGTAGTTTTGGTAGGTTGAGTGTTGCGGTTTTGGGTACAGTTTTGTGGCGAACTTGATACTGAGCGCTCACGCTTCCGTTTCTCTTTTGGTTTGAAGTTGTCTCGTATGATGAGTTTGTCATATTTCAGTACCGCATATTTTCCCTTCTGCCTTTCCTCTATAAGTTGCTCTTGGAGACTCTTCCTTTTTATAAGTACATTTTTTGGGTAGTCATCTGACAATTGAATACCAGACAGTTTATTTTTATTCCTCATAATTTGTTTCCTTTTTTCCAAGCATGTGAAAGGGAGATGAGAACAGGTCTAGGTTTTTCACTTTCTGTGTCCTTTTTTCCTAAGCGGTATATATTGTTAATGTCGTTGTTACTAATATTCATATTGGTTTTTGAACTTATAATTTTGATGACCATCTCCATCAGATTGTGTTTAGATAGCTCCTCTTCTTTGATTCCGAAAGCTATAATATTATTTCTGCGGTTTTCGCGCTCTAAATTATTAATTTTTTCGCGTAAGTTCAGATTTTCGGATTTCAATTCCTTTATTTCTTATAAATATAATATATATAATTAAATTATTGTTTCATTTCACTTGGCATTTTTTCTGGGTATTACCTAGTTATGTGCAAAATAAATAAAAATTAAAAGTCAGAATATCCCAAACTGCTATTGTCTATCCTGGTAATTTGGTCATTCCATAGCCCTGAGCACATTTTCAATCTATTGTTGTGTGTTTAACTAGCATAAAAAATCGGCAATCTGCTTAGTAATCTAACAATCTTCTTCCAGGTCTTGGTGAATCCATAAAGCTGGCGAAGTCTCTAGCAAAGTTCCCGCAGAACGCTCTCATGATGGACAAGCTAGCTGCCGTCAACTCTCAACTGAACCCCAACAGTGAGGAGAGTATGAGGGATGAAGCTATCATGAACAGTCTCTTGGGGTCTGCTATTGAAGATCTTAATCAGGGCATCAAGAAGTTCCAGGGAGGTTTGTACATTGAACCAATCTTTTTAATTTTGACACCCTGTGGTGCAGTGGTGGAATTATAAGACCGAGGCTTCGATTCCCGGCTGGGCTGATTAGGATTTTCTAAATTGGCCTAAGTCCGGCTGGTTGGAGGCTTCATGGCTAGTTACCATGGCGAAGCCCACAAAGACGTATCGTCAAAGGCTAAACCTTAACGTTTCCAGTACGATGTCGGGTAGAAACCGATAGGGCTGTAAATTTTATCCTAATCATAAGAAGTTAGCTTGCATGCAGGGATAACATGTAATGGTGACAGGAGGCCTTTGCCGGCATCACTATGGCTCCTACTAGCCTGACCTGTACCCATTATGAATTCCCAGCTGGAAATCGTACCCAGGAGATGCCTTAGGGCTAACGCTAAAACTCGCGCGGGTGCACGCTCGCGGGTATATAATGAAAAATAGTATGGACAGCGCAAGCGCGTGCGACGGGCACAGGGCGCGGGCGCCCGCGATGGGCACACGCGAACGGGTTTGTTTCTACAAATCAAATGAGCGCCACTAGATGCCACGGTCGCACGCGTCGGAGGCTAGGTACAATCATGAACATTGATACAAAGCGCGTAATAATTGAGGTGCAATTTCGGCCAATATTATGGAATATGGCGAATGAATTATCGAATTCTCCGCCGAGTAACCTACTTATCAAGAACAGGTTATGCAGTCGACGTTGTTTTCGTTGACGTCTTTTTGCCAATTAATAAATTAGTAAATAATCCATGGTAATCTACTCCACACAACTGTACACGCTCGAGATCAAAATTATACTAGCTGCGCTAACTGAGACGGGCGCACGCGACGGGTGCCCACTCGCGGATTTGTGGGCCGCGTGCGCCCGCGCCCGCACCCGCCCGTGTTTTAGCGTTAGCCCTTAGGGTGTGATCGAAGTTGATCGACTGGTCTGGTAGCTTTAGTTGATCGAATCAATCGATGACATCGGTCGACGTTTATCGATTAACCCCGGCTATTTTACACCAGACAACACATCACCTACAGACTAATATTAGAGAGACGCCATCTTTTAATACCTCGAAAACTAGGAATTTAATTTTTAACCAACGTTTTATTTAGTTCGTTTCGTTCAATTTATTTTATTTTTGATTATTTTTTCCATTTTGATGGTATGCGAATGGTAAATGGACATCTCCTTTAGTAGCAAAACATAATTTTAAACATTCGAACTAAAGGCCCATTACTATTATCCTCAGGTATTGGTAAACACGGCAAGTTTTACAAGCTCACAGAAGTACCGCTCAAAGACTGGGAACTCGAAGAGTCATTAGAAGAGACTACCATTAAACTTGATGATGAGAAAAAGGACAAAAAGCCTTAGATTCCCATTTACGCAGTATTATTAAACCTATAGTTTGTTTTGATGGTAATGTTGCTTTAAGCTGTGCATGTCTTATGTTATTTAATTGTTAATTAAATTATAACAGATTCATTGATTTTTTATTACCACCCTGATTTTAAGCTACTTCTGTAATAATGGAATTCTTTTTGTTTATTGCAATGTATAGACCCAATTGGCTTGGCAGCAATCACATCTGATAGTAACCATAGAGTAGAATGTATATTGATAGTAACCATGCCGCCGATGCTGCCTATACATTCTTGACTTAAATCATAACTCCATCGTATCTTAACCCCTGGGGGCCTGACAGTTGACAACTGCTGTCAGTGGCAGTTACGGGCGTAGTGCCCTCCCGCTCGCGCGCTGTTTTCTATTTCGGTCTGATACGTTACTCTACAAAAAATTAATAAATAATCTTCTTTTAAGCCATATTTTGCCATTCTGTAAAATGTAATGACTTGATTGATATATTTCCTAACTTTTATCTATCAAAATGTTGATATAATCAAAGCTTTATATATTTATTTTACGGGTACAACATTTTGGAACTATGTTGTGCGTTGGATTACGAAAAATAAATGAAAATACAAACAAAGTCTAAAGAACTGGTGTCTATGCTATCTATTTATTGTAAACAACATAACAAAAACAATTGGTATGATCACTTGAAACACGATCCACCCGACACTTCGAAATATAAAAACAGCTAGGGATGTGTTCTTTTACTTTTGGTAATTTTATCGACAGTTATCCTTTTTGTAAGGTATTATTATATAATGTAAATAAAAATAAAATGCTTCTAATTTTTATTAATTTTTACTTTTAACTACCTAAAGTATTTTCGAAATGTTAGTGTAGAACTCATTTCTCTTGTTATTTAATTTTACATTTTTTTAATACACCGTCATGACGGAGCAGGTCTTCGTCGGCGCTAATCTCAGCCTCATCGTCATAAATGAGGATGAGGATATCGGCCGGCGGGTTTTTGTCCTCTCGCCAGTTTTCTGCCATACTGTAAAATAAATAAATGAAAAGTTATTGTCATCATGTGAGCACACGGATCTTTTGATTTTTTTTTTTGTTAAAAAAACTCTAAACATAAATTTTCAAGTAGCTTGTATTTGCTTTTTATAATTAATTTATACAAAATACAAATATAAATTGAACCAAATTTATCGACATCTTTTACACACGGCGATGTATCGATACATCATTATGTCCTACTTTACAAACAAACGGATTCTTATTGGTTACCGGTAAACCGTCCTTAGCGCTTCACAAATAAAGACCAAAATAGCTCGTTTTACCAATACCAAACGAAACTGTTTTGTTTGGTATTGACAGACCAAAACGGTCGCTTTGAACTCAAGAAACGTCAAATTTTAGTTGCACAATAATAAATAATTTTCTAATATTTTACAATAATATGTTAGTAAATACTTATGTAAACTACTTCCAAGTAAATTTTATACATTTTTAGTAATATTTACTATCATTCACATGCGTAAATAAGTCGTAATTCGGGAAGATACGTATCAGATGTTTTCATGATTTATTTAAAATTTTCGATGTATTTCTTAAAACAAATAACGTGAAAACAATCACTGTATGCAAAATAATGAGTTTTGTAATAAAAATTGTACTTACATTCAATAAATTTGCACAAATCACGAAAAAACACTCTTATAATTTCACTTTCAAGCACTGTCCAATAAGATTAAAAATAAACACAGAATAATACCAATTTCAATGTCAATGTCTTGGAAATTTATCACAGAATATGAAACAATTCTTTTTTTAAACTAAAACTTAGTTTTTAGCGCCTAATAAAATTAAACCTTCGTTGAGGCCCGCGGCAGCCCGCGGCTACCCGGGTAGCGACGGAGCTATAATGACAGCTGTCATTATTTGCCTGACGGTTGCCAGGGGACCCCTCGGGGCTGTGAGACTTTAACCGATTTTTGAAAATAGTATTTAATTTGAAAGGTATTTCCAGATAGGTCCGACAAAAATTATCGACATCGGCGATACATTATGTGTCGCCAGCAAAGGCGCAGCGCAAGGAAAAACGACCGCCTGTGTTACGTCGAGTCTACGTGGTATCTTTTTCTGATTTCTTTCAAAACACGACTAAAGTGGGCAAGCCGCCACTAGGACCCTACAATCTGTTACGCGCGGGTCGTGCTATCAGCAGGGAACGTGTTGAAGATACTTGTTTATCTAGAACGTGTGGTAGGGATAACCGAATTCGGGAGATCATTTCACACAGTTCATGCATTCCTCCCTTGGCCTCCCTTGTAGGAGGGTGGATATGGAGCGTAGACCCACCACGTTGCTCCAATGCGAGTTGGTGGGCTTAGAATGATAATGTATCACTCTCGATGATAGATTGACCGGGGCCAACGGCTTAATGTACTCTCCGAGGCACGGATGTTAATTCAACGCAACGAAGGAGCGAACGACATTTTTGATTGCGCGCTTTTGTGCCTATCTCTTAGACAAGATATGTTTTCGGTCGCATCACAGACCAGCAGGCTTAGAATTTATTGAAAACTTCTTAGAAGAAAGAAAACTCAGGACATCGTGATTGAAGCCGCATAATCCGAACACTACACTAAAGCCAAACTCGATTGAGAATGCTTGTCAACAAACAAATTAAAAATGAAGGTAGAAATCACTAGTCATTTTACACCCATTATTTTTAATTAACTACTCAAATAACGAATTCATGACAATAAATTAGATTAGTAAGTTTAAAACTAGTTAATATATTCAATATCTTTTAAATAAGATTTTTTAAAATGACAAAACACAATTTTAAATTTATTAGACATAAAATGTGTTGCATTTTCTACTTTCATTTTTAATTTGTTTGTTGACAAGCATTCTCAATCGACTTTGGCTTTAGTATAGGTAGATCGACGAGGCAGTCGCAACTTCACAGTGCGTATCAGAAACTAAGACCCTATTTCACTGAAAGATTCGAAACTGAAATGACATTATTAGTTTAAAAAGGTATACTCCGTTATTTATACCTAATTCATTACCTACGTATAATAAATCTCTAGTCTTTTGCTTTTTGAAATTTTGTCATTGCCACATTATTAGCCCTGGCACCTGCACAGTAAATAATCGAGTGCTAAGATATACGTCTCTCATAAAACTATCAAAAAAAATGAACTGACTCATAACGCACTAAAAAGTAAAAAATTACTTCATCATTTAGTTGCTTTAATTTACTTAAGCATATCTATGAAGTCGGTGCCAGCAAGTTTAAGGAACACTTATTTAACGTAGTAAAGCAGTTTGTGTGTTCTAGGTAACGTTCTTAAAGTAGAAGTTTGACGGCCTCCGTGGCGCAGTGGTAAGCACGGTGAATTTATAAGACGGAGGTCCCGGGTTCGATTCCTGGCGGGGCAGATTGAGATTTTCTTAATTTGTGTTGGTCTGGCTGGTGGGAGGCTTTCGTCGTGGTTTGTTACCACTCTACCGACAAAGGCGTACCGCCAAGCGATTTAGCGTTCCGGTTCGATGTCGTGTAGAAACCGAAAGTGGTGTGGATATAATAAAAAAAGAATTATCAAAATCGGATGACGCTGTAAAAAGTTATGCGTGGTCATACATAAAAAAAATATACGTGTCGAATTGAGAACCTCCTCCGTTTTTTTCGTTGGTTAAAAATAAGCGCTGAGGAGGTTTATATTCGTCTCTGATGTTGAGTATATATTGGTTAAAACTTTATAGACAAGCCATGTACAATATTATCATATCCAGTGAAGTAAACAAAAACACAAGATGCACATTAATAATTATTTATTTATATAAAAAAACCTAAAAGTCGTCCTTGACGCCCTTCTCAGCCTGGTACTTGTAGTGCAAGTCGGAGCAGTCCTCGTTGGAGATGTTGACCCAGCCCTTGTCGTTGATGTGGTACACGCGGATGATGCCGCCCGAGTACGCGTCGCGGTGCGTCGCGTGGTATATGGCGCGGCGACCCAGCTCTGGCAAATTAATAATTATATTTAACCAATTTTAAAAAGGGGATGCATCTTGAACTGAAAGTTAAAACTATAAAGACAGAAGTTGCTGACTCAGTGAAAACGTACCAAAAACGTATTAAAATCACCCAAATAAACTTGCAAGGAACTTAATGTATAAAAAACCTGTTACAACTTTTAGAAGGCTCAAGAGAAGAGCACCACAATATGTCTTGTTATAGACAGTATAAAATATTAATTGGGCAAGTCAATGGATCTTGCTCCAAACAAGCCTTAAAATAAATACATAACATCCAACTGAATGTCTCAAGACAGATTGCGGAAATAATGAGAGTCAAAAAAAAGGGGGAGTATTTTAAGTAAATACTGAAGGCAAAGGGGTATAATTGGGATGGGGGAAACCACTGAAGTTGAGTGACCGTTGTGTATGCATGTTTGAATTGAGCGCTTCTTATAAAAGGGTAAACAGCTTCGTTACGTCATGCTGTACGGCGCCAGTTTATCTGGCTTCCCTTTCGCTCACGCATACGGCAGCGGTAGGCTCCTCGTCTTTCATTGTAACCTTAGTGTTAGCCATATGCAATCACTTCTGTCAGGTATCCCCAGACACACACGATTTTTTTTTCCTTTACTATATTGTACAGTACAAGTTGCTTTCTAACTCATATTTAACAAATAATGTTCAAGTTTAGAAGTTTTGATTTTATAATGTGCAGTCAGTATAACAAGCTTTCATTTACGTAATTTGTTTTTTGCATCTTTTTTCTTAACCCTTTTATTCTCAAATGAGAATAATATTAAGGTGGTATTAAGGTATATCGGACAACCTGTTCCTCAATCCGATTTTATATTAAAATTAATTTAACCAAGCAAACTTTACAAAACTAATAAATAAATTCGAAACTAACTTAAGTTTGCCTAAACATGCCGATTTTTAATAATTAAATCTATATTTTTGAATTACAAAAAGGTACCTTGTGCCTCCACATCTTCCAGATCCCAGTGGTAGCCAGAGTCCAGAACACCAAAAGCATAGACCGAGCCAGATCCCACTGAAAACACTTTGCCAGGAGTGCGAGTTCCTTCACTGTCCACATAGTAGAGTTGAGCCCCCTGAAATTAATAATAATTATCATAAACATTTCTTGAATTGCATATTGCAT
Organism: Mycalesis mineus; assembly: GCA_034621355.1. Classification (NCBI taxonomy): domain Eukaryota; kingdom Metazoa; phylum Arthropoda; class Insecta; order Lepidoptera; family Nymphalidae; genus Mycalesis; species Mycalesis mineus. The sequence goes on from CM067882.1 coordinate 15,431,082, forward strand.
TACAATTAATTAAATTAATTAATCATTTATAAGCTTATCAAAGGGCCCACTGTAGGGTCAGGTCAAGAAAGTGCATATGAAGTGTGCAAGTGGAGTGCAACCTAAGGGCTAACGCTAAAACTCGCGCGGGTGCACGCTCGCCGGTGTATAATGAAAAATACTATGGACGCGCGCAGGCGCGTGCGACGGAGCGCGGGCGCGGATGGGATGGCGGATTGTCACCCGCGCGGCGGGCGGCGGGTACACGGCGCGAGCGCCCACGACGGGCATACGCGTGCGGGTTTGTTTCTACAAATCAGACGAGCGCCGCTAGATGCTACGGTCACACGCGTCGGAGGCTAGGTACAATCATGAACATCGATACAAAGCGCGTAATAATTGAGGTGCAATTTCGGCCAGTATTATGGGATATGACGAATGAATTATCGAATTCTCCGCTGAGTAACCTACTTGTCAAGAACGGGTTATGCAGTTGACGTTTTTTCCGTTGACGTCTTTTTAACCGACGAAAAAAAACAGAGGAGGTTCTCAATTCGACACGTATATGTTTTTTTTTTATTTATGTATGACCACGCATAACTTTTTAGTGTTGTCTGATTTTGATAATTCTTTTTTATTAGAAAGGGCATACATCCAAGGTGGTCCCATTGTCCTCATGTTAGGATCTGCTGATATCCTGGGAATATTGAAGGAACTCTTCAATTTTTGGAGGCACGCTTACAGCGATTTCGGTTTTTGACTCGGCATTGGTAGCTTTTTGGCTACTAGTGCCATATAATATACTATGACAGTATAGTACAAGTACGGTACGTGGCGATAAATCACTAAAAAGTAAGAAATAAAATTTTTTAACAAAAAATAGAACCGACTCAAAACGCACTAAAAAGTAAAAAATAACTGTGTCATTTAGTTGCTTTAATTTACTTAAGCATATCTAGGAGTCGGTGCCAGCCAAGGTTTCTACTTTCAAGGACGTTACCTAGAACCCACAAACTATAATAAATGTTCCTCAAACTTGGCTGGCACCGACTTCATAGATATGCTTAAATAAATTAAAGCAACTAAATGACACAGTTATTTTTTACTTTTTGGTGCGTTTTGAGTCGGTTCTATTTTTTGTTAAAAAATTTTATTGCCAAATAATAAATTAGTAAATAATCCATGGTAATCTACTCCACACAACTGTACACGCTCGACATCAAAGTTATACTAGCAGCGCTAACTGAGACGGGCGCACGCGACGGGTGCCCGCTCGCGGATTTGTGGCCCGCGCGAGTTTTAGCGTTAGCCCTAATGTTTATTAGTAAAGTAGTAGCAGAAATATTTGTATATTTAATTAATTTTTGATTGTATAAACGCATAACTTTAGACCAGTTTTATAAGCAGATACTAATGAAGTTTCTTTTTGAAAAGGTGTGAATGACTTAAATGTACAAATAGACCCATAAGGTTGCATTGTAATTTGCATGCTTAATACATGTCCAGACAGATTTTCTATGAAGTTAGGTAGTATTCATTAAAACAGTAATTATATTAGTTCAAAATTTTCTCACCCTCTTATCAATGCCAGCAAGCATCATGCCCATGCTGAGCCCCATGCCCTTGTAGTTGTACACCATGTTAGCCATCAGTTTGCTGGCCGCCGCTACAGAGATTCTCTCCCGGTTACGTAGCTCGTATAGACGACACTGCTTAGCCAGCACCCTGTCCCAATATACACAGTCGGCGGCGCCACCAGCTAGGGTACCTAAAAAATAAATAAATTTATAGTAAAATGTCCATGCTTGCAGTAACCACCAAAGAACCAAAGTAACCAACATAGCAAAGCAATTTGTAGAACTGAAGTAGCAATGGGCAGGGCAATATTATGAAGAGTTGAGGGATCCAAGGTGCTAGAATGGCAACCCCACAATAGAAAGAATAGTGTTGGTCTACACCTCACTAAGTGGACTGACAACATCAAATATGTCTCAGGGAGCCCCTGGTTACAGGTTACACAGGATTGTTGTGTTTGGACATCCCTAATAAAGTCCTATGTCCATTGGCTTTAAATGATGATAATTATAGTAGTGCTATAGACTGGTCTATCAAAACATTAAAGTTTCACAGCCCCGAGGGGTCCCCTGGCAATAATGACAGCTGTCATTATAGCTCCGTCGCTACCCGGGTAGCCGCGGGCCTCAAAGAAGGTTCAAATGTCAGGCCCACAGGGGTTAAGAAGTAATTTAGTGTCCGACCGAAAGTTCGGTTTCGGTTTCGGCCGAGTTTCGGCTAAAAATCAAGTTTCGGCGGCAATTTCGGTTTCGGCCTAAATTGGCCAAAACTTTTGCCGAATCCGAAACTGATTTCGGAAGTAGTCTTGCACGCTCGCCTAACTTCGTTTCTCGCGGCAACGCTATGGCTGACGCTGGCGGTTCTGTTCGGAAATTGTCGTGCGCCATTCTGATAGCTCTGTAGCAACAAAACTTAGTCATTTAATGCAGCATAATGTGTACAATGCATCAAATTTCAGTATTTTAAGGAATTTTATACTTGACCACATGAGTTTCAGTTTCAGTCTTGGCCGAAACTGAAGACTGTTTTGGTTTCGGTCAGACTCTAAGAAGCATCCTTTGCTTTATTTTGCTGAAATTCACATTTCAATGTACAGTGAATTGTGATATTTACCACAAAGGAATAAATCCAACAAAATTCACTTCTCTGTATGCAGTACTTAGAGACTAGTAATGTAGTGTTTGATGATCGAAAAAACTTGAATTTAAATCATTTTACATAAATAGTAAATAAAATGTTATCAAATTTACTTACCAAGTAGATATTCATTTATTTCAACAATTTTCTTCATGGACTGTGAACCAATGAACTGGCCACCAGTAGCTCGAGAGTCAACTGCTAAAAGTACACCACCCTGAGGGACAATGAAAAGTGGTTTTATATATATATCAAACTTAGATGCCAGTTTTATCTATTTAAAACAGTTTTGGAGGCTATGAATACTGAGGTCCAGGGGATGAGGTCAATAAAATAAGTTATAGGGGGTTTTGAGGAAAAATTTCAATAACATTTTGTACTAGGAAAGTCCTTGCAGGTAGTACAGTTCTTTTGTGTTTAGGAGAGAATGTAAATCTATTGTCCTCTACTCTCTCCAGTTATATTTGTGTGGATTCATTGCAATTAGACTAAGAAAGTGAGAGAATGAAAGGAAAAGCTATGTTTGATCTTTATCTTTCACACGAGGCATTATTTTGATAATACCTCCCATTACATATTTTGTGGTACTTACTTTATAACGAAAACCAAGTGTGGTAGTACCATGATCAAACTCAATTTTGATTTGACGTCCCGTCTCATCCTTTTTGTTGAACTGTGCTAATGTTTCGATGGGCTGAAATAACAAATACCATAAAATAGAGATTATTCTCTATGGGTCAATAATGGAGATGTAAAGCAAGTTATACCAACTACATACTGACTTTAAGACTGAAGAATTAGCTATGATATACTTAAGCCTTGTCTAGTAAATAAGCTGCATCGTTTCAAATAAAATCAAAGCTTTAGCTCAAATTTCAAATAAAATCAAACCTCACAAAACAGTTAGATCTACACGTTCTTTGTACCGGTAACAAATTAAACTAATGCGTTATTATACCTACAAGCATATTTGATGATTTACTTATACTTTTAAACATTGATAATTCTAATTTCTAAAGATTTTGACCTAAAATTGCTTTACTTACGTTAGCAAAAGGCGGTGTGGCGAGTTGAACACTGTTCATGAAGTTTTGAGTGTATCCCAGTACATCTTCGTTCATAGACATCAGGTTGTCGGCAGGTTTCAAGTTGATTTTCTCATCTAAGCGACAGTAATCTATTAAAGCCATCTTGAAATATAGTTTTTAAGTAATTTTTATAGTTATTAAATAGTATATTGTCGGTAAGTTTTAGAATGACAAGCGAAAACTAAAATGCTAAATAATGGCGTGACAGTTGACAGTTTGACAATGGTTTGACACTTGTAACTACAGATAACACTATTTTTTGTAAAAATTGCGATTCCAAACTAAACAAGAATTTTATTACATTTTAAAGATCGCATTTAATTTCCTTTTATGATTTAAGTAAAACTTCAATAGGTCAAAGTACAGATAAAAAGAAGTAATTATTTTAGGAAAGCAATTGTAGAATCATTGCTATTCACCAATAGATGACGCTATTAGCTTAGTTGTTTACTATTCTCAAAGAGATGGCGCTCTCCGTTTTAATTTGAATTTGTACATGCGATTTTGCCTTATTGATGAACCTAGCTACTGGAGGTAGCTTTGGAACGAAGGTAGAAAATGCAACACGTTTTATGCCTAGTAAATTTACAATTGTTTTGTTTTCTCTGGGTATCGAATTTACTGCTGAGTCCTGGGTGGAGCTATAAAGTTTCTTTCTTTCGCGAAAATCCCTCTTTTTGAAATTGTAATTTGTAACCCGGAGTAAGGAAGTTGGCGCTGTTACAGTCTCGGTCTTAATAATCATTAAGTGATCGTTACAAAATCAAACATTATCACCATAAGCTCATCAAAAGCTTTAGTGCAGCGTGGTCCATACAAGCTATCTGGGACGCCTGGCCGGAAGAAATAGGCTAATAATGATGTACAATATTTAGTTAAGTTACGGAACAAGCAGATTTAAGAGAAAAACTTCATCTTCATATTCCAACAACAATCACACGTAAGAACAGTACTATGCCTCATGAACCTGTCAGATTACTCCTAGAAGCAGGGTTCGAACCTCATAAACCAGTTCCCGGAATCTCCCATTCTTACCCATTGAAGTATTTCATTAGGTTATAACTATGATTAATATCATACCTGCACCAGACAATATTTACCTCCATCTAAAATAAAATGTTTTCTCAATTGCTATTAATAGTAAGTTAATAATAAGTTAATCGTGCGTTCCTTTGATGTGTTCAGTGTATAATTTGTTAAAGTTTCGGCGCCATATCCACCCATCGCTAAGTCCAACTCAAATCCAAAAGTCGTGAATCCGTGGAAGTCACGACCCGTTTTCAGAGAGTGCATATTAACAAATGTTAACCTAGCCCAACGAAATGATAGCCTAAAAACGCCTAATTGCAACTGATGATGGCTGCTCGTCACACCGGAACGCAACTTACCAAAAATCTGCATAAGATAATATTCTTATTTAACTATGTTAGTTTTAGCAGGTAGTAACTAAGTTACATTGATTTTTTGACTTAACAATTTATATATATGCTGACGTATGAAATAGCAAAAGGCCTCTCAATTTTTGAATGTATGAAGTGTATATAAAGCTCTTGGGAGTACCTATTGTAGTAAATCGGAAACCAGATGAACATAGTTAGAAATAGTATATTTACTGGTAATATTAAATACTTATAGTGGAAAATAGGCGAATGCTAAAGAGATATCCCGCTCTTTCATAAGTGTCAAAAACAAAGAAATGTGGGTACGAAAAATATTAGCGCATACATACTTGGGCCATCTTTAATTTTCAACTCAATGGAAGTTTTTTTAAAAGATCTCTAAGTGATCAATGTAGTTCTAAATATTATTTGCTCATCACTTCCAAGTTACAAGGCAAACATTATCGTTTAAGTATCAAAATAAATCTTGCGTGACGGTGTGATAAGCAGCTTGATTCACAGCATATTAGTGCATTCCTGTATCCTTGCAGTTCGGAAAGGTAAGCCAGGGCTTAGGTTTGGTTCCCATAGGAATCTGTGCTCGGAAAGTGCCCCTGTTTTGTCACGCGATCAGCCTTTTCTGGTATTTATTTACTGTGACCATGATTACATTTCCTTGGGAGGTAAGTCAAACAATAATATTATCAAGGCGAAATTTGGTCTAAAAGTGTGTGTTTGTTAAAAATATGCATTTAAATTAAGAAACGTCCATTAAAAAAGTATTAGTAGTTTCTGAAAGAATCGCAATCATAGAGTGCAATAACTTCGGTTTGGTTAAAAATATAATATTTCAATTTTAATAATTTAAAGGAAGAAAAAGTAAAGTAATCAAAATTTTGTTAGTCAAAGACGTAAAATATCTAAAAGAATTTGCATGAAATTTTCAACTATTTCGACCAAGTAAGCGCCAAGTTTTCGCACTTAAATTAAACATAGTTTGAAACTGTTTATAGATTTTTATTATATTTTTTTTTATTTTTATCAAAAAAATACAACAAGTTTTGCACGCATGAATGTCATCCGAGCGTCCGTTTTTTAAACGACTTCCAAAATGTAGAGGCTCTATGATCAATTACTGTATGTATTTTTTTTTAAGAATTAAAATATTCTTTACGTATAATTATGTAATTGATTCAAGGATTTATATGTATTGAGTCTTTCTGTCCAGCAGCTAGCATCCCAATATTAGGTATATAGACTACAAAATAAAAATCAGGTAATAGGTAATTAAAAATTTATCACTGTAAGCTGGATGATGTAACTAAAATGGACTACAAACTTTGAAAAATGTTACTGGGCAGGAAGTAGTCCTTGTTAGTGAATTTCAAACATCTTTAAGCCCGCGGGCGTGGAAGAAGTCGACCACAGAGCTATCGAACAAAGGAAAACAAGATAACTTTTTTTTAATATATATCCATCTGCCAAAGAAAGGGTTTTGGACCGTATGCAGTATTTATGTTTTATTTATATTATTATACTATTACCATAGAGTCAAAATTTTGCATTTTTAAAGTGACATTATTTATCAAAAATTTTATTATATTTTGTTTGTTGTTTGTGATTTTGTCCGTCTAGAAGCCCTGAAAGTTAAGATATTGTTTATTAAATTATGCCTTTAAAAATTTTATTTTTGAATCACTCTATCTACTGATTAAAATCGCATTAAAATAAGTAAGGTAGTTTAAAAGATATAAACGAACAAAAAACAAAAAGCGGTTCTTTTCTTTTAATAGGTGTACGTTACACAAAATAAAATAATTGATTATGATAATAAATTACTAATAATATTTTAAAATAATTGATGATGAATATTAATTCAGAATAAAAAATAAATATATTATTTTTAATTTTTTATGCCAAATCACAGTAAGTATTTTTATGTCATGTTATTTTATAATGGAATGTAGGTACTTGATGGTGATTATAATTTAGGCCAGTCTTTAATATCACAAAATGTATGGATAGCTTAGTTGATTATTTGTAAGGTATGTCATAATGTCATACATTTCCGAGGAATTCTAATGGGCTGCCGCTATGACACCGAAATTGTTAGAAATTAGCGCTCAGATCATGCTATACTGACCGCCATGGGCTGTTTCACAGGGGAAATTAGATTCTCATGAGAACATTACATACTTACAGATAAAATGGAAATCGTTTTTATTATACCTCTTAAATAATTCTGTGTAATCTATGGTATCATCATCATCATTATTATCACCACGCTGCTTTAAATAGATTTGGCGAATTAGTGTAAAGTTTGGCTTTGTAACGATCACTATTAGTTGTTAATAATGATATCCGAGGCCGACGATTCTCTAAGAATTTTTATTAAGAGTTAAGTGGAAACAAGAAATGCTTAACATTTCATTGCCTGAACTTGGGAGACAAATCCACAAAAGCTCACCATTGAACCAACAATGCAGTTACCTAGAACAACCAATATATAAATTAATTGTGAATATTTCATGCATTAATCTGTTTAAAAAATTGTGACGGTGTTTCTACGTTAAATTCGGTCTAACGGGAGTCTAATAGTCCAGTGCAAATTGAGTGCAAAGGACGGGATTTATTTAGAGAAAAAAAATATAGAGACAGCATGTCTATGATATCAAATTCTAATTTTAAATATCTCCAAATAGCAGCCGAGTGCAGTGCACGGTCGCGCACGGGCCGGTGTTGCCAGTTATATAATTAGAAAATGAAAGGGTGGCGCGCACGCAGCCCGCGGCGCGACCACTACTATCGCTCACCATCGGGCTCGATGTAGCTAGTGTTGTGAAGGCACTATCGATAATTGAGATCATTTATCTAAATTCTAAATGCCTACAAGTTGCTGTACCACAAACAAGTACAATCCACACCTTAAAGAAATTAAATTGGAAGTGCCTAGATAAGCTAATAAAACAAAATGTACTAGGTATCTGCTCGTATTCATCCTAAGAACTAATATTTTTTAATATTGATGGTTATTGTTAAAAATTAAAGTTTATTCATGTTTACTTCATTTCCGAAACATACAAAGGAGATTTTTACGCTGAAAAAATAATCTGAATTTCTTTTGTTTTTTGTCGTTGTTCGAAAAACAGTATCTAATTTAATCTATCCTGATATCTATTAAAGGGTAAATAGCATTAGACAGAAAAGCTTAGAGATGAATTCGTTAATACAACCGATTTAAAAAAACATCCTTACAGAATAGCCCCTCTGGTCAAATAAGCCTATCGATATGATCAACCTAATTGCCAACTCTATCACAAAAATTTACTCCCCATACCTCGGGGCAAATGGCAACATTCTTTATTTTCGAATATTAATAAGGAGCGTGCAACATTACGCCGTATTTCACATCAAGTAACATTATTATCTTCTGCCTCTCTCATGCAAGTGTCTAATTCGTATATCCGTTCTATTCTAATATTCAAATTTAAAATAATGGCTATCTTTTCGTTTGAAGCACCTTCAAGATTTAAGAACACTATGCTTATTATTTAGAAAATTTATGACTAAAACGAATAGCAAATGTTCCGCTAATAATTGCATGTTGCTTGCCGTGGATAAGATGTTTAAAAATCTGACCTGAAAGCAGTAATAGTGTGTCTATTATCTTGAAAAAAATTAGAAAAATCGCCGAGAAGTGCTTTCAGTTTTAAAACTAGCAGATCCGAACATTGATCCTAAATAACGTAATTGCAACTAAGTGTTTATAGTAATAATTGACGGACAAAGCAAATGGCTTACCTGACGGCAGGTAAGTGGAAAACTATCGCCTTTGATCATAGCTGGATTGATTGAGATTTTCTAAATTAGTTGGCTAGCTGGTTGGAGACTCCAGTCGTGGCTAGTTACCATATTACAGACAAAGATGGTCACCAAACGACATACCGAAAAGGTTGTGGATTTCATCCTACTCCTAAATTAGCCCGCTTCTTTCTTAAATTGTATCACGTGTATCAGTCAGAGCCTTGCAATAAATAAAAAAAAAATTATAGTAACGATCCATCTGAGATCTTATAATAACATTTTTAGACCATTCGTACACATTCACTTGACCTATTCAATGAAATCTCAATTAATAAGATGATTAATTGACCTCAACAACAGTAATTATGTGTTTTATCGTTGGTATAAAACGATTACACATTGTTACTCGTCCGTTGACAGCGCCCTGGAGCGTTATATAAAAAGTGCTCAAAAAATCGCTCATAGGTAATCAAGGAGGTAATGAAATTGCCTAAAGCTTGGTCATTAAGCTCGTGTTGCGGCTAATGGTATATCACTTTCTCTTTAACCTCACAAGTATCTGTGTATACTATGACATTTAAAAACGTCTTAGCCTATATAGGATCTCCTAATACTCGTAAGTAGAAATCGAAATTTATGTTTTTTTAATTATTACATTTCTGCACGACATCGTACCGGAACGCTAAATCGGCGGTACATTTTTGCCGGCAAGAACAGGACCAATTAAGAAAATGTCAATCGGCCCAACCGGGAATTGGACCTAGGACCTCCTTTTTATAAAAATAACCTTAGCAGGATAATAATCAAAATAGTTTTTAATTATTATTTCTTATTGAATCGCATTTAGTCTATTTCTATGTCACGCCTGTTGCAACTTTTGAGCGGACAAAAATTGACACGTAGTATATCTATGATAAGTTTGGATATTTAGTTCAGAAAGATAAAACATATAAATCAATAGGTAGATTAGCGTCCGTATTTCGTTGGCAACTTTTTCATAAAAAGATCTTACCTCTTATTACTTTTGCATTAGGTTTAAAAGTAGTAAACAAATAGCAATCTATGGCTCTGGCTTTGAGTTTGGTGTCAAAACCTCTCGCATAGACAATTTCGCGCGCGAAAGATCACTATCCGCGCCACGTGACCGCTGGGGGGCGGGTCACGTGACGTTGTTTGTATAACCGCGCGCCGTTATTAACTCCACTCGGTTTGTTGAGTGTGGTTACAAATCAATAGATACAGAACATGTTAGGTTAGAATAAGTTGGTACTTTCAGTCAGAATCGTTTCTTTCATTCAATGATAAGATGGCTTGAAGTGACGTTGAGTAACGATGCAATGTAAGATGGTAGCGGGAAAACTTTGAACTTGAAAGAGGTACGTATTCTCAAACCACACCTCCAAATGGTTTCTACGCAGCATTATACTGGAAATTGCTTAGCGGTACGTCTTTACCGGTAGGGTGGTAAAAAATATATACAATCCTAAAATGATCTGAGCTGAGAAATATCCAAATACCCCCGTGTACATATCGTGAGACGCATTGATGCCAACGCCGCTGTCGATGTGTATTGACTAAGGCAAAAGCTACCTAATTTACCTTTTTCGGATCCTTGGACTCCGTATGAGGCAGCTACAGATCATTTTTGGACCCTTGGATCTAACGCGCCTATCAAACCGTTGGCCAGGCCAGAGAGAATATAAAGCGTAAACCCACCACGCTGCTCCAATGTGGGTTGGCGGGCTTAGGATAACGATCATTCATATGTTGATGATAGATTTGCGATCAATTCAACGTCTCAAATAGTTTAAAAAGGGTGTTGTAAGTAAATACTGATTTCTAAAAGGTACATATCACATCACTTTTAGGTACTCGTACCTAAAAGTGTTGTATATAGCCAATCAGCATAGGCTAATAATGCATGCGTGCATGCGCTCATCTGTAATCTGTATTGTCAATACTCAGGCTGAGTGACACTTGACGTACCGAGAGCGGTAATCCCAAAGGGATCCATGAATTGGTCACTGTACAGAAACTATGGATGCGGTATTTCATTTTCATTCACGGGTCATATAAAAAAAAAAACGAATTTCTTCAATCTAGGTATTTACCTACTTACCTACTTACCTTTAGTTTACCTACTTACCTTTTTTATTAAAATTTCCATTAATTTAATAAGACAAGTTTATATATACTACTTCATGTTATGACATCATGGCAGGATGGCTAACACGCTACTCCTACCTTATCTTTGTATGTATCAGTTTTTATAACTAGACATTAGTTAGTTTCACATTCTTTTCTATAACTACTTGTTTAACGCGATACTATATATATAGACTAATTCAAAATTTACTGCGTAGACTTAACAATGTTATAAAACAACATTGCATATTCTTAATGCCGTACAATAGTTGCAATATAAATGTAACAGAAATGGCAATTCTCCAATGAAAATTGTCGTATTGGATTATCAGTCGAACTGTGGGGCAAGTGCGAGTTTTTCACCGAGCGACTGCGTAAAAATGTACTCACTCGTAACGTAAAATTATATATAAAAAAAAGTTTACTCTCACTGTAACTAGATGGCGCTACTCCAATTCCATATAAAATTTGCCTTTACTGTTCTCGATATCGACGCGTTAAAATCTTACACTAGGCACACTGAAGTTTGATGCTCGACGAGATTTTACGCATTTTTTTTTAAGAATCGACATATTGATTGTACCGCATCCGAAAGCGTTAGCACACCCACGATTTTCTCTCAAAATGAACAACACGAAGAGCGGAGTAAGTGTTGATTTTTGTGCTCAGCGTCCGCCGCTCGCTTTCCCAGGGAGTAATGAAATATCATCTCTCCCGGGACCGCGGTAATAGTAAGCCAGTTATAGCCCTCGTGGATTTGCAAGTAATTAGGAATTGTGGTCCGTACGTGGAATTTATTGAATTGTTATTGGATTTGGACTTGAAGACTTACACCACTACCCAAATAAGAAAATATCCGTCGACGAATAGATACATGTTAGCATTTTAAAATATTACAATTTGTTACCATAGACAATACTGTACTATATTGTCTATGGTAACGTAAACTTGTGTCTGTCGACCGTGAGGTGATTTCAAAGGACTAGATTCCAGGCCGTAAAATAAAATGTAAAATGGATATGTTAGAATAGTCGAGTAGTGTATTTTACTTATGGAGAGTAGAGGTAAGGAGAGTCATCTTATATGGGAGAAAAGTTGAAAAAGTGTCCAGTTGTATGCGTTAAATAACAGTTCAAAAATCCTCCACAATGGCGCTGGTGGATGCACAGGGTATGGTATGAATGTAGCAATCGTAGATGAATTGAAGTATGCCGAGTTAAAAAATTTAATGTCATTATCGACTAAAATAGTTAATTATTGAGAACTTCAACAACTTACGTTGTACAAAATATTGTGGTAAATATAACCTTACAGAATTATAACCAATTTAAAAAAAAATTATTTCAAAAGTTTTATTTTGTATTTGGCGCTTCTTTTGAAAGTTACTTTGATGCAACTGTGGCGCCATCCTAATTTAATACATTTTGACGGACACTTTTTATATACACAGATTGTCCTCCTTACCTCTACTCTCCATAATTTTACTGTTCTTTTGATTGTTACACAGTATGCATATTTTTAGTGTAATATTAATTATTGTAATTGAGTGGTTTTGTAATACATGTAAAAAGAGCATGTGTCGAGTTTTTCTGGCCGCGTCTTTTCTCGTCACGGACTGCATTTTCCGACGCGGCGGTAGTTTACAAAAGAATAAACAATTTTGAAGACATCGAAATATTATTTCTACGCCCAAAGTTAATACACATAATTGTTATTATTACTAGCGGTGTCTCGTAGAGATTATCGTCTGGTACGTGCTACACCAAATTATAATCAATCTCTGTGGAGGAGAATGTGGATTTCATTCAGTTGCACTCACCCGTAAAGCCATGGATCAGTAACAAAAATCTATAAAATAATTGTTAAATCTAATTTACCGCGTTTTCTAATTTTTTCAGTTTTCTTAATTTTTTAATCCGTATGAACCTTCTCGTGACAACAGCAAACAAAAAAAAGCGCAATTTGTCCAAGCGTTCAGGCGTGATGTCGTGACCAAGGGAAATAGGAATTAATTTTTACATAAACTTGTGAAAATAGCATGCAAATTCTTCTTTTGTGAGTAGGCAATGCTTGGAAAAATAAATACTCGTAGGAGAATGTACCTACAAACAGAATTTTGTTAAATACTAACTATTGTTTAAATGACCGACAAATTCCACACAGATAACAGGCATCAGTTATCTCTGGTAGCTAAACTATTGCCAGCAAATAGAGAGGAAGTTTTACTGGCTTATCCTGGCTGTATTTTAAATTTAACGATCGCTTTATTTTGAAACACGCGAGTTAGTAACACAATATATTTTTGTAAAATGTTGCGTAGTTTTGAACGTTTTGTTTAGAAGTGTTTTAAAAACGCGTTATAAGTTTAAAATAATTATGCTATGGGTGATTAATAAACAACACATGAAAATTTAATTGATTTTAATTTTCATGTAATTTCAAAGATAACTGTATTTTTTTTATTTAAGGATCGTAATATTGGTTACAATCATAAAAATTACACCTTGTTAAAACATAATCAAAGAAATACACTTAATTGTAACCTACTCGATATGACCACAGCATGCTTACAATAATTTACAACACAACAAAATGTAAAAAATTAACAATAAAATAACAATAAAAACATATTACAACTGTGAGTTTGTTAACGTGCAGCCAAGTCAAGGACGCTGCCGTGTAAGCGATGGCCTAAAAACCTGCACACTGAACCAGTCGCACGAGGCGCTTACACAGCAAGATCTACATGCACGTCTCACGTGAACCGCTGCTACCTCTAAAGTTAGGAGAATCACTTCTTGATCGATCGCCGATCGGTAGTCACCTTAGGGTTAGCTAGGATGTAGAAGATCAATCGTGATCTTTAGTATGTAGAAGATCAATCGTCGATCTTTAGTCATGTACTTTAATTATATTGTATTTAATTATTAATTAAATAATTATTACGTATCGTTGCATTTCTTTCCGAGCCCCTAGCTGCCCCCTAAACGTAAGTAGTTCAATAAATTACTCTTAATATTTAAAAAAAAAATATATATATATAGACCACAAACATGCCAAAACATGTTAAAAATGTATCCTACTCATAATCAATGATTTGGTAATTGATGTTATGTTAATATGTAACTCTAAATAATAATCTGCCTGTGTGCCAAGTTCCATCAACTTTTTTGCTTGCATGTACAACATCCAAACATATAAACTTTAGCACTAATAATACAGGGTCTTGTAACGTAACATTTGCGGGGTATTATCAGCCACGTAAACTCAGGTGACAACAGATTAATATGAATCAAACATTTAAACTGATGATGCGTTACTGCGTCGGAAGTATGAATTGTAGTGACCGTTGGTCCGCTCGTTCGATCTTTGGACAGATGTGAAATGTCCCTAATAGAATAATATACCTCAATAACTATGGTCACATTGTCACCGACGACCGCAGGGACGACCTCGACATGGAGCGGGAAAGGCGGGCATTGTCGGTCCGTTGTAATATGCCCGCGCGCAGATTTGCCAAATGCAGCAAAGAAGTCAAGGGCACTCTCTTCAGGGCTTTCTACACCTGTCAGTTATGGTACCGGTACAAAAGGGTTTCCTTTAATACCATAAGGGTGCAGTACAATGATGCCTACCGCATCCTTATGAAGTTACCTCGATACTGCAGCGTATCGAGTATGTTCGCCGAAGTGGCAATGCCCGATTTCTTTGCTATTATCAGAGCGCGGATATCTTCCTTCTGGGAAAGGTTGCGCAACTCTGGTAACAGACATATGTAGCCCTATAATGACGCATTCGATCTCAGTACATTGAGTTCCAAATATTAGAGTTTTAGTATGATATTTTAGATGTTCCTAAAATGTACCGTTTTTACTCGTATTTTATTTATATTTTATATTATACATTTGTAATGTAACTTTGTACATAATGGGTTTTTTGCCTCAATAAACAATTATATTATTATTATTATAATAACGAATAAGTAGGTATACCTATTATATGCGTGCCATAACAAATATATTGCGCAGGACAAATCACTTTTTTTGTTCCTAATAAGAACCTTTGTTATTGTTGAGGGGAAAATCCTCTTTGACATCCTTGCCGGATAGTGCCGGACCTCTTATCGGCTAAAAATTCCCTCCTACCTTTAAATGTTAATATTTCTGCATTATAGCCTATCACCAACACCGCAGTCACTTTCGCTCTCTTTCTTTCCTTCCGTCTTTCTCCTAAGGTTCCTCATCATACTTTGCAGATAATTTTTATAACTTCCCAGTTATTCACAGATTACAAAAAAAGTTGAGAGGTGTCAAGGGACACCCGGATGGAACGAAGTTCCTTTCGATTAATTAGTGAAGGAATTGTAATAAAATTTCATTTTTTTTAAGTAATAATAATATTTTGTTGTTGTACACCGAAACACCAGAGGACGAGAGCGCGAGACAGCATACAGCGCGGACGCCCCCGCCGCTCACGCGCACACACATCAAAGCCGTCGGCAAGATCCTTTGATCAAAAAGTGTCGTGACAACTTTTCGTACGAATTTTTTCCGTCTAGCCCCCTTTCACAACGCGCGATAAGGAACTTCGTTCCAATATTATACCAATCAAGTTTTCTGCATTGATATCACACCTAGTAGAGCGCAAGTAGTAATGACAAACTGAGGTAAATAAAACATAGTGTGTTCTGCGTCGACTTACGAGTAGGTAGTAGTAATAGGTATATATTAACCTAAATAAGAAAATAAATTATAAAACTTTTTCGTTCTTTTTTATCTGAACGTTAAGTCCCTACTCAGCCTATCAAGTTGGGTACATCTAAAACAAACAATTTGGTCACGCTACGTGCTCATCAAAACGCACCGCAACCAGCATCATTACCAAATCTGCATAACTGCATTTTAGTGCGGGATTGTCGCATCGCAGTCCCGCGGGATCTGGTCCCTTGCAATAAAACTCAATTGTAACCTTGTTATACGGATCCCTACGTGCTCACTTATAGCAAAGAAATTTAGACTCTATGTCACAGATTCAAAGTTAGATTTTCCTTTGTTACATCTAGACAGGTTAAGCTTTTGGTACTATTGCAATCGTATCTACACACGGAAACGTAATAAATAAATATGGACTGTAAATTTATTGTAATATAGTTGAAATTTGTTTGTAAACAATGCACGCTTAGAACGTTATAGAAAAAAAGTCATAGAGATGTCACCCCTACAGTTATTATATGCAAATAATACGCATAATTTAGGGTTTGGCCTATTCCGTGTTTTATCTGCTTATCTGTGAAATGGCTCAATTAGGGAAGCGTGTAGCTGGTCTGTGGTTAAGGGTGGAACGCATTGCGATATCTATGGATTTATGGAATATGCTAAATGATTTATCGTGCGCACTTTTGTTCGATTTTTAAAATGTATGAATATTTATCAAGGGTGTTAACGCAAATAGAACGTCATTTTTTAAACAATGACAAATACGTCACTGCAATCTCGCATGGCATATTTTAGGTAATTTGTTAGCGATGTTATACACTCGGCATCAAAAAAATCGCACCTTTTAAAAATCTTATCGAAAAATTCCTAAACCTTATGTAGAGGATAGTGTTAGGTATCATTAGAAAGGTAACAAAAAGGAGTATCAAAAAACAATTAAGTGTAATCTTTTTTTTTAATTAAAATTATACAAAAAACATTAAAATTTGAAAAATAATATGGTTCTTAACTAAGTACTAATTAACAATCAATAATTTACAAAAAAAATGTACAAAAAGTGTCTTAAAATTAACTTAAATCTAGTGTTACCCCCCCTTGCCCTGATGACGGCTTAAATACGGTCCCTTATAGACCTCACCAACTTCAGCAGCTCTTCTTGAGGGATAAGACCCCATTCTTCAATCACCGCGGTTCTACAGTTCCTGTAGAGTCGAAGGAGCCGTATCCCGAGATCAAACCTTACGTTTAAGATGGTCCCAGAGGTGCTCTATCGGATTCAGAACAGGACTTCTCAATGGCCACTGCATCACAGAAATTTGGGACCTCCGCAGGAAGTCGCTCACGATGGCTGCAGTGTGAGCGCGAGCGTTGTCGTGCATTAATGTGAACCCCTCGCCAAAAGATTCGGCAAAAGGGACCACATGCACATCCAGGATCTCGGTGATATAGCGGCGAGCAGTCAGCGACCTTTGTTCGCGAGCACCTCCGGTCCGGGAGACGCAGACAAGGTCGGTTTTGCCGGCAGCCGACATACCGCCCCAGAACATGCAGGATCCCGTTTCACGTTCACCCTGCCTCCGGTATACTCTTCTTCGTCGGTCGTTGCAGAAAAGGTACACTCGTGTCTCGTCTGAGAAGAGAACAGCTCCCCACTGCTCAATGGTCCAATCGACGTGGTCGCGAGCAAACTGCAAGCGGGCTTGCCGGTGCGCTGCAGTCAATTTTGGACCTGTAGCAGCTCTGCGGGCTGCTATGTTCTTCTCCTTCAGTCTTCTTCTAACCGTAGAAATACTCACGGTGCGTCGGCGAACTGCCTGGAGCTCCTGTTGCAACTGAACAGCGTTTGAGAAGCGATTTCTCAAAGAGTACGATACAACCAACCGGTCGTCTGTTTCCGAAGTGCAGCGACATCTACCGGACCCATGTCGCCGGATATAGCCACCGGTCTCTAAAAAGCGCTGGTAGACTCTTCGAACCGAAAAACCGCTCAGATTCAGTTGCCGGGCAACATCACACTGCCGCACCCCTGCTTGCAGTAGTGCAAGCACTTGAGCGGCCTCATCAGCTGTAGTATCCATTTTCCAGATGTTCTTTCTTCAGTAAAATCAGTGCGTGTGTCATCTTCAGCGGTTTAATAGCGAAAGACCCACATTGACCCCGTGTTGACCCCTTTATACCCACAAAGGTAGCGCAACTCGCGACTCTCCCGAGCAGCAAAATTTCCATAAAATTTTTGTGACACTTTATTTGTTGCATTAGGTTTTATTTGATAATGAAAAATAATGTTTTTTATTAAGTTAATTAAGTAACCTTTTAAATAAAATTATAATTAATACGACTGCATGTGCATATCAAGAGCTAATGACATTTGAACGTGATTTTCTTGGAGGTGCGATTTTTTTGACGCCGAGTTTATAAGTAATAGTAACGTTTTAACGTTTTCTGAAATAAGTAATAGTAACGTTTTATAAAGTAAAGTAAATAATAAGAACAGGTTGTATACGTTTTGAGTCTTCTCTGAACACTGAACAAAATGTCGATGCTGGGAATCGAACCCAGGACCATGGTTTTATGAGTCCACCGCGCATATCTATGAGCCGCGGATGCCTTCAATCAGCTAAAAATTGTTTAATTCAACATAAATGAACATTTATCCTCGAGCGTCAATAATACAAGGGTGATATCTTAAAACAAATTTTGTAAATGTGCAACAAATGAACTAAGTATTGTCTTTGGTAACGATTTCCACGAACCGACCATAAACCTCACATCACGATGAAATCATAACAGGCTCGTTCCAAACATTAAATGCCCTAAAATATTTTTAAGCACCGGTCACATACATTTATAACCATTAGCGGCACCACAAAACCCATTGCAACCACTAATTTTACCATATCTATAAAACTAAATAAATCAAGAAAAAAGCAAACACACTATTAATATCTCTATCCTTATACTTACGTTCGGAAATGCGACGATAATTACAGTCCAGAAACGTTGAGTTTAACGTTTGAAAATTAAAAGAGTTGAGGCGATCTCGAACGCCACGTATCATTATATTTGCTTTATTTTTTTTTTGAACGAGCGACCCGAGGTTAAGGTGGGTCACGACACATCCCAATTAGGGGTGATTAGGCATTGTAATTTATTGAGTGCGTTCGGAAACGCGGCCGTGGCACCGCGGCGAGCTTTCAAGATCCAGTGTCGTGGCGCCACGCTTAGATTTATCTTAGGTGTTGATTTGCAAACGCTTCTTTTAAACTTTTGTTGATTTTGTAATGAGTTTGGCATTCATTAATAACGCATTAATTTCTTAATTGTTTTATATTTGTTTGTTATATTTTTTATTAATGCTTAAGTCGTTGTAACTTTCATCAATTTGTATTACCTACTAGCTTTCTATAATGTTGTTTTTATTTTCAGATATTTTTTTTGTTGTTTGTACATATGTCATTGTTTGTATTCTAAATCCATACTAATATTATAAAGAAAAAGTAAGTAAAGTTTGTAAGTTTGTAAATAAAGATCTGTCGGGGTTAATCTTCGGAACTACTGATACGATTTTAAAAATTCTTTCACCAGTGGAATGCTACATTATTGGTGAGTGTTATAGGCTATATTTTATATTTGAAATGTATATATTACCTGAGTTATCACAGTTTTTGTCGCGCGAGTCGGACCGTGAAATTTATTAAATTTAGCTTTATTTTTAGCGCGTACGCTGCCTTATATATTGGATATAATTGAAAACATTGTATGAAAACTTTATGCATCTTAAAAAGTTCTACAAAAAGTCCGTAATAGCATATATCTATCTTTTATATATTATATATTGGCAGATATATAACTTAGTGTGTTTTAAAAAATCTTTTAATTCATATGCTTACGTTTACGTATACTCATTATTTATACAACTAAACTTAAATCCTTATCAAAATAAATTTTTTAAATAATCACAAGCATATTATAGACATTAGATTTGCCTTTTACAGTATGTTAATTAGTTATATAGTTTCGGAGATATTACAAAATTTCTAAAAAACAAAACAATGCCGCTATATCGTCCAAATTAAGTTGACCTCCTCCGTGTTATGTTATACGTACTGAATAGGGGTTAACATTTTGAGACTGGAATTTTTTGAGATTTCGATCTTTGATCTTTTCTTTTTATTTATTTGGCATGGCAGACCAGATATATTTATATACGAAAAAGTTTGTTCGTTTGTTAATACGGGCTAATCTCTAGATCTGCGTGACGGATTGTACATTATTTTGTTTATTATGAAAGCTATACTCAAAAGTGAAATAGACTATTTAATACAAGCTATACACATCAGCTTGCCATAAATATATATTGTTAATGTTAATATATTGTAATATTGTACAATGTTGAACAAAAATTTAGATCTTTAGTACACGGGACGGGACGGAGGATATCGCTTCACGGGAAACTATAAAAAAATTAAATTGAGAGGGCTAGCGGGGAAAGAGCACACTTTATATGAAAGTCTGTCTTTAAAATTAAAAGGGTAGATATCTAAGAGGTTTTCACGCGAACGAAGTCGCGGGCGACTGCTAGTATCTTAAATAAAGATGCTTAGTAGATAGCTAGATAGGTACATTTCATTACTTCAGATGGGAAAATAAAAGCCTAGCTTAGAGACCAGTGTTATGTAGTTATATAAAGCTGAAGAGTTTGTTTGTTTGTTTGGTTGAAGTTAATCTCTAAATCTATTGGTTTATACTGCATTTAAGGCGGAATATTTATAGGTTTAAATTAAAAAAAATGTTTTTGTTATACTGCATTTATAAACGCGGAATATCTATTTAAACATAAAAAGAATAAAAAATATTTGAATGTTTTTCGTTTCTGAAAAATATTTTTTCACACAAGCCGTCGTAAAGCACTAAATTAGCGGGACCGCAGCCCGGGATTATTAATTACGGAGTGACCGCACTTTCCCGGGATTCTAAAAAGCGGCGCGACCCCGCCCTATGATTAGCCATCGCACACAATGCGCATTCAACTTTCCAAGCACATTAGTGAGCGTACAAACTATATCTCCATACTTGGCTGGTGTGTTATAGGTATTTTTATGAACTGAGCTGGTATTTGATTACGATCTCACCTGGAAGCAGTATAGATTAAATAGGAACTGTTACTGGCTAACAATTTAAAGATCTTACTCAAGTATAAGAATTAAGAAATTGCAGGCCTCAAGAGGTCATACTGCAATGAAAATATGTAACTTAGGCCTGTGTGCACCAAGATTTCAGTTATCATAACCAACGGTTAACATAACTTTACTATACATTTACTATTTATAATAAACCCGTACGCTGGTTAAGGACGTAAACCGGGCGGTTATCTTAACCGAGCTTACGTCCTAACCGGTTGTCGTGAACAGTAAATTTTACGTTTAGCTTATGTTAACCGTTGGTTATGATAACCGAAATCTTGGTGCACACAGGCCTTAGGAAGTATAAAGGATATACTTAAATATTTTGAACATGTCGTACCCTATTTTCTAATGCGTATTCCTTATGACTGGCTTTAATAGGAGCAAAATAAAAAGTTTTTTACAATTAACTTACAAAATTTAGGAAACCAGACAGCAGCTAGAAGTTGTGTTAGATAACTTTGTGGTCAAAGTTCATTTTCTTTTATGTTTAAATCCTTAGTAAGATAATATTAAAACAAGGTAGGCCCTTAGGTTATGATTACATAGCAATATTTTTTAAAGTTCGTTTTAATAGACGATTAGCAGTATTCGGATTTACGGGCCAGACTTTAATCCGAGGAATATATCATAAGTATGTCGATTCTTGAAAAAAAAAACCGGTTAAACGGTAAACGGTATTACAGGTTCAAATAATATGTCTGACATCCTTAAAAAGAAACTATTTTTTCCGACCATACTCCTTTCTAAGAATGTTCTGTTTAGAACTAAATCTTAAAGACTATGTATTGGCGTCTCGGAGGATATAACAAGATCTTACTTCCTCCGTGTATCTATTCTGCATAAACATTATAAACGCACATTTCGTAAGTTGTAGGGCGTTGTCTATATTTCAATTAACGTCAGTCGAGTCGTCCCAGCCAGTGCTGATAACACCTAACGGCGTATAATTGCAGGCTGTCCGTGTGTCCGGTTATAGTTATTATTAGTTATTAGTCTATTGCGTACATAGCGCGTGCGCTCAAGGCTTGGAAAGAAATATAAGAAACTTTTTGAAGTGATAAATAATGAACAAAGATTTTTCATCTTTTCATTTTTCATAAATTTCTTAATATGGGAGGGGAAACCGTTTCGTTACGTAACTCTGTACGGCACCAGTCTGTCTGCCATTTCTTCCTCTCACGCATACGGCAGCGGTAGACAAGCTTCTCTTGTTTCACTTAAACCCACAGCGCTAGCGGTATTTAAGTTATCACTTCTATTGGGTGTCTGGAGACGTTTTTTCATCAGTTAATAATAGACGAAGTTTCAAAAAATCAATTCTTCTCTTTCATTTGTAGTTACTCTACTAGGTACTAAATCCAAACCAGTAGTAAATTAACTACAAATAGACATATTAAACGATGCAAAAGGTACCTATATAAATTTTGAGGACTCTAACATATTAGAATATCTATGGCGAATACAAGCTCTTAACATTAGTAGATAAAATTGTGTCGTTATTAATTACTCTTGTAGTTCGTTTTGTGATAACACTGGTCCTAGCATAGATGTAACGAAAGATATATTCTGTTTAACATTTTGCGATATTAATATATTTTATTAATTACAAGTTAGCGTTAGTAATGACACTTAATGTTAAGTGATGATGCAATGTAACATGGAAGCGGGTTAATTTATTCGAAATAGGATGAAAGCCACGCCTCTTTCGGTTTCTACAAGAGATCATACCGGAACGCTAAATCGCTTGGCGGTAGGTACCTGCGTCTTTGTCGGTAGGGCCAGCAAATATTTTTGGAAACTACAGAATAACTTTCAATTGAGTTTTCATCGTAAATAAGATAGGGAAATCCTTTAGTCTCATGTTCATGTATTATGTGGATTCAAATTGCTCGGCCAACTAAAAATGTTTCCTAAGCTTTAACAGTTAGAATAGGCACTTGCTACAAAATATTTATCACTATTTTATTTAGTGATATATTCTAGCTCAACTTATCTATGAAGCATATAAAATCCTTTTTCCCTAGAAAAGTTTTCTTAATTTTTTTTGGTAATAAAAAGATAAGAAAGTAAGACTAGGTGAAAATCAAGTAAAAGATATTCTTTTAAACACATTGGGAGGTGTATTTCTGCCGAGGTACGTAGACCGTAGTGTCCGACTGAGATGCATAAATGAATTCCTCTGTGACTATAACAAAAGAATCAATACCTTTTAATTCTGCATCGCCTGTAGGTTCGCTGCCTGCCAGTAAATGATCGTGAATAATCTTATAAATTATTAAAAACTAAATGTTCAACAATTACAGAGAGAGCATGCTCTGTTATTTGCTGTAACTCTTTGATATCGCTTCATAGTAATTTTCTTAGAAAGCGTAAACGTAGTCTGTAATAATGTTGTAATAAATGTCTTATGTAATCTAATCGAGACATCTATCGGAATGGAGGCTCTGCAAAAACTTTGCGCGGGCATAAAATAATATATTTTACTGACTTTTAAAAGGCGAAGTTTGTCTGTTCTAATCTGGTGAACGCCGAAAATGAAAACGTGTCAAAATAAATAAATAATATAGGACAATACACACACGTAGCCCCAAAGTAAGCATAATATTATAACTGATGAATAGTTTTATATAAATTATACATAAATACTTATAATATTTTTAAAAAATATTATAAGTATTTATGTAAATAAAGAAATATTATAAGTATAAAAATACTTGGACCTTGATTGGATTTAGAATTATTTGATTTTAGTTAAATAAGCTTTCTTTGCTTTTGTAGGTTATTCACTGATTCACCAAATTTTACCCATAACTGTTCTGTTATTCACTCACTTTTTCATAAAATTAAATGTGTTCTCGGAGAAAACGTCAATCGAACCCTTACATTAGTAAATGACTTAGCAAAGCAAAACAAATGTTTAATCAATAAGCTTTTTTTATAATTACGTATTAGATTGTAGAGCAGTACACACAGAACATCTCAATATCATGGGATTAGTAGTAGTAATGCATAAATATATTACCAAATTTTTATGAGAAATAAATATTATAATTTATTTTTGACCATGAAATCTTGCAGCGTAGGTTACGTATTTCAGAAAAATAAACATTAACAAAATAAAGTGAAATAAAATTACGGGCATACAACAATTCATTGTTTCTTCCCTTATCCGAGACAGAATCTAGAGAATCTGTCCAAAGGGTTCTCATTGTTCTGGTTATAGGCCACAAACTGTAATTTAGTTACGCCGTCATCTCCGCGGGTAGTCGATTGGCAAAATTTGTCATTTGAACGTCTGCGGGGAAGACAATGCGTGTTGAAATGTTCAAACACGGAACCATTGTTTGTCCACCGCGCCCCTTCCCTCGTATTTGGGATTTTAATTTGTCATCCGGGACGTGAAGGGTTGCTAGGTATTATTTTAATCTAGCTTTTTGTAATCGTTATGAGTACAAAAGGTATAGAGGAATACTCGACAACATTTTTGGGCTAACTAAACTTACTTTGGACTGCCTCGTTGGTCTAGTGGTTAGCCTATGTGGCTTCGATCACGAAGTCCTGGGTTCGATTCCCGGAGTGGTAATCACGGAATAATTTTGAGCTTTTTCATTTTTCTATGAAATGTTCACTTCATTCCAAGCCCGGAGTTTGGAAGTTGGTGGTGTTACGCCCCGTGCTTCAATTTTCCCAGGATATCACCATCAAATCCTAACATAATGACAATAGGACCACCTTGGAAGTGTGCCCTTTCTAATAAAAAAGAATTATCAAAATCGGACAACTCTGTAAAAAGTTATGGTCATACATAAAAAAAATATATATACGTGTCGAATTGAGAACCTCCTCCGTTTTTTTTCGTCCGTTAAAAATTGCTAAGTTTCTTGCTTGCTTATTTCGGCAGGATCTACATTCCGAACTAGTGGTAGAGTCACTACACACTGACAGACTTAACATTTCAAAAGTGTTTGTATAACAGCCTACTAGAAATAAACGATTTTGAATTTGAGTTTATTATTCAGACTTTCCACATATTGTTTAGAAAAATAGCTTACAAAACGTAACACGATTCTAACAAATAATATTTTTTCTAAAGTCCAATATTGCTATAGGTACATCTAGCTTTACAAAGTATTTAAAACATGTGATTTGCGTAACCGATGTTCCCGACCCCACCGATTATCGCTCTGCAAGTGACCCCTCGCTAAGCTTTCACTGCAACTACCCTATTAGTAGCTTTATTAGTGTAAAATGGTTACATTTTTTGTGTTCTAGTGATGTACGTAGGTACGAATAAAATTAATGACGGCTTTAGAATGAGGAACCTCTTCACAATACGCAATTACTACTGCATTCTGTATAGTGTATGCGATCCCCGATCCAACAGTCAAACGAAAGCTTTTTAAGTTGATGTTGATCGAAGCTTTTACGTTATAAACTTATGTGAAGAAATAAATGTCTTGCAGAATCTAACACAATCCACGCATTAATTTCATCATTTGCTAAGTCACTATTTCGTTTATTTAGGCAGGTATAAGAGGCGAGGGTAATGGTAATGTCAAAAGGCGAAGGCCTTTGTGGATCCTGGATCAAATTCAGGACATTTTAAAATACAGCCACGTCAAGAGTACCCTAAACTCACGTACTTGTATGAAAGGATTAATGAGAGTGGAAGAAGCGAAGAAAGTATGCAAGGACCGTAGCAAATAGAAGGAAGGCTATGCCTACCTCTATGGGAAGGAGGCATGATATTATGTATGTATGTATATTGAAATATATCGAATTATATATACGAAATATACATTTATTTATTTTTATTTGGGACAGCAAACACAAAGAGGGTTAAATAAGTAAACAACAACACTATCCACAAATACACAGAAAGATTATGACGTCACAAAACATACAGACATAAATCAACAATGAACAGTACAAATATGGAAAAACAATATCCATATATATACATATATATAATTCAATTTCGATATTTGATAGAATATAATAAAACAATATAAAAGAATTCACTTATTTTATTGAACTACACAATGTCACATCACTAGCACAAGATTACGTGAATAATAAAGTGAATACTCCATTTGTTGCGCTCTTTGATGTATAATTCCCGACTATCGTTTCATACATTTCGTTTAACCATGATGAGTTATGTGATCATCACCATTATCAGGCTATTAACAGCCCACTGCAGGGCCAGGCCTCCTTTCTTATAACACAAGGGACATAGAGCTCAGACTCACCATACCCCATTGCAAATCTTATAGCAGAAAGCTTCTACCAACACCTATGTGAATTGTTGGCAGGTTGGTACAGGGTAAAATTTTTAATGATTTTTATAAGTCGAGGAGCATTGTTGAGAAATAAAAAATAATTAAAAATAAATAAATGATAGTAAAAAATTATGAGCCTATAGTTCGTTTCAGTCAATGTTATATCATAGCCCCAACACAGTCTTATAGCAGAATTTTTT
The DNA here is from genome assembly GCA_034621355.1 of Mycalesis mineus. Lineage (NCBI taxonomy): Eukaryota > Metazoa > Arthropoda > Insecta > Lepidoptera > Nymphalidae > Mycalesis > Mycalesis mineus. The sequence goes on from CM067882.1 coordinate 15,457,572, forward strand.
TAGCTTCTACCAACAGTTCCTTGTAACTTGAAGGTTTCGCTTAATTGCCTAGTTAAAGCAAGAAATCAATCCAAAGAATATAAAAGAGAAACTCAAGAAAAAAATTGGGGGTCGAGGCTCGGTTTTATAAAAAAAATTTTATTTTTTAAAAAACAATGTTTTATTATTAATTGTTTTTTATAAGCATTGTTGAGAATTAAAAAATAATTGTAAACAAATAAATGATAGTAAAAAATTATGAGCGAGTCTTTCACGATCACTGTCAGAATTTTATTTGGAATACCCTGATTATGTTTTATTTAAACTGGTCTAATGCGTCACATCAGTGCAGTGAGGCACCTGTAATCGGTATTATTTTGTTACTACCCTCACATATTTTGTTCTTATTAATTACACATCTACGCATATACTCGTACTTACCTACCTAAAAGTATAATTTGGGACCGACGGCTGAGCGAGTCCCAATGTTCGGCTCGGAGTTTTACAATTTTTGAAGAAAAATGTATATTTTTTCTTAAATAAATAAACATTAATACTTAATCACAGTATGTATTATATCATAGCCCAACACAGGACTAAATAAATTTAAATTTATGATTTGTTATTTTAAAAATTCTTATTTAAAAGATATTGAATATATTAATTAGTTTTAAGCTTACTAATCTAATTTATTGTCATGTATTCGTCATTAACCATTTAATTAAAAAAATAGGTGTAAAATGACTAGCGATTTCTACCTTCGTTTTTAATTTGTTTGTTGTCAAGCATTCTCAATCGAGTTTTGCTTTAGTATAGGTATACTTTAATAACAAATAATGGCACTAAGGATCGGAATGGCCAAGAGTGCCATGTCTCAGCTCCATAAAACATGGAAAGACAGGAGAATCTCTCTAAAAACAAAGATTAATGTATTCTTCTCCATTTTCTTATATGGAGCTGAAAACTGGACATTAAGACCCGCAGATCGCATTTCGAAATGTGGTGCTGGAAAAATGCTCCGAATCCCAATTTGGACCAACGTATCTATTCTGACTAAACTTCTACGATGCTCTTCGGACAGCAGAGGACAGAGCCAAGTGGCGTCACATCTCTAATAGGATCAAAGATGGAGGTGGTCACGACCCTCATCAATGAGGAAACGACTAGAGGAGGAGGATACTCTAATAATATGTTGTTTAATTATTATTCAGTAACTTTCAAAAAAATTAAAAAAAAATGGGTTTTATTACTTAGGTAAGTACCTACTACAAACTCTTTCAACAAATTTGTCTTGTATTTGTACGAATAATTTACCCTTTGAAACATATCTAGGCAATAAATGTTTAGGAGTGTTTTTGTTAATCAAAAGTTTTATTTTCAGGTTACCAAAACCTAAAAACAACTTTTGCAAATATTAAAAGTTTTGTTTGGATATTAATAAGACTTTAAAAATATACTGATGCCTACGAATAATATGAATTTTATTTGATAGTGGTTACCATTTGTATCTTTGGATTATAAGGTCTTTGAATACTCGTAAGATTTTTGACTGCCTCCGTGGCGCAGTGGTATGCACAGTGGATTTATAAGACAGAGATCCTGGGTTCAATTCGTAGCGGTGAAGATTGAGATTTTTCTCAATTTGTTTTTATCTGGCTGGTGGGAGGCTTTCGCTGTGGCTAGTAACCTTACGGACAAAGTCGTACCGCCGAGCGATTTAGCGTTCCGGTGCGATGTCGTGTAGAAACCGAAAGGGGTGTAATTTCATCCTACTCCCAACAAGTTAGCCCGCTTCTATCTTAGATTGCATCATCACTTAACATCAGGTGTGATAGCTGTCAAGGACCAACTTGTAGTCGAAAAAAAATTTTTGAAAAATTGGTAAAATATATATTTGCCTAGTACTTTGAAAATGAAACCTCAGAAGCAGCGCGGAATTGGGAAATTCGTTATGCCTTGTAGAGCACGTCAAGCCCTCGGTCAGTCATCATTGTTCATTCATCATCAGATGATAATAACAGGTTAAAAAGTTCCTTTACGTCCGTCAATCCAGATTACCGCAGTGTGGTGAGTCTCAGCTCCAAATGTATTTTTATATAAAGAGAGGTCTTTCCGTGCAGTGACTCCATTGTCATTTCCATGACAAATAGATTATTGAACAATTTTCTTTTTATAAACAAACTGCTTTGGTTCTTACTAGTCGATCCACAAAGCCTTGATAAACTCATAGCGAACCGAACGCGTGGCGATACGTATAGTATAGTCACATGGAGATAGTGAGAAGCGAATCGAAGCGAACCTCATTACTTCCTATTCATTTTGCTTTCGCTTCGTCGTTTGTTTGACAAAGCTTTTAATGATATTAATCGAGACACGAAATTGTTGTTATAACGTAAAGATCCATAAACGCCTATCAAGCGCCATTACGGCAAAAGTAAAGAACCCATAAGCGCCGATTACGGCGAATGCCTCAAATTTCCGAACGCAACAAATTGGCCGGCCGTATGCGAGGAATGCCAAATGCTGTGAAAAAGAAAAAGTATTTGGAGCGAAAAAGTCGTGATAGTTATTCGAAAAAGGAACGCTCGGCAATTACTGGCACGCGAGCGGACAGTCGCGCGCCATACAGGCCGCGTTCATATTGGTTGCTGGAGTTAGAAACAATATTTTCTTAATTAAAAATATAACCCATCGATATATATCTTTATTTTATTTTTTACTAGAGGACGCTGCGGTTTCACCTGCGTAATTCCTGTTTCCGTTAAAAAATAGGGATAAAAAGTAACCTATGTATTATTCTGGTACATAAGCTGTAAAATGCATTCAGTGGGGCAAGTGCGAATTTTCACCGAGCTCCTGCGTAAAAACGTACTCACTCGTAACGTCAAATTATATAGAAAAAAGCGTTTACTCTAGCTAACTAGATGGCGCTACTCCAATTCCATATAAAATTTACTGATTTCGGTGTCGACGCGGTAAAATTTCACACTAGCCACACTGTAGTTTTTGCGTGAAAATGTAACAAACTTTCGCGTTTAAAATATTAATAGGATTATTTGAATGTAAATTAGCTTCTTCTTCTAGTCCTTGCATTTTCCTATTCTTAATGACTGGAAGAAATCACTAAGAAGCAGTAAAGTAGGCTAAGGCTTTTGTATCTCACTTCTTCAGTGTAAAGTTTCTTTTTTCTTACTCTCAATTCTAGAAAATAAAAACTATCAAATAGTATTAATACGCCAACGTCTACTAAACGCTTACAAAACGTAGAAATTTCCTTTAAAAATGTAAAATTTACTCAACACAATTAAAATCTGGAACCGCTTAGTTAACTTAGTTAATTGCAGTGTATTTCATTTGGTTATCCTACTAATATTAAATACCTACGCAAAAGTTGCATATTCGAATAACAAGTAGGATTTTTTTTTATCCACTACATGTTGGCCCTTGACTGCTATCACACCTGATGTTAAGTGATGATGCAGTCTAAGATAAAAGCGGGCTAAAGTTGGACGAAAATCCACACCCCTTTCGGTTTCTACACGACATCGTACCGGAACGCTAAAAAATCACTTGACGATTCGTCTTTATCGGTAGGGTGGTAACTAGCCACGGCGAAAGCCTTCCAGCCAAATCATTTATGAAAATTGAGAAAAATCTCAATCTGCCCCGCTGGGAATCGAACCCAGGACCCCCGTCTAATAAATCCACCGCACATACCACTGCGCCACGGAGGTCGTCAAACATTTTACAGGATACATTTTATCCCGAAATTCCCAAGGAAAGTAGAACTCCGCGGGTGAAGCTGCGGGCATTAGCTGTAAAATATTAACTGTATGTAACAATATTATTACTATTTATGATTTTTAACACAAATTGAGTGAATTTTATTATTTTTTTCACTGACATTTCCTTCACACCGAGTTAATTTTTTTGACATTGGTTTTATTGTAATGTTTTTCCGAAAAAAGCTTTCTTTCTTTATTTCTATATTTATTCTGAAAATATGAAAATATATAGTACTATTTGATTTTAACTTATCTGTGAGCATTAAGTCGAATTCGGGCATTCTTTGGTTATCTGTGAATTTGCGTGTTTCCAACATAAAAGGCTATAATTATGAATGTGTAAATAGTCTTTGGTTATGCGTGTTACAGACAGAAAAAGGATATATAATTAAAAAAATATACATTTGTTTCAGTTGCTTAGTTGCATTTTTGGTCCATTTTGAACGCGGCCTTTTCGTCAATTGTCGTCGTGATGGCCGCGAGCCCCTGACGGAACCGCTAGCACGATCGACCACGAGGGTGTTTTTATTCCTCTTTTTGCAAAATCTAGACTACCATTAGGAAGTAAAAAGAGCCCACTGAAAGAGAATATCTGCATCATCAATCTACTTCATATCCCAGTGCAGTAGTAGTAGAGTAATAGGTTTTGAAAACTCGAGTACATTTAATAAAACGAAAGAAGTTTTATACTACACATACGGGTTTTAAAACCTAGTTAAGTATCCTTTCTTACTATATTTTATGTTATCTTATACAATAAAATGTATCTGCAATTATATATATAATAACTGCCTCATTAGTCTAGTGGTTAACCTATGTGGCTTCGATCACGAGGTCCTGGGTTCGATTCCTGGGTCGGGTCACGGAATAAAACTGAGCTTTTTCATTCTTCTATGAAATGTTCAGTACATTTTAAGCCCGGAGTCTGGAAATTGGCGGTGTTACACCCCCGTGCCTCGGAGAGCACTTTAAGCCGTCGGTCCCGGTCACTATCATCAACATCTGATAGTGATCGTTAATAAATGAAACATTACCACACTAAGCCCGCCAACCCGCATTGGAGTAGCGTGGTGGGTATACGCTCTTATATGAAATGAGGCCTGGCCCTGTAGTGGGCCGTTAATAGGCTGATAATGATTATGATGATGATATATAATAAAAGCAATTTAATATCACAAGGAAAACGTCCTTATGAGGCGCTGCCCTTAACACGTGAGATGAAGATTAACTTCTTGAGTTTAATTTTCCAGGCAATCATATCCTTAAGAAAGAAACACCGTCTTATTTTGTTGACATAAAGCATGGCGTTAGAACTGCCATATAAAATAGAACTAGGAATAAACTTAGTCACGAACGCGGTGCTTAAAAATCGTAAGTAGATACATTATGATTTAAAGCACCGCGAAGCTTTAAGACTCTAAATATCGTCTGTTTATTAATGGTCTATAATCTATGGTTTATAATTCGATTAGAAGTCAAATAAATTGAATTTAGAACACTACTTAAGCTATCGTATTCTAATTTCAAAATTAATAATGCGCTGGTCAGTCGTGTGGTCGCGAGTTTAGCGCGTCGTGATAGCCGCGAGCCGCTGACGAATAGCCCCGAACCACGCCTCACCAGAGTCCTCATTCACTCTACTCTTTACTCTTTGGTTGCTCTAATACTTCATCTTATTATTTGAATTAAACGACTATACTAAAGCCAAACTCGATTGAGAATGCTTGTCAACAAACAAATTAGAAATGAAGGTAGAAATCACTAGTCATTTTAGACCTATTTTTTTTAATTAACTAGTTAATGACGAATTCATGTCAATAAATTAGATTAATAAGCTTAAAACTAATTAATAAATTCAATATCTTTTAAATAAGATTTTTTAAAATAACAAAACATATATTTAATTTATTAGGCATAAAATGTGTTGAATTTTCTACCTTCATTTCAAATTTGTTTGTTGACAAACATTCTCAATCGAGTTTGGCTTTAGTATAGTTATGTTTTTAAAATTATTGTATAAGCGGACTCCTGTTCGTCCACGCGAAATTCTATTTTTTTTTTCAGAAAAATATTTAATTTCCTGTACCTAAGATATTAATAAAACTTATTAAGTAATGCTTCTGCTAACTGCTTCAATCATTAATCAATCTATATCTTCAAACTGTTAGAAAATTCCGTATGTAGTTTCGCAGATTAGCGCAAACAGATAGCCAGTTAATAGTTATTTTGTTTTTTTATTCTCCTTTTAACGTCCCGTCGCAATTTTTAGTAATTTTACGTATTTGATAATTTATTTTGGTTTTCATACCATAGCAGTAGGTAGTAGAGATATTACAGAGGTGAAACGAACTCAAATGATTCCTCTCGATTAAAATAAAAGAGTTCAATTTTGTAAAAGGCTCGACTAAATAACAGCTAAGTACATGTAAAATTGCTATACAATATTGGCTTCTTTGAAAAAAACAACTTTGGAACGTAAACTTGATAATGTGTATAAAACACATACGACCACACATAAAATAAGCACAGTATTATTATACCCATATATACGCAGTAGTAGTACTTGATTCCACACTCATTGTTACGGAGTTATTACATTATTAGGGGGCCAGATTGTCTTATTCCAATATGCCTACGCATCCAAAACCAAATACCTTCAGGCGAAACTCCCCTATTCGGGGCCCCACGTTTTCATCAAAAAACCCACCGAACGATTGATCTGCGCGAATATGTTCCAATTAAAAAAATACTCTCTTTTCAAACCTGGCAACTCGGAAAACGAACCCGTTGCACCGCAGCGGGAGTTGACAAAGACAATAGTTTTTCATTTTTACAAACTCACGAATTTGCACGTTTTTGAGTGCCATTTGTTTTTCACTTGAAAAATAAGTGACGAAGAAAATAAAAACGTATTCTTTGTACTTCAATATACCTTTTTCTACTTAGATATTTAAATATATATCATTTATTTTAGTACATTTAGAACTACATATTTTATATTTTTATTTTATGACTATGTTATGTTGTAACTTTTAGAAATAGATAAGTTAATGGAAGACCATAAGGAACTTGATTCAAAGCCGTTAAAAAAAAATAGGTAAGTACATATTACGATTAGTCTTTTTTCGAATTAATCAATTCTAATTCAGGTATTCTTTAATATTTTTTTCCTTTAAAAAAAAGGCAAAGGTATGAAGGTAAGTAAAGGAAAAGGTACAGCCAGTTGTAATCTTTAGATTTCCCTCGATTCAACTTTAAAAAAATCTTTCAAAGCATTTTTCCAGCTGGCAACTTTTGTGTGTAAACAAAAAACAAATCCAAGAATTCAAATTTGCAATCCCCACGCGAATCGATAGGTCGGCGTTACACCGCGCGCTTCAGGCTATTTACATTAGACAACGTGTGCACTACTCTTATAAAGCTGGGATTACGTCGATCTTTCATTACCTAATGGTACAATAAGGGGACCATTTCTGATTATTTTTTAACCGACGAAAAAAACGGAGGAGGTTCTCAATTCGACACGTTGTATGACCACGCATAACTTTTTACCCGATTTTGATAATTCTTTTTTTATTAGAAAGGCATACTTCCAGGTGGTCCCATTGTCATCAGGATCTGATGAGGATATCCTGCACGCTTACAGCGATTTCGGTTTTTGTCTCGGTATCGGTAGCTTTTTGGCTACTAGTGGCATATAATATACTATGACAATATAGTACGAGTACGATACGTGGCGATAAATCACTAAAAAGTAAGAAATAAAAATTTTTAAATAAAAATAGAACCGACTCAAAACGCACTAAAAAGTAAAAAATAACATATAAAATTATTTAAAAATTTTTATTTTGAAGGATTTGCTACGTTAATACCGTATGTTTCTTTTTAGTAGGTACCTACTTATTATTTATTTACCTAGTGAATTCACATTAATAAAATTAATTGTCAAAATACATGTACACACATGTTTCATATAAGAATGGCTAAACGGATACAGATATTATATATTTTATTAATTATCAGCGGATGTCATCGACTTCGTCCGCATGGAGTTAAAATAAATGAGATTACGAAAATAGAAATAGCCTGAGTTACTTCTTAGAACTTACTATATTAGCTCTCGAAGATGAATAATTTTCCCAAATAAACAAACTCTTTAGCTTGTATATTAGTATAGATAAGTAAGCCCTTGCCTGGAATCATACCTGATGCAATCTAAGATGGAAGCTGGCTAATTTGTTAGGAGCAGGATGAAATCCTCAACACCTCGGTTTACACACGACATCGTACTGGAAAACTAAATCGCTTGGCAATACATCGTTGTAGGTTTGGTGGTAACTAGCCATGGCCGAAGCCTCCCACCTACCTGTCGGGTCAGGACCAATTTAGAAAATCTTAATCGGCTCAGCCGGGAATCGAATCCAGGACCTCCGTCTTATAACTTTTACTGCATACCACTGCACCAGCCGGTCACCATACATTTATTTTTAACGTCAGCTCTTTATGTAGGAAGAACAAGCCTTTAAGTATTCCTAATTCCTAAAGTTCAACTGTTGTTTTCCTAGTTTTTTTATCAAATCCTAATAAAATCTATATGGGTAATCCGGACAACTTGTCAACGAGTGAAATCATTGTCAATCTGTCATCATTTTTTTTATAAAAATTAATTACGTATAGGTTTGTGTCGTGACTGTGTGAAGAGTCTTTTACAAAGCGGCATAAGCGCAGCGGGTGGCGACGTCCGACCGCGTGGCCACGCTACTGCGCGTTCTTATTTCAAACTTTGACATATTGATGCGGCTGGCTTTATGGTTTAAAACACGTTTAAAAACGTGTTGCTAATACTACTGATCTGTTAATTCTTTTCTTTTATTAATTAAGACCAAGTAATATAATTAAATAATCTCACAAATAGCATTACATAACGACATGCTTGCTCATTATGACGTGTAGAATGTAGTTTGTATATTCCAAATTCACAAAGTTACTTTGACAGCATGGCATGCATGGAATGATGCCGCAAGTTCTTATTCAAAAGTTTGACATAAGATTTATGTATTTCAAGCGTGTTGGTGTTTATAAGGTATTTTTTTAACGCTAGGAAATGCATTTACGAATCCCTCCTGGACGCAAAGCCGAAGATATCCTCCCTCTCCCCGGGACCGAAATAAAATACCCACTAAAAGCCAGTGGACACGTCTGCGTCATTAGATGGTACGCCACAGGATCGAATGCTCATTCTACTATAACGTGCCGACGTTTTCCGGCATCTTATTTACTGTTGGAGAGAGTAGGTGCGCATAGCGACGCCTCGTTCCTCCCAGCCTTCGCTTTCATATGAGAGGAGCGTCTGGATTGGCTTCCATCACCCTCTCATCAGACTCCTTGAGAGCCATCACTGCCTCGCAGAAAGAACACGTCTCGCTACCGATTATAGCGTTCACTACGCTTGGCATCGAGATGTCTTCCCCTAGAGTGGCCGCAAACGAGTGTCTCTGCGGCTCGGTGTTTATAAGGAATGCAAATTATGCTTGTAAAATATTATAATAATGAGTAATCTTAAACGTCGTCATTGTAATAATGTAACAATTACCTACTGACAATTCAAAATAATTTTATAAATTTCACTGAACAAAATATTGAAGTGACAATTTCTTAAGAGAGGGTAAACCGCTTCGACACGTAACGCTATACGACGCCAGTCTGTCTGGCTTCCCTTTACCTTACGCATATGGCAGCAGAAGCTTGGCTCGTCCTCTCTCCATCTTAACCAACAGCGTTAGCCGTATTTAAGTTATCACTGCTGTGGGGCGTCCCACGTTTTATTTATCATTTTGACTTTTATATTATAGACACTATATTATTTTTTTTATAAGAAATAACGGGCGCATAGAGACAAATAATGCTGACACCACTTCACTTTTCATTGCAGTGAAGAGTGAAAGCTCGCCCCATTGTGGTGGTGTTCCAAAACAATGTGCCGCCTGCCCCCTTGTGTCAATTAAGTGATCTTGAATAAGTGATTGCGTGATCGCTTTATGCGGTACTGTAACCACGCAATAAAATATAAATTAAATAATGTAGTTGCAGGTATCTAGTAATAGACAAATATAACTTTTTAACAGTTTTTGTCCACGGAAGTGCTGCGGCTATGCTAATTTGTGCCGCCAAGCAGCATTACTGTGTTGTGGTATGTAGGGTGTAGTTGCTGATGTATTTACAGACTCATAAGGACACACCCATACGAGCTCCTAGAAATAATTTTGATGAGAAAAGATGTCGGTAGAATAGACGTTGGTCGCAGAAAGACGTCTTGATTGACGAACATCAGAGAAAGGATCGGAATCGCCAGTGCTGCACAATCATTTCGTCTCACGAGAGATAGAGAGGAATATACAAAGCTGACTGCCAACCTTCGCTAGTCGGAGAGGCACTCAAAGAAGAAGAAGAAGGACACATACATTGTAGGCTAGGAAGCAGGGTAGCACTTTTTTTTTGCTTGTATGACCTGCGAGGTTTGCATGGTTCGTCAATTACTAAAAAAAGTAATAAGTAGAAGCAGAAATGTAAATTCTTTCAAAAATTATGCATTATTGTTGTATATGTGTAGTGTCTAGTGAAGTCATGGGCCCTCAATAAGGGACTGAAAATGGCTTCTTGTATTTATTGTGTTTTAAGTGTCTGGTAATAATTGTAGTGTAGATATGAAAGAAAATGCCAAAAACTTGGATCTCGTAAAGTAGTAGTAGTATAGAGTTCTAGAAATTGTATACATAATAGGTTTCATAATTTTTTGAATCTTTGCTATTATAAACTTCAAATACAATTTTTTTATCTCAAAACATAATGACAAAATATAATGACAGTGTATCGTAATAAAACCTTATGACATAAAACCATCCATGTAGGTAGGTATGTGTTTAATCATTTTGATCAACCCTTTGACGAATTGAATACAGATAAACTGATACGTAATAGAAGACATATAAAAATATAATATATACATATTTATTAGCACTTGTATACGATAACACTAAGCTAAGAAATAAGAAAGAACTTCATCTCGCTGCAAAAAACGTAAAAATCTTTAAAATATATTTTACAACTACTCTACTTCTACCAGTTACTGTCTTTAAAATTCAAAACCTTAATTGACATTAAACACGTTGACTGCGAGTCTTTCAGCCGGTGTTGCGCAAAAATCTAATGTTCTATCTCAGTGCGGGAATAATCTAATGTTTTATATCAGTTTTTTATTACCATGCATATTACAGAGAGAAAACATGTCCTTGAAAAAAAAGCCTAGATAAAAATAAAATTTTGAATTTAATAAATTTTGAATCATAAATCTTGATGTCAAAATAAAATATCGCGATAAAGAGATATATCATATTAAGCCAGTAAGACTATAGAATACATTACACAGTATTTCATACATTTTTGTTCTAAACTTCGTGTCATGCAGCTTTTTTAAGGTTGATTTCTGTCGTATGTTATCGTATGTGTCGTATATTATTATGTATCTTCTATACACAGCTTCACCTTGGGTTTTTAAAACGTAGTTTTTATTGATGCTTCGTAATTTTGTAAGGTCATACAAAATAAGTCAGAAACCGGAGTAGGAAAATAATAAATAATAATATTGCATAGGTATAGCTTCTAACTCGTAGTATCAACTGTAAGTTTGTAATAACTTTGCCCTTCTTATAGAATAGCTAACAAATCAGTGATGGTGCTACACATCCGGTCGTCGCCGGCGCAACATCTGTCAACGGTACACATTGCGTAGGGATGCGATGAATATTTAAATATCGATATTATGTAGCTATATTGATATACGTCAAGCTTATCGCTTGACATGATATTTTATAATATTTCGTTTTTAAAGAAACTACACTTTATCGCGTAAACACTAGTGTGTAAGTAAATTAATGTTGGTGAGTAGTTAAGTAGCTAGTAATTCAATTACGTTGTTGTTACTAGTAAGTTCAGAGAAATTGTTAATAACATGTGATAGTGATTATTACAAAGACTATAACCTTAGGCGCTAGCCACGTTGTAGCAGCCTAGTGGGCTCTCAGTTCGCCCTTAAGCTCGTGCCATTGAAAATAGGCTAAAGGCGGCGATAAATTTTCAATTTTCGGGTATAAATTCAGATACATATATTCTACTAGGTTCCTAATATTGAAACGTGTATTTACTTGAATTGTACCAAAAATATAGATCGTGGTAAACAAGCTGAACTATCTCATTATAAAAATTTGTCAGCGACCAATGATTCTCACTTATAAACCTACAAGTGAGTGTGTATATTCAAATCTGCATCTCATCGACATACTATTTTAATAACTGTTACGCCATCACTAGTGTTCTCATTTCAAATATGATAAATTATTCAGTGTAGTTTTTTACTCATTACCCGCGGTTCGAGCCAGTGACAGATGGCGTTGTTTACCGAAAATTACTTTTCAAATGGACCGTTAAATGTACTGGCTAAATATTACCTCGTTAGATGTATACGCTAACTTTTAATGTAATCACTATGTATTTTTAAACATAGATATATAAACACGATTCAAACCAGTTGTCCCGGTTGACTCCTCAAGATCCAGGGCTGGACTGGACTGACGTTTTCAGTAATGGATGGAGTGGATTCAAAATGAATGTTTAGGGAGACGAATATCTAAGAATTCCATTGATTCACCGTGCAGGTGCCGGGTCCATCGCGTGGCTGAGAGACTCCGACCAGAGCCTGAGACTTGTTACACCAGTGAAGGTTTAAAAGGGATCCCTTAGTGACGTGCGTCAACACTTACTTCCTCTGTTCTTGTCCCCTGCCCAGCCTAATTTGGAAAAGTTCTACTAGATTCTAGTGATACTTGTTCAGATTGAGCTCGCGTTCTATTAAATTGGATGTAAGTTACGACCTTTGTTCCTTTAGATACTGTTTGTTGACAAGCATTCTCACGGACAACAGAACAATTGTTTTTGAAGTGAGTACTAATTATACATAAAGGAGATGGCCCACCGCCCATACATTGTTTGCGCCAGGAAAAAATAAATGTTTATTTTTGAAATGAAACTTTTACCTTTGGGTTGGTAATCCTATCTAATTTAATAATAAATAGTATATTTGGCCCTAGATAGAGGGGTTATTGCAAAATCAGTACCATAACAACTTACTAAAATACCTGCCTAAAAGGTTATTTTAATAAAAAATATTTAACGAACACAAAGTGAAATAATTGTTTTATTATGTCATTCTTAGTGTTATCTTAACTACCTAAAACAAAATGTTATGAAAAAAGTCATTTCTTTATACATTTTGTATGCAACTGTCGATATCAACGACTTGATAGGAATTAAAAATAATACCTTTTTAACCGACGAAAAAAAACGGAGGAGGTTCTCAATTCGACACGTATATTTGTTTTTTTTTATGTATGACCACGCATAACTTTTTACAGTGTTGTCCGATTTTGATAATTCTTTTTTTATTAGAAAGCATACAACAAGGTGGTCCCATGTCCTCATGTTAGGATCTGCTGATGATATCCTAGGGAAATTGAAGGAACTCTTCAAATTTTGATTACCGCCGCTCATTTTTGGCTACTAGCATATAATATACTATGACAGTATAGTACAGACGGCGCCACTGAAAACGCACTAAAAAGTAAAAAATAACTGTGTCATTTAGTTTGATTTAATTTACTTAAGCATATCGCGGTGCCAGCCAAGGTTTCTACTTTAAGGACGTTACCTAGAACCCACAAACTGCTTTACTACATAAAATAAATGTTCCTGAAACTTGGCTGGCACCGACTTCATAGATATGCTTAAGTAAACTAAAGCAACTAAATGACAGTTATTTTTTACTTTTTAGTGCGTTTTGAGTCGGTTCTATTTTTTGTGATCTACCTTCATTTTTAATATGTTTGTTGACAAGCATTCTCAATCGAGTTTGGCTTTAGTATAGTGGATGGCTTTCCAGTACTATACCCTAGCCAGCATCCAATTATGGTGAGGATGATTTGTATCAATTTTATTTCTGCGGAAAACATTTATAGAATCGATAGTGAAGTATTATGAATGCGGAGTCAAGGAGTTCGATAGACCCATCAACATTTAATCAAGTGTTTCAATAATTTATTTTATTTATAAAGTAGTCACACACGACCGCTCGCTGCGCCGTGCTCTGATGGATACGCGCGGCGCACGACACGCCGGTGTACGCTCTGTTAACAGGAATAACTTCGTGTAACTCAATTACTATTGCATTGCTTTTTTTTGTCTACCGTATCAATTTGTAACGTAATTTTTAATGTTACTAAACATTCTCAACTTATAAACATACGAGCATGGTTACACTCGCGTATAATTTAATCAAAGTGACCGTTGACGCCTTTCATAGTTATTGTCGTTCCGGGATTGATTGTTTCTAGTTGGGCTACGCATGGTTATTTATTGTTAGTAATAATTTATCATCATCTCTTATTAATTATTTTTCATGAGAAATTGGATAGTTTTTTGGAAACTTCTATAGCATAAAAATAAATACTTGGACCTTGCTCAAGAGATTACCGCCATGTGGAATGTTGAGTCAAATATTATAGTTCCGTTTCAGTCAATGTTTTTTTGCTAAAAGCTTCGACTAACATCTTAACAACCTTTTGCTTGACTGTTGGATCAATAAATAAATATTATAAGACAATTACACACATCGCTATATAGCCCCAAAGTAAGCTTAGGAGCTTGGGTTAATTTTTGCTTTTTATATATATAAAATATTAAAAATTAAAAAATATGTAAAAAAAATAATTGAGAGAAAAAAAATATTATAAAATAAAAATCGTCAGTATGTCTGTATTGTGTATCTCCTACAATAAAGTGCGTCCTCATAAAACGTCAAAAGAGAGGCGGGTTGTAATTCCACAAAGTGACGTCACTCGCAGATCACTTTGATCCCTACTTAACGCCACCTAGTGACGCGGGTGCTCTTGTCATCTTCCTAATGTACCCTACATGACCGACAGTTAAGACTATTAGCTCAACTATTAAAAAAATTAATAAAGTAAATTGAGTTAAAAAAAATTAAAAAGTAAAACGGGTTGCGTTTACTAAATAAACAGTTTTTGCATACTTTGACGGCCTTCGTAGCGCAGTGACATGCGTGATGGATTTAAAGGACGAAAGGACCTAGGTTCGATTCCCAGTTGGGCCTATTGATATGTTAAATAATGATCCAGGTCTGGCTGGTGGGCGGTGTCGTGGCTAATTACTATCCTGCCGGCAAAGACATTAAGCGTTCCGGTACGATGTCGTGTCGAAACCGAAGGAAGGTTTCATCCTACTTACTTCTAATAAGTCAGCCTGCTTCTATCTTAGATTGTATTAAGTAGATATGTGGTTTCCATTTTCCGTCCTTTACTTCTTTACTAAATAATTTTACAAAAGAATACGTACGAAAATAGAAAATTTATAACTGATTTTAATTTTTTCATTATTTTCTAATAGATGTATTGCATTAAAAAAGAATCTTTCGAGCTCTAGCTCGTATTATTCATGTCAGATGAAAATAATTATGTTTTCCGCGGGGAGGCGAATAAATACAGTTTTTATCGATAATTTAATGATCATAAAACATAAATAAGCGTGTAAGCGTATAGCGTGTTTACTCGCGTTACCTTGTTTCTGTAGAGGCAGCATACGCGCGGTTAGCGATCGTGTAAGGCCACGTACACACTAGCACAAATCTGTATCTGATCATAATCAGAAAAGCCTTTCCCCAAGTTCCACGTCAGTATTGAAGCCGATGTGCAACGGTTGCAAACCGGATGTAACAAATTGGAATTCTCCAATGACATATTGCCGTATTGGACTGACAGTCGAATTGAAGGTTGGATGAGCGACGTGATGTTCGTACGATGTATTTTTTTAAGTATCGACATACATTGATCCATAAACAATACCTTGACGCCAGCGAATTTTGTAACGCTATTCTGTATCGACGTTTTTTAACTCGACAGTGTAAGACTTCGAATTAGTATTATTAGCAACATTGAATACTGGGCTTCAAACAGCTAGAGTCTACGACGACGATTAGACGAGAATCATTAAAAAAAAGAATGTCCTCTGTGGCATTTTTGCTTATATAAAAGGACGGTTTATTAAATTGCGGACATTATCAATTCCAGTTCTAGCATTGGCAGTTATGCTGCCAGTTAATTTTGTTAAAAGTTAAAGTGTAATAAAATGTAAATACTCGTTAAGTAAATTGTGTGATTACCGTCATTATTGTTTCATTTTGATTTGATTTTAGAAAGTTTGTAATTAAAATGTGTTGATATTTTGATTAATGTTGTTTTCCTGCTCGTGCCTTTTAACCCCTTCTGATGATGATTCTAATAGTATATTTATAGAGAGAATATAGAGAGTATAGTATTTTGAAATAGAGCCAATTTCGAAGCTCACACTACTGAGTTATAAAAACATCATTACAAAGTAGCGCCGCAGTGGTAAGTCTATGTAACACGTAGACATCGGCGATGTCAGCTTTACGAAGCCTCTTTTTATTTTCCTAGATAATTTAACCGAATTGTTGAAAATATGAGCTTTTATACGACATCTATTCAGCGGATTCTGAATCGCGACATTCTTATACGGACACTAGCCAGCAAATTTGGATAAAATAGTACCATATTTTATACGGACACTGGCAGTAAGCGGCTTCGTTGTGTTTGGAAGTCCCTAAAAAAGGCCTATGTCCGACAGTGGACGTCTACCGGCTGGTAATGATGATGATGATGATAAGTAATATTATATACTAGTAAGTACTGTGCAAGGAGACGAGTAAATATCTTAACATACCACGGGTTCCACGGACGGTGCCGAGGTCATCGTGTAGCAGAGAGACAGACCGAACAGATTCCGGGATTTGTGACGTAATACATATCTTTTCCAAAGAATTTTCAAAATTTTAATTGTAATTTTGAAGTGCATACTTGTGCATGTGGCTACCTTAATAACAGTAAACCGTTCTTGTACAGCTCCCATACAAGTCTACAATTGATTTGTGTGAGCGCAGCACAAAGTGGTTATAATTTTCGCACCACGCACGTCCCATGCTGCGCGCCGAGCGTTGAAATATTGATTATTTTCATCATCTCCGGTTATTTTGTTTACTGCACGTACGGATCTTGATATGAAGATTAGTGAAGTTCACAATTTGACACGTATATTTTTTTATGTATGACCACGTATAACTTTTTACAGAGTTGTCTGATTTTGATAATTCTTTTTTTATTAAAAAAGGCATACTTCCAAGGTGGTTCCACTGTCAGCATGTTAGGATCTGATGATGATATCCTGGGGAAATTGAAGGAACTCTTCAAATTTTGTTTTTATCTCGGTATCGGTAGCTTTTTGGCTACTAGTGCCGTATAATATACTATGACAGTATAGAATGAGTACGTTACGTGGCGATAAATCACTTAAAAGACTACTACTAAAACTGACTCAAAACGCACTAAAAAGTAAAAAATAACTGTGTCATTTAGTTGCTTTAATTTACTTAAGCATATCTAGGAGTCGGTGCCAGCCAAGGTTTCTACTTTAAGGACGTTACCTAGAACCCACAAACTGCTTTAAAATAAATGTTCTTTTAACTTGGCTGGAACCAACTTCATAGATATGCTTAAGTAAAATAAAGCTACTAAATGACACAGTTATTTTTTACTTTTTGAGTCGGTTCTATTTTTTGTTAAAAAATTTGTCACACAATTCGTTAGATGGGTTTGGTGTTCGAGTATGAAATGAAGAATTCGTATAAAGAGGGATCCGTATGATGCGTATAGAGTGTACAGTGAGAGAGGATTTTACCTACTTTAGCCAAATTTTTTAAAACTGTAACTGTGTGGGGCTCTGAGATATTTATATGCAAGATCTGTGGAGACAGTACTAGTAAAGGTTTTTGATACTGGTTCAGTGTTTATGTCTGCCGATACTAGGACGATAACTATGTCAGGGTTAATTCAGGATCACTATTAGAACCTACAAAAAATAAACATTAGGGTTGCACTAACAGCGCCAAATGACGTTTGGTGTTTAGATTGTACAATCTGTGGGTCTGACCTATACTATACCAGTATGGAGGGTAGAGGAAAGGAGGATCTGTGTATATAAAAAGTGTCCGTCAAAATGTATTAAATTAGGATGGCGCCACAGTTGCATCAAAGTAACTCTCAAAAGAAGCGCCAAATATTGTTAGAGTATATTTTTTTTGTTTTGAGATTTACGTCCACTTGGACAACTTTTCACAACACAAATTTTACCCATAACGGTTCTGTTATTCACTCACTTTTTCATAAAATAAAATGTTTATATATCAATAACCGTACTATTTACTGTTTACGAACTAAAATCACTCTAAACGCACGTTTGGTTATAATTCTGTAAGGTTATATTTACCACAATATTTTGTACAACGTAATAAACTTCTCAATAATTAACTACTTTAGTCGATAATGACATTAAATTTTTTAACTCGGCATACTTCAATTCATCTACGATTGCTACATTCATACCATACCCTGTGCATCCACTAGCGCGATTGTGGAGGATTTTTGAACTGTTATTTAACGCATACAACAGGACACTTTTTCAACTTTTCTCCCATATAAGATGACTCTCCTTTCCTCTACCCTCCATATATACCAGTCAGGACTAGCAAAAGTTAATATAAACGTTCGTTCTATTTACCATTCTGCGAATTCAAGATTTAATCTGATTATTGTTATTTTTTAATAAGCTAAGTCTCATTTTTGAACGTGTAATTCCGGTTTTCTCTCTAATCAAGCGAAACTCCAAATTTTTTTAATTCAAATCAAGAAACGTCGGACACGGCATAGTCCTTCAATACAACTTACAGCCACGTTATTTCCGAAAATATAAAAAGTTAGTTTTAAAAATTTTTAAATTCAAATAGGTACGAAATCCGAATTGAATGTGTTATTTTCAGATCGAGAAATTCTAGATGCAGGTAGAATTCAGTAGAGGTTACTGTATAAATATAGATTAAAAATAAACGAATGGACGAAGCAGTACATACGTACACAAGTTAGCAATGAAAGCTCGTTTCGCTCGGTCAACTATCTCTTACAGTACATCTGTATAGCGCCAGTTTGAAGAGACGAGCATACAAACTGCAAACAAGCCGTGAAAAGAGCGCCAGAACAATGAATGCACGCGCACAGCTCGGCTAATGACGGCTGAATAATTTACTAGCCGGCCAGTGTGGAGGGCGCTTGCACATACGGTGTTCTTTATGGGACCTAATAAAAGAAATGCATATGAATTCGGTCAAGTGGCATAAAAAAGGGAAAACTTTTGGTATCTACTTTTACTTCAAAAGATTTTAGCCGTAGCTACCTACTTAAAGGGATCTTAATGAATGAGTTAAAAATAAAACTACACGTAGTTGCAATAATGTTAATGACTGCCGTATAATTTACTAGCCGGCCAGTGTGGAGTGCACTTGCACATACGGTGTTCTTTATGGGACCTAATAAAAGAAATGTATATGAATTCGGTCAAGTGGCATAAAAAAGGGAAAACTTTTGGTATCTTTTTTCACTTCAAAAGATTTTAGCCGTAGCTACCTACTTAAAGGGATCTTAATGAATGAGTTAAAAGTGAAACTACACGTAGTTGCAATAATGTTAATGACTGCCGTATAATTTACTAGCCGGTCAGTGTGAAGAGCGCTTGCACATACGTTATTCTTTATGGGACCTAATAAAAGAAATGTATACGAATTCAAACTTTAAAGTTACAAAGTAAAAATCTTTTGGTAGACTTATTTCCCAAGTCCATACCTTCCTAACTTTTATTTCAAGAGATTTTATCGTACTTTAAAACATCTTAATAAGAATTAGTTAAGAGTGAAATAGTTGCAATAATGGTAATGATGTTTGATGTTTGTACAGCCAGCCAGTGTGAAGAGCGCTTGCACTTACGGCGTTTTTTATGGGACATAATAAGAAATGCATGTAAATTTGGTCATATGTCATAAAAACAATGTGTCATAAGCTCTTGATCACTATTTCAAGCAGCAGCCAAAAGTTTAAAATGATATATTAATGATAACCGACCTCCAAAAGGAGATGGCACTAAAAGAAGAAGAAGTCTTCTACCTCCCAAGTAAGCTGTTGTCAGCTTTAACGTCAATTTCAATTGCAGTGACTACTAACTTGTCGTCACCATACAAAAAAATTAAACCTTTTCGCAAATTTGACAAGAAATTCGTCACGCAAGTGAATTGCAATGTGTGTGTGCAACAGAAACAGGTGACTCCCACAGAGATTTCGATTTCACAGTTCAATTTCGACCCGAAAATATATTTAGATATCCACTTTAATGGATAAGCGTAACTGGGATCAATTTGTAAAGTGCGTCAGCATCTCAGTTGAGAAATATTTTTTTGATTCTTGGTAAAAAATGTATTGGAAAGGTGCCTAAGGTAAAACTGCCGAAGAAAATGTTCATGTCATGTCCAGATTGACAAATCTAAATAAGTTGGGATCGTACCTATTTTATAATAAAAACATAGCCGAATACATTTCGAGCACATACATTATACATTCAGCGTAGGCCGTACAAAGGGAGGGAAAAATCAAACCGAGTTGTTATTTCAAATTACATTTTTCTGAATTTCTTAGGGGAGATTGTTTGCCGGGATTCTTAATAGAAACGTAACATTGCTGAAGAAACAATGGTACAAACAAACGAAAATATCCTTTATTATCGTAATAATAAAGGTCAAATGTTGAGCATAATGAAGGAAATGTTATTTAAAAGTCTGTTTCCGCACTGACAGTTTTATTAATTTTCGTTTTTCGCTGAAATCCCCTGGCGTATTTCTTCGTTGTTTTTTGTACTTTGTGTTTGATATGATTCATGTTAATTCTAATATTTATTTAATGTTAGGATCCAGTCCCTTGTGTTATTTATTAAAAAACAACTTGATTTCACCGTCGGCGTTTCTTGGATAGATTTAATGTATTAGTAGGTACTTACTATACCATCTGGCTCAGTTCTTTTTATTATGTTTCCTACAATAATCTCTTGAATCTTGAATATCATTTTACACATTTGATTAGATTCTACAAAAAGAATTAAATCAAAAGTTATAAGTTTTAGTAAAGTTAATGAGCTAATGCTAAAACCTTTTTTAACTAATCATTAAGTTGTGTTATAACAAATAGACAAGCTAAAATTGCGTCGTTCTGGTAATCATTGTCATGGATTATTAAAAGATCAATCGTATTCACAGAATATCAATCAATTTCACAAAAAATGATTATGTAACAGAACAAGAAGATAATAGAAATTTATTCGAAAAAGCTTAAGCCTGTATAAAATAATATTGCGTTTTGACTCGACATTTTTGCTAAAAATATATTTCTTACTTTTTAGTGATTTATCCTCTAACGTACTCGTACTTACCTATATATATTAGACGGTACTTGTAGCCAAAAAGCTACCGATACTCACACAAAACCGAAATCACTGCAAGTGTGCCTGTAAAATTTGAAGAGTTGCCAATTTTCCCAAGATATCATCATCAGATCCTAACATGATGACAATGAGACCATCTTGGAACGTGTGCCCTAATAAAAAAGAATTATCAAAATCGAACAACTCTGTAAAAAGTTATGCGTGGTCATATAAAAAAAATATACGTGTCGAATTGAGAACCGTTTTTTTTCTTCGGTTAAAAATTATTCGTCAAAGCTGCTCTGCTAGATTTGGTAAAAGCACGTCGTTCGGAGCACACTTTGCGTCTTTCTATATAAGGCGTAGATAGTTGTTAAGCCTCATATGCCTAGCCTGGCGGTAGTACTTAAAAGGACAAGCTCTATTGAAAAGAGTTCTACCTACTATATTAAGTTATTTTTACCTGACATATCAATACATTAGCACACGTTGTTCTGTTTCTGTAAGTTCTATGAAGCGAGTGACGTGACAAGTCATAAAAAATGGATTAGAAATTCCGTTTTTGTGTTTATTCATAGACAAAAAACCCACCTAGCGGCATTCGAACAGCATAGTGGATCTAAGCTTCATAATTCCATATCCTCACTCCAAAAAAAGAGAAAAGCCTGGTCCAGTGGTAGAACAACGTGTAAATAAATTGAAGTACCATCAAAGCAGTTTAGATATAGACGTTATTTCTAATAAGAAATACATAGTAATGTATTAAAAGTAAGTAATCGTATTACAATACCTAATAAATTAATGACTATTTAAGGGACAGTTTTATCCACCAAGTTAAATGTAGTATGTAGGTAGTTAGGTGTATTTGGAAACCGAGATAGGTGTCGTTCACAAATTTCGACAAAGCCCTCTGACAGCAATTCCGTTTTAGCACTTTAATCCCGATTCTAGTTCGGAATAAAAGGCATATTTTCGTCCGACTCTCGCAAAATTGTCATCGCAAATAGCTTTTGCCTGAAGCGAAATAACTATACACTTCTAAAAGCACACAACTGCCAAATACGTGACTAGAAATGTACCTTCTTTCCGTAGAATAAAGTCGCATCTGCTCTATCTCCTCCGGTTCTGAAGTGTAACAATGAAAATGCCAGCATTGCACACGTAAATACGATTCGTCAAAACGGTTCACCGTGTTAGATTTAATGTGCAAAAGAATAAGGTTCACAATCATTTGAAAGGGAAATCTGAACTTGAAAATCGTCGCTGACGCTCGATATCAAATAAACATTGTCGCGACACGGAACGCCCGAAGCGACTGTGGCGTGCTGTGAGTGAATCTACACCTTATTTAGTTTCTTATTAGAGCTTAAAGTGCTGTATTAAGTGATTATTGCTAGGATTTTCGCCGGGGGGAGGAAAGGAGATGACGTTATAAGGAAATTAGTGTATACGAGAGGGATGGTGATATAGCTCGAAGCGCTGTGATTGGTCAGGAAGGCCGCGGGCTGTGAACAGTAGCCCGCCCTATGTCTACTGTAAACGATGACGGGCTTCAAGAAAAAAGACGTATCTTATCCTGAAATAGAAAAGTTGCCTATACCTTCATTTTCATCTTTCTATAATAATTAATGTACCTTAGATTTGCATGAACTTTCCACAAAATACTTGGTAAAATGTAGGTACATTGATGGTAAACAAATAAGTAGCGGGCAAAGTTCATACGTTGCCCGAAATTTAATTACATACCTACTTTCAAAATGGTCTTTTATTGGATACCTTTATGGTTTGTCTAGATTACTCCTAGAAGGTAAGATCTCTGTAAAATATTCATAGAACATAGCGGAATAAACAAGCTGGATTGCTACTGGGCCAGTGGTTGTGTTAGACCAAAGACACAAAATAAAAGGTAAGGTATCTTTCCTCAAAAGTGCTTTAAAACTATTCAATTGTAATAATTAACGTAACGCTATCTCGTGTGTAATTCAGAAACTATTTCGTAGTTGTTTTGACATGTCGCTATTAACGCATAGGTATCTACAGGAATTCCAAAATAAGCACGGTTGCTAAAATAGCCATTACAATATACTTAACTAAACTTTGATAATCTCGTAAAGCCGTCTGCGGTCTCTACGGCGGCGACGTCTAATGCTGCTACTGTACCTGATCGGAAAATCTCATGAAAATGTTTTCAGAAATGTCAGTTTCTTACTTCTGCCGTAGGATCCCCGGCGGCGTCACCGAGGGCGCCGTCTTGCGTCGCCCGCGGCACACACGCACAGATGTACAGCACATACACACAAACACAAACACACTCTTCCCCATTTTCAGAGAGCACCTCGAACAGAGGAAAACTTTTAAGCGAGTGTTCAGATCCCTTTATATTTGTAGATACGTACATACCTGCCTATATTATCTCGCTAGATACGACTATTCAAACAAGATGGTTTAGGCAAGTAAAATTAATAGAGCTTTAAACTGCACTGGACGGGTAGGTATTTGGTAGCTTACAGTATATAAAGTAACTCAAGGAAAAAAGATAGACTTCAAATTATACTTTAGTACCTAATCGTAGAACTTTTGTGAAGAAGTTCGTACAGGGAAATATTACCGCCATGCTTATCTTTACCTCTAAGCAGCATTACTTACAAGGTTAATTTGTAGGTAATAGGACATAAAGTTTTTGTGATAGAGCTTGTCTGGGAAAGCCATGCCTATTTTCATCACTAAGTAACATTTGATAGACTGAAGTGTAATTAAAGCCTACATCTCGGGTAGATGGTCGCAAGGCACATAATACTTAAATAGGTCTTGTTCCTTGAGTGACGTATGAAATGTTAATTGTTTCTATTTAGAGGCGAAAATTTATTGCTCATACCCGCCACAGCCAGCGAGTAAAGTTGATAATTATTTAATCTGCCTGAACGACTATTAGATGCTTATGAAAATAAACAGGTGTAATTCGAGTACAGTGTGACACAACTTTAAAACAATATTTGGCGAAATTTCTTGGGATTATGAAGTGAAAGCCACTATTTCAAACCAATTGACACATTTTTGAAAAAAACGACTCCAATGACAACTGATGATTTTTTTATGTATCACCAGCTACTTTTTACAGTGTGGACCGAATTTGATAATTATTTTTTTGTTACCTTCGGTCCCATGTCATCCTGTTAGGATTTGATGATGACTTCCGGGAAAATTGAACCTTCAACTTTTACCCGCACACTGCGGCAATTTCCAGTGAGTAAAGTTGGTACTTATATAATATACTTGAACGACTTTTACGTGGCGTAATCATAAAAATAAACTGGTCATTTATTTGCTCTAGCATAGGCTCGGAGGTGTGACACAAGCTTTCTACTTTAAGGACATCACCTAGTAGTCACAAACAGCTTTACTAAGTTAAGTAAATGTTCCTTAAACTTGCTGACACCGCCTTCATAAATATGCTTTAGTAAATTAAAGCAATTAAATGACACAGTTATTTTTTACTTTTTAGTGCGTTTTGAGTCGGTTCTATTTTTTGTTTAAAAATTTTATCTATCCCAAAATCACCTCTTTCGCTTTCTAAGCACTACGCTAATATTTAGGATAGTAGGTTAATAATGTATCCTTGAGAATTTTGTTTTTTAACAACAAAGATGATTGGAGGCCATTGGATAAGATTTCACCTTCACACAGCAACTAAAAAAAAATAATAATTATTACAAAAAAAGGTATGATTTTTAAAAAAGCAACAGTTGAGTTTTAACTAACTCTTTTTGCCTCTTCTCAACACTTCCTTCGAATTGGTGGTAGAATCACTACACAAATAGATGAATTTGTCATTTCAAAGTATTTGTAAATTGCATGCTAAATAAGTCTACTTGAAATAAACTAATTTATTTTACCTTTTTTATGTGTTGAGGCGACATTTAAAAATATTTTCATGTTATGTATAGGTATGTAGGTACAACTTTTTAAACATCATGACCTAAATTTCTGAATATTAAATACCTTTAAAAAATACAGATAATCTAAAAATGATATGCCATGTATGTTTAAGTAAAAAATGCCACTTAAAAGAAGTAACAAAGCAAATCCCAATGTTCCGACTAATAAGCAAAATAAATAAGATCCATAATGAGAAAAGCCAAAAGGTAATTCCCCGTAATCTCGTTAGGTAAATGTTTTGGGGGGCGAAGTGTAATTATTTAAGGAGTCCCCCACAAAGGGAGCGGGCTCGCGGTGAAAGAGTCCTTCTTGTAATTATTTTTCCTGAAACTTTGCTACGACTTTATTTTTAGGGAAAAATTCCCAGTAAGATTGATGTGGATCGTCTCACGATGGTATCATAATATGGTTTTTCTGCTAAGTATATAGCTGAGAATACCAAATATTATTATTTTTTTTTTATTTATGTGAGGAGGAAATAACTCCTTCGGATTTCTGCATGTCAGCAGGGTATGTCCGACTTGCACGGACTAAAACGACCTCCTCTGGACTCCATGGTTGGCACGGAACCGCACTACATTTCTTCATGCCAACCATCTGCCGTGTTCTCTCTTCTCCTCCTTTCTGATTTTTCCATCTCCTCCCTTCTTCGCATTATGTCTCGAGATATGCGGCATAATGCGAAGACGATGATGCGAGACATAATACCTAATATATACATACCTACATTTTTTCTAGGCCTAGGAAAGCTAAGCATTTGAAACTGTGCTCTAGATGTATCCGAAAATGGGTCAATTTTACATAATATACTGACTGATATTGAATGGAAAATTAAAGAATATACAAGAACAATACTTCGTTATAAAATACAGAATACATAAATACATAAACATCACGCCTTGTTCCCATAGGGGTAGGCAGAGACCACATCCCTCCATTTGCCACGGTCCTTGCATACTTCCTTAGCTTCTTCCACTCTCATTAATCCTTTCATACAAGTTCGTCGGTTTAGGGTACTCTTGACCTGGCCATTATTTAAAATGTCCTGAATTTGGTCCAGGAATATTCGCCTAGGCCTTCCCCTTCCAACATTTCCATTCACCCTCGCCTTGTAAATCTCTTTTGTTAATCTTCTTTCATCCATTCTCTCTATATGTCCAAACCATCTAAGCATCTCTTTCTCAATTTTAGTCACTACATCCTCTTTTACACCACACTTTTCTCTTATCACACTATTTTTAACTCTGTCACACAATTTTAACCCGTTATAAAATACAGAAAATTACAATAACACAATTTAACAGAAAAAGGATATAATAAGTGCAGTGATTACAGCGGCACACACCTATATATCATAAAGCTGTTTGTTTGTATGTTTAAACGCAGTAATCTCAGATATTAGTTGTCACATTGTAAATATTTCTTTTGCATATAACAAGTGTTTCTTTTTATTCATTTCAAGTTAGCACTTGACGGTGTCACACATCTAATGAAAATACGTTTATATACACCATATGTACAATATTAATCTAGGCAAAATACAATTATAACAACAATACAAATTATATAAAATAAATAAAAAGTAAAAACTAAAAGCTAAAACCTAAGAAACACTAATGAGTTAGCACTTGACGGCAAACACGTTTGATGGTAAGTAATGTTGCAATCTAAAATGGAATCGGGCTAACTTGCTAGCTGAAGGCCGAAGCCTCGATGGCGGTCTGGCGGGCTTGAGGTGACAATGTTTCATTTATTAACGATCACTATCAGAAGTTGATGATAGTGACTGGGGCGGCATATTATTCCTTTAACTCTGTTTGGAGAAAAAAATCCGCGTCGCTGCTAGCTAAAATCCGTGGCAGCAGCAACAGTATCCTAAGGATGGTGGGAGATAGCATGAATTGATAGGATCCTCTGGTGTGGAAACTCACGCAGAGGACTAAATCTCTTTTAGTTCTTAAGTACTAACATAGTCTATTCTGAAATATATAAATAAATAACGTGCACTCCGAGGCACGGGGGTGTGACACCACCAACCCCTCGACATCGAGCATAGAATTAAATAATTTCATGAATTAATAAAAGTGTAAAATTTTTCCGTGAACCCACCCTGGATTCGAACCCACGATCTTCGACTCGTGATTGAAGACATATGGGCTTAATCTACTATAGGCATTAAATCAATGAGGCAGTCTTTTATAAAAAAAAATAATCGTGACATTATAGTAAACATCTACTTAGTAAAATATTGCAAACATGTAGGCTTCGTTCAGATAATGAAAAAAGATTGAGAATCCAGAAAAATTAAAAATAATAATTACAAAACAATCGCAAAAAGTCTCTCCAGACTAAAATGAATATTTAGAAACTGCACAAAGTATTACAAACAATCTTCTTGTTTCTACAACTGAAGGAGCATCCCTACAATTCCATAGCTACTCGTAAGAAGGCCTTTATGAAAAACTTTATACTCTCAAACAAACAGAGCGCCTTCTGCTGTTTGAAGCTGGCGTCTTAGTTATTTTACGTGTTTTTCATTGTTTCACTTTTTTTTTCAGAATTATTAGGCATGTTTTCAGACATGTCTCATTTTCTTCTGTCCTCCTAAAGCTTGAATACAAAATGGGTTCTTAATGAAAATATTCTTGTGTGTGCTAAGTGACTGTATAATGGAAAAAACTCCTTAGAGAATCATTTATGTAATGTTGCAAGTATGTGGTAACAGAATACTATTTACAAATTTCTAAACTTTATTAATTGGTACTGGCAACTTCAGGAGAGTGGCAAAACCTGTCCGCCTGAAATGTTTAATAATGTTAATCGGCAACTACTGAAGCTTCTATTCGTTCGTTCGTATTCATCAAAATCCTTCCGTGAAGTAGAGACTTAGTAAAGATTTTTGGAAAATTCAATTTTACCCGAGAAGGGCTATTTCAACTTCGCATGGAACTGAGTTTTTTGAAGTTACTCGTAAGCTAGGGATTTTCACTTTCAATTGTTAATTTATCCAATGACTACGAGGATTCTTATCATGATATCCTGGGTTCGAGTCCTGTGTCAGGTTATGACAGTAGGTTTTGATCGTTACAATATTAAAACATTATCACGCTATCCCTGCAAAGTGAATGGAGCAGTGTGGCTGACTAAACTCCGAATCACTTCTCCTGTCAGGCAGCACGTGAGGGACCATTGGAATAGGCTGACAATTATGACAATAATAATGATGTGTACATCATCATACATCGTCGTGCAATAATTGTTGATATTACTGTTCCTCATGACAATAACCTCGAGAAACCTGAAAAGGAAAAAGTATCAAAATACTTGGACCTTGCTCACGAGATTACCGCCATGTGGAATGTTGAGTCAACTATTATTGTTATTATATACCTATAACATTGTTAAAAATTTTAAAAAATATGTAAATAAAGATAAATTAAAGACTTACTGCACGTGTACATCAAGTGCAGGGATTCTTAAACGCAATTGACTTGTACTGCCTGGTCCGCGGCGGGATCCAGATAATATCGCTAACAAACTATTTGCTGTTAAAGACTTTGTCTCGCCATCACAAGCTCTCTTTCCATTGCCTTAACTTGGCGACTCAGTTCGGGACAGGTGCGTGGCCTCTCTCAAACGCAAAACACAAAGCCTAAAAAGCCGGCTGAGGCATCGTTTCCTACCATCCACTTGTCTCGCGTGGCCCGCGGCCGGGTCCGGATAATATTGTGCGCGTCGTGCTCTTATTGGAGCCGTGGCCGGGAGCCGCGGGCGCGGATATCTTCAAAATAATAATTAAGCGGATACATTTATTATGCTGCGCATATGTAATGCGCTCCAATGCATTTATACGGAGTGATGCGACTTCTTGTTTCTAATCGAAACTTTTTACTTAACTTTTATTTATCATTTTGTAGGAGAGGTTTTTGTGATAGGGAAAGAAGTACTAACGCCATGGTTATTTCTATCCTAACCCTCTCTGGTCGAGCTGTGTCTGCTACTACTTACTATAATAATAATTATATTTCTCTCTCTGTGCGGCTTTCAGTCCTCGATGTCATCGGACCATCTATAAGGACGTTATCCAACACTGCGCTTATAGATGCGCGTTCACCTTTCCAGCACCTTGGGACTTTAACGTTTATCGGCTAGTTAAACAAGATCTAGTCCATTTAACAAAATAATAGTGATGAAAAAGGAAGAAAAAAGAAAATACTTATTTTAAAATTTAGTGTTACAAATAGTGCATTATTTTATAAAGTCTATATTATATAGCACCAAAGAAAAAGGTTGTATACCTCAGCATATACCGTTCAATGCATACACGGTGCTGATTTTCTTCTGATTTGAATAATAGAAAATGATGTAAGTAGAGCATCCTGTATATGGTCCTCAACTGCCGGTCAGTGCGCAGTCATTACCGTGGCGGGACGTTCGCCGCGGGCGCGCCGTACTGTATGGCAACTGCGCCACAACCATAACTAACACACTGATAGTCCTCTCGCAGATTGTAGTATATGTAGAACACTCTGTATATCGTTTTGTGAACTGCCAGTCGGTATGATAACTTCATAGACCATAATTATGTACTAGAATCATATATATATCTATACTAATATTATAAACAGGTAAAGTTTGTAAGTTTGTAAATAAAGATCTGTTGGGGCTAACTTTTTATGTTTTAAAAAATCGTTTTTTTCATATGCTCACATTTACGTCATTATTTATACAATTCGGAACTTCTAATCTAATTTAAAAAATTCTTTTACCAGTAGTTAATTAGTTACATAGTTGGAGAATACAAAATTCCTAAACGCTACACTATCGGGGAGTATCATAGGTTTTATTTTATATTTGTACTATACATATTAGCCGAGTTGTCACAGTTTTTGTCGCGCTAGTCGGACCGTGAAATTTATTAAATCGGCTTTATTCGCGTGCGCTGCCTTAGCTATTGGATAAATTCAAAACATTGTATGAAAACTTTATGTATCTTTAAAAGTTCTACAAAAAAGTCAGCGATAGCATATATCTATCTTTTATATTTTGGCAGATACTAAACTTTTTATGTTTTAAAAAATCGTTTATTTCATATGCTTACATTTACGTCATTATTTATACAATTAAACTTAAATCCTTATCAAAATATATATATATACGCGGGACGGGACGGAGGATATTGCTTCACGGGAAATTATAAAAAAATTAAATAGAGAGAGGGAGCGGGGAATGAGCACACTTTATATGAAACTCTGTGTTTGAAATTGGAAGGGTACCAAAGAGGTTTTCACGCGGACGAAGTCGTGGACGACTGCTAGTATAGTATAAAGTCGGTACCATCTAAGGTTGAAGAACGTTTATTTATAGTACAAAGCTGTGATACCGACTTCACAGACATGTTTAAATAAATTTAATTTTTTTAATAATTGTTTTTATTTCTCCCTACCCAACCTAATCGAGTACGATTCTGCTAGAGCATCTTTGGACTTCGCATCGTAAGCTCGTTCAAGAACTACTAAATTAGTTTATCAGTATTCTATTCAATAATTAAGCATGTTACGTGCAGCCAAGTCAAGGACGCTGCCGTGTAAGCGACGACCTAAAAACCTGCACACTGAACCAGTCGCACGAGGCGCTGACACAGCAAGATCTACATGCAAGTCTCACGTGAACCGCTGCTACCTCTAAAGTTAGGAGCCTACGAGAATCACTTCTTGATCGATCGCCGATCAGTAGTCACTTTAGGCTTAGCTAGGATGTAAAAGATCAATCGTGATCTTTAGTATGTAGAAGATCAATCGTGATCTATAGAATGTCGAAGATCAATCGTTGATCTTTAGTCATGTAGTTTAATTATATTGTAATTAATTATTAATTAAATAATTATTACGTATCGTTGCATTTCTTTCCTAGCCCCTCGCTGCCCCCTAGACCTAAGTAGCAGCCTTGCATAACAACTTTTTTATCAACCATCTACTTCATGATGAACAACAAAGAAGCGATTACTACAACGCACAACTCGACAAACGAAAATTATTATTGTTATTTAATCCTCTATTGATCTTACAAAGGGAGGGTTACCTATTGATCTACGTTTTGCACTGCATAGAGTTAACAATCTATTATAACAGGCTTAATTTATATTTGTGAAACTAATATTATAGAGGCGAAAGTTTGTTTGTATGTATGGATGGATGTTTGTTACTTTTTTACGCAAAAACTACTGGATACTAAATGGATTTTGATGAAAATTCACAATAATGTAGCTTACATATCAGAATCAAACATAGGCCACATTTTATTCTGAAATTCCCACAGCTCGACTCAACTCAACTCGCGTCATCGAGATTGTAAAATAAAAGATAATATAAAAATATAAAAATAATATATAAATAGTAAACTTTAAGAAAGTATACCTACAGACATACCTTGGGTCGCTCAAATGTATATTATAAAAACTGTAAGTTTGTTAGTTCATGCTTCTACTACGGGTCCATGGTAAGTATGGTACGTCACTATGCAGTTGGAGCTTGGTGGCCTAAGGAAGCAGCACTGTAAATAGTCACGCTTTGCATTACGTCTACGTACGACGACCTCCGTGGCGCAGTGGTATGCGCGGTGGATTTATAAGACGGAGGTCCTGGGTTCGATTCCCTGCGGGGCAGATTGAGATTTTTCTTAATTTGTCTTAGTCTGGCTGGTGGGAGGCTTTCGCCGTGGCTAGTTACCATCCTACCGACAAAGACGTATCGCCAAGCGATTTAGCGTTCCGGTACGATGTCGTGTAGAAACCGAAAAGGGTGTGGATTAGCCCGCTTCCATCTTAGACTGCATCATCACTTAATATCAGGTGTGATAGCAGTCAAGGGCCAACTTGTAGTTTATAAAAAAAAACCTCTATTGAACTACGCAACGGATTTTAGTGTATATTTTATCTATCTCTCAATCTAACATTTTATCTTAATAGAAATATAGAGAGATATATATGAATTCAAAACTCATTTCCCAGTTATAGGAACATCGCTACAATACCCTGTGTAAAATATAAGTAGCTCTGTGGCCCGCGAAGGGTAACTAACCCTTTCCCTTTCGTCGGCTGCCATTGTAGAGAGCGCGAGGCTGCACAAATACCTATAGACTCGTTGAGCTGCTCACCGATTCACCAATTTATCATTAAACAGTGGAAAAGGAGGCAACTTTTTTAAAACGTACTACTTCAAATGTAATGGGAGGGTAATCCGCTTGTTTGTCATGTTTCGCTTCTCTTCTGCGCTTGACTACGGTAGCCGTATTTAAGTTATCATTTCTATGAGGCGTCCCGAGATGCACACGTTTGTTTTTATCCTTTTTTACTTGTGTGATTTGTATTTTTGGAAAAACTAAAAACCTTCTTTTAATAATATTAGTAAGTACCTATGATATATATTAAAAGTACTCTTAAATTACAAGTGGTACTACAATAGTTAGGATACAAATAGTGCAATGATTTGCAAAATTAAGGGCAATAAAAACTTGACTATTATGTTACTTGATGAAAAAAAATTAAAATGTCTTTTTAATTCATCTTATTTTTTAAACGACTTCAAGGAGTTTCTTAATTCGATCGTATATATAAATTTTTTTTTATTTATTTAGCATTTAAACCTTAAACTAGGTAATTATTTACTCTTGCCATGAAAATTTTGACGACCTCCGTCGCGCAGATGGAGGTCCTGGGTTCGAGTCCCGGCGGGACAGATTGAGATTTTTCTTAATTTGTCTTGGTCTGGCTGGTGGGAGGCTTTCGCCGTGGCTAGTTACCACCCTACCGACAAAGACGTACCGCCAAGCGAATTAGCGTTCCGGTACGATGTCGTGTAGAAACCGAAAGGAGTGTGGATTTCATCCTACTCCTAACAAATTAGCCCGCTTCCATCTTAGATTGCATCATCACTTAACATCAGGTGTGATAGCAGTCAAGGGCTGACTTGTAGTCGATAAAAAAAATGAAGGTGTTTAAAATGTGTAGATGGTAGAATTCACAAACGCCGGAAGGGCTTTCGACACTCTATATATGTTCGTGTTACACACATTGAATCGACACATTTGGTGGAATATCAATCATAGGGATACCACGGTGAACGGCATTTACTATTCTGTGAAAGGTAAAACCCAATGGGTCGTTTTATTGCAGAATTTTGATTGCATCTCCAGCATCAGATAAATATATGTCATCATAATATTGCATTTGTCTCACATTATGGTAGTGAAAGTTGGGTATGGCAGAAGAAGCACAAAAGTAAAATAAATGCAGTAGAGATGAGAGCGCTGAGGAGTATGATAGAATAAAACTGAGTGACAGAGTTAACAATAGTATAATAAGAGAACAGTGTGATGTAAAAGAAGATGTAGTGACTAAAATAGAAAGAGGGATGCTTATATGGTTTGGGCATGCAGAGAGAATGGATGAAAGAAGATTAACAAAAGAGATTTATGAGGCGAGAGTGAATGGAAGTGTTGGAAGGGGAAGACCTATTCGAATGTTTCTGGACCAAATTCAGGACATTTTAAAAAATGGCCAAGTCAAGAGTACCCTAAACCGACGATCTTGTGTGAAAGGATTAATGAGAGTGGAAGAAGCTAAGGAAGTATGCAAGGACCGTGGCAAATGGAAGGATGTAGTCTCTGCCTACTATGTATGTATGTATGTGATGCTATGTATGTATGTATGTCTCACATTATATATATGTATGCATTCAAAATTTTGCAAAATTGCAAAATTTCAATACAATTGGAAACTGATAAGTGCGTCAAAAACTTGCAAGATTTGACTACAGACACTGGGTCAGATGACACTAAACAAAAGCTTTTAAATAAATCTTGTTTTTTTAAGTCATTCAGAATGCTTACAAAGTTTTATGGCCTAATTACTTAAAATACAGTTAAATTTTGCACCTAATAGAGATCTTAAGAACGCAAATGCTTACAGAGTTTTATAGCATGAGATTCCCCTAATTACTCAAAATTCGGTTTAATTTTGCTATATTTTGCACCTAATAGAGATCTTAAGAACGCATAGGCATCAATCACATTCGTAACCATGGCAACGCGAGAGCAACGTCGCAGCCTCGCAAATTACCCCACAATCACACTACGGCGCAACGCGACTAAATAAGCGTGAAGTTGCTCCGTTTTGCATTTACCCATCCAAATGAAAAGCACCCTTCGTTAAACCAAAATCAACTCTATGCTTATATAAATAGAGTACAATCAGAACTATGAAAATTGGACCAAGTTCACTTGATGATGCATTAAACTGCAACCATAATACTTAGATCCTTCGTCTATTTTAAAATGAATCTTAGTACGTGTAAAATAAGGTGTATTCAAGTTTGACGATGGGACATAATAAAGTGGATAGTGTATTAAGATGATTGTCCACGCCTGTTACACAGAGAAATGAAAATTCAACGCGTAATGATGTATTCAATTTTGGGGAAGAGTTTGTTCAATACAAATTAACATAAAACCTATCAGCTATCTGCGCGATAGCAAGACGTTACGCTAACGAACTATGTGTAGATTGTTATGAAAACGTAAGTATTGAAGTAGTAAACAATTTTTAACAAAAAACAGAACCGACTCAAAACGCACTAAAAAGTAAAAAATAACTGTGTCATTTAGTTGCTTTAATTTACTTAAGCATATCTAGGAGTAGGTGCCAGCAAGTTTATGGAACATTTATTTAACGTAGTAAAGCAGTTTGTGGGTTCTAGGTTATGTCCTTAAAGTAGAAACCTTGGCTGGCACCGACTCCTAGATATGCTTAAGTAAATTAAAGCAACTAAATGACATAATGGAACCATCTTGGAAGTGTGCCCTTTCTTATAAAAAGTTATGCGTGGTCCTACATAAAAAAAATATACGTGTTGAATTGAGAACCTCCTCCGTTTTTTTTCGTCGGTTAAAAATGCAGATGTTGTAGAAATCAAAATTTTCTTATAACATATTCTCGTATTGGACTGATAGTCGAACTGAAGATGATCGACGAGATTTTTGTACAATGTATTTTTTTCAAGTATCGACATACTCTATGTTGATTTTTGGTTAAAAAGCTAGTTTTGAAGTCGATGTAGAACGATTGCGATGCGGATGTAACAGAAATCGAAATTCTCCAATGACATTTTCGACGAGATGTAAGCGAGATGTTTGCTCGATGTATTTCTTTCAATGATTCGACATGCTGATCCTTTAAAGTTACATATATTACAGAGTACATGGCACGCAGAAAAAACGTGGAACACATTCTATCTGTGCAGGCTCCATACCATACTGTTGCGCGGTGCTAACGTGACCTTGCAGAGACACCTACTGGCACGCAGAACTCAGTGTTTCTATATCCGCAGATTCTAATTAGCCCGATCTCGATCCAAGGACCTCGTAATGTGAAGCCGGATAAGCTAAACACTGAGTTCGTGAGGCCCAAGATTTGATTTTTATCTTTTAAAAAATTATCAAAAAAAAAAGTTAAAATTTAAAATCAAATTAAAAATTTATTATTTGTCCGTGACTTTATCCTCGTAAATGCTGAACTTCCAAGTATGAAACCCTAGCCTTAGACCCTAAGTCCGCCAACCTGCTTTGAAACAGCGTGGTGGGTCTATGCTTCATATTCCCTCTCCTATTAGAATGGAGGCCTGACCCTGTAGTGGCCCGTTAATAGGCTGATAACGATGAAGTATATTGGATATTCCTATCCCAGAATGTAATGGGTAATTTGTAAGAAGCCGAGAAAGATTAACAAAATAACAAACAATATTATTATTACATAAATTTTATGCATATTTAATTGTAATTTGCAAGTCAAATTGTATTTTTTGAAATAACTAACCAACATCTCTTGTTTCGAAAAAATGTTTAAAAGTAATTTTCCGCCAAACTACCCTCAAGCCAAACTAATGGAGTTACGTGTAACATTTAGTTACGCTCACTTAACTTTGGCTTTGAAGGGCGATAACATCTTATCTCGTGACTTAATTCACTGCGCTTTGATGTACTGACGAGGGAAATTTGTATAAAGACACATTTAGTATGTATTTAGTGCAAGTCAAATTGTATTTTTTAAAAATAACTAACCAATATCTCTTGTTTTGAAAAAATGTTTGACAGTAATTTTCCGCCAAACTACCCTCAAGCCGAACTAATGGAGTTACGTGTAACATTTAGTTACGCTCACTTAACTTTGGCTTTGAAGGGCGATAACATCTTATCTCGTGACTTAATTCACTGCGCTTTGATGTACTGACGAGGGAAATTTGTATAAAGA
This sequence comes from Mycalesis mineus, assembly GCA_034621355.1. NCBI lineage: Eukaryota > Metazoa > Arthropoda > Insecta > Lepidoptera > Nymphalidae > Mycalesis > Mycalesis mineus. The sequence goes on from CM067882.1 coordinate 15,494,070, forward strand.
CACATTTAGTATGTATTTAGTATTAACCTCAGTTTTTGATTGTATTTTTCAATACCCTAACACGTGGGTGTAATTATGGTATCAATTTTTTCTAATAATCGAATGTTGATAAGTTAGTTAGTTAGTTTCACTTGTTACGAGTGTACGCTAGTACACGCACACATTTTTTTTTTGAGTAGTTAGTGGTGGAATTAAGTTTCCAATCTACTCTCCTGCAAGCCATACGAAATAATCCACCATGAAACACTATAGTTTTCCCATTTTAAGACGTGAAAAATGAAAATTTCCAAAAGAGACATTGTACAGCCAATTTCTCACTAAAAGCAATTTTCTTCGGGCAGGAAATTCTAAGAGCAAACTAAATAGTGAAGCCACCTGCCGGAAGTAGGCTCTATTGGCGGAAATGGCGCGGCAGACCGGAAATGGCAATTTACACCGGCTTTGTTAGTTCTTATGGAGGAAACGAGCCTTAGCAGTTTGTTTAGAAAGTTACGAGGGTACAAATTTGGTTTTGCTGTAGTAAATTGAATGTAAAGGTCATTGTAATTCTAAGAATAAGGTCTAGAAGTTTTATTATTACTTTTTAACCAACGAAAAAACTCGACACGTATATATTTTTTTTTGTTTATGACCACGCATAACTTTTTACTGTGTTGTCTGATTTTGATAATTCTTTTTTTATTAGAAAGGGCACACTTCCAAGCTGGTCCCATTGTCATCACGTTAGGATCTGATGATGATATCCTAGGAAAATTGAAGGAACTCTTCAAATTGTATAGGCACCTTGCAGCGATATCGGTTTTTGTGTAAGTATCGGTAGCTTTTTGGCTACTAGTGCCGTATAATATACTATGGCAGTATAGTACGAGTGGCAATAAATCACTAAAATGTAAGAAATAAAATTTTTTAACAAAAAATAAAACCGACGCAAAACGCACTAAAAAGTAAAAAATAACTGTATCATTTAGTTGCTTTAACTTACTTAAGCATATCTAGGAGTCGGTGCCAGCCAAGGTTTCTACTTTAAGAACATTACCTAGAACCCACAAACTGCTTTACTACGTTAAATAAATGTTCCTTAAACTTATTGGCACCGACTTCATAGATATGCTTAAGTAAATTAAAGCAACTAAATGACACAGTTATTTTTTACTTTTTAGTGCGTTTTGAGTCGGTTCTATTTTTTGTTAAAACTTTTTTTACTATACATAACGAATCACGTTTTCAAAAAACCTTATTTATTCAATGCTGCAATATAGCAAAAAACTAGGATAAAGCTTATGTATTACCTACAGAACCACTGATTTATGTTTTGGTGATTATGTCCCTGAAAGTGTCTTTATAATACTGAAAGTAGGAATAAATTATGTGAATCACATGACTAAGGACCCCATGTAGTTTCGAAACCAGTAAGACCATTCCGAAAAACTCACGTGACTTGATCCGTTTATCTATTCCCAGATATATTTTTAATAAATACTTAATTAACTATAATGTTTCCGTAACCAGTGTAACATGGAACACGCGTGTCACGATTCCGGGAAGGTAGCCTCGCTCACCCGTCCCTGGGAACCGTCCAGTGATAAATCAACTAATTGCGACCCTAAGGCTAAGCCAAAACTGCACGGATGCCAAAAATTTCAACCCCAAAGCTCTTTCACAGTTCACGATTTTCGTGATAGCACAAAGTAATAAGGTGCTTCGGACAAGGTTGTTTTGGTTACTTAGTAAGTTATTGTGACTTTGCTTGCATGGATCTCATGAGCAATGCTGCTTCGGATTGCACATAATATCAGCTAGATCTAGGCAGGTGCTAGCTAGCTACTATTTTCTTTTTTTCTTTTATATAGGTGGTATACCTACCAATCTGTCGCCTTTAGGATAACGCTATCGACATATACAGGACTGACTCGAACCCAGAATCTTGTGATCTGAAACCAAATACGCTAAGCAATGAATTAATAAGGCAGTTCTTTGTTATTAGTACTAACTACATTACGGAACAATATGAAATAGTCCATTTGGTGTTAACTGAAAACTATCGCCTACAAGACAACTCTCATTTCATCATGTAGCTATACACGATATCAGTATGCCATGGCACTCACTTTGCGAAACATTGCTCTACAAAAAATATCCTTATACGAAGTTATAAAAACAAACTTGAAAATACACAGCCAAAACAAAAACCAAAATAAAAACTTGCCAACGTGGACTAGAACGTAGCATCCTAAAAATAAAAAGAATACATAGAATAAGACATACAAAAATAAGGTCTATTACAAATGCCACTGACGCCCTGAGCTATGCGCTAAAATGAAATGGAAGTGGGCAGGGCATGTAGTTAGGCTCAAAGATCAAAGGTGGACTTCCAAAGTTACCATGTGGAGAGGTCCACAAGGCAATAGACGCAGAGGGAGACCAATAGCAAGATGGGAAGATGGAATTAAAAACAGCTGGCCCATTTTGGAACCAAATAGCACAGGACAGGGACAAATGGACGTCTTTGGAGGAGGCCTTCACCCAATCTGGGGTTTTTACATAATAATAAAATGTACACTAAAAATACTAACAAATTATTTTTTAAGATTTACTAACACAACATTAACATAATTTTTTTTAGATACTAACACAACATTAATATATCAAATATTGTAAGATTATGTAAGAAATAAAGGGCTTTTTTATTTTTATTTATTTATTTATTATAAAAACTCTACCCCGGAAAAGGTACAGCATTTTTAAAACTTTTCTACACATAAATCCATCACACGCTCAGGTTTACGTACAAACTTTTAAGTTAGCTACCTGATCTCACGTCTTACAAAATTGCACGCATCACTGGTGCATTACTGGGATATTAAAAAATTAACTTTTTGCCTATGTACGCATAAGCAACAGGCTCCTGCAGTTAATTGGGAGTTGTGACTGCAGGCGGTCAGGAGTCCACGACCTGCCCGCGGCGCGCCCGCCGTATGAAGACGCATTTAAAACTTACGCGAACGTTACAAACAGATAATAACTACGAACTAATTTCTTCTCAAAAATGCCACCACACAATTTGGTTACACTAAGTTGAGAACTGGTGACTGCACCCGTTACAAGAAAGATTTTAAACGATGACGTTTTGCTTATAAAATATTAAATTTAATAATAAATTTAGTCTTGAAGATAGCCCGTGGAATTTGGAATGCGCAAATGATCTTCAATTAAAATCTTAATTACCTATTCTCTAGGATTTTTTGAGGCACTGTTAACATGTGTTTTTCTAGTAGGTACGAGTGCTCAAGCACTCTTTGAATCTGTTTGTGTATCCCAACTATTTATTATACTTAAGTATTAATTTACTGCTTATCACCCTACTGACAAAGACGTATCGCCAAGTGAATTAGCGTTCCGGTACGATGTCGGGTAGAAATAAAAGGGGTGTGAATTTCATAAAACTCCTAACAAGTTAGCTCGCTTGTCTTAGATTGCATCATAATCAGTGTGATTGCGGTCAAGGCTTAACTTGTATTGAATAAAACAAAAATAAAAAATACCCACTGTTTTATTCCAAATAGCATGTACCGCCTAAAATATAAATAATTTTAACTGCTCGTTTAAATAAATTAAAACTATTATGAATACAATGACAGAAATTCAGCTGACAAAGCTTGATACTTGGTACAACTTTTACAAATTAGTATATTCTCAGATAAAACCTAACTGACTAAATATTACTTTACCCATTTTATTAATTTTCCATGGTCGTAGTTGACGGGACAAGAAGATAGGTGGCGTAAAGTAAAGTGGCGAACCATTGCCAACAACAGCCCGTGATCCTGTTGGTTATAGCAAAAATAATGTTATAGCCGTAAAATGTGCTGGAAACCATCCATAAGTTGTCCGGATCTATATCGATGTCTAGTTATTAGTTACACCTTTAATTGCTTGTGAAGTACGTGTGTCATAATTATACGTCTTTTTTAATAAATGGATGGAACTGTCAAGAGCGCGAGTTGGTAGCCGATCGCAAACGACAGGGACATTTTGTATATCCATATCGATATTTTTTGAAGTGAAACTTCTTTATCGGGGTTGGAAAAAAATTTAGTGTAACATTTTTTCGTTACGCGTCACATTTTTTCGTTACACGCCATCTTTGACTTATGGAAGTGACGTGATAAATATATATATATATATATATATATATATATATATGTTATATTGAAATGATCAATTTCTAAAAAAAGTAAGTAATTACGACATCAATGATAGTAATAATTCTATTACAATTAATGAAATTCAATAATAATGTTTGTAGTAATAAGCTAAAATGAAATAATTGTAGAATTTGTATTTATGTCTATGATAATAAAAGCCTTTTATTGAACTTTATCTAATTTAAATTTATTTATCCAATTTCTGTAAAGTTAATAGTAAATTATTTTTTGAAAAATATCGTCATAAAAAAGTTTCACTTCTTACGAGTGTACGCTAGTACACGCACACTTTTTTTTTTAATATGAAATAAGCTCGTGCTTGACCACGATCTCACCTGCTAGTAAGCATAGATGAGGTCTAAGATGGAACGCGCTTGCTTAGAAGTTGCCCAATCACTCTTGTTTTAAAGATACCCAAGATGTAGGAATAAGGAAGACCTGACCACCGGCCTTCCAAAACCTTACCTTTATGCGTATAATAAAAGACGACGCAACACGCTTTGTTCCAGTCCTGGGAACATCAAATACGTAGGGATGAAATCCCTACCAGTGTCTTGCGGTATGGAGCACTCTCGAAAATATATTCTGTAAAATACTGACAAACAACCAACCGACGATGATCAGGGATTTATATGGAAACGACGGATCGTCCGCCACGAATTTGATTTTATACAAATTCATATTTTTTTTTTATCAACAACAAGTTGGCCCTTGACTGCTATCACACCTGATGATAAGTGATGATGCAGTCTAAGATGAAAGCGGGCTAACTTGTTAGGAGAGGGACGAAAATCCACACCCCTTTCGGTTTCTACACGACATCGTACCGGAACGCTAAATCGCTTGGCGGTACGTCTTTGTCGGTAGGGTGGCCAGACCAAGACAAATTAAGAAAAATCTCAATCTGCCCCGCCGGGAATCGAACCCAGGACCTCCGTCTTATAAATCCATCGCGCAAACCACTGCGCCACGGAGGTCGTCTAAAATATGAGTGATGCTATTCTGTAACGAAACTCCACAGTGTGAGTTTTGAATTCGTCTCTATCTCTGTTTATCTACAGTAGGTACCGTGTTAGACAGAGAGAGATACAGGTGATGCCCATGCTACTGTCGCTACGACACGTCGTCTGTTGTCGAATGCGGTCGGCTACGAAGTCGCACCTTAATTCACAGGCAGGTATTGCAAAGGAAAGTGTAGGTACACTTGGCTTCTACTGAGTTGTACTTGAAAATAAAACCAAAACAAGCAGGCGGTGCTGGCTCCGCCTCGCAAGCTGCAATACTACGGTATAACAACCTGATATTAAACTATATTATGACGTACTTATTTGTATGTACTGTAGTTGATATATACGTTCGTTGCATACTTACCTACTCGTGAGCTTTAAAAAGTTCTCTTCGTCTTTTTCAAAATAATTAAAAATTAATCATATTAATATTATAACGCAGATAGGCTAAGTACTTTTTACCCGAAATGTTTACGGGAACAGGAATTACGCGGTCGAAACCGCGCGCGTCCTCTAGTCAATAATAAAAATTAACATTCATTACGTAAGTACTCCGTAAAATAAAAAGCTTTTAAACTTAAACGCACTTTCTAAGCTTTTGACGGCCCAGTGGCGCAGTGGGTAGTGACGCTGCTTCTTCTTCCTAGGCTTTGGGTTCAATCCCCACATCTGGAAAATGTTTATGTGGGCATGGATGTTTTCCAGTGTCTGGGTGTTTATATATACATTATAAGTATTTATGTATAATATATATATATAAATATTCATCAGTTATCATAGTACCCATAACACAAGCTACTTACAAGTACCCTTACATTGGGGCTATATAGCGATGTGTCTAATTGTCCTATAATATTTATTTATTATTTTTTTGTCTAAAATCTGGCAGAAACCAGTGGAAAACCCAGATTTCAAATTTTTGGAAATTTCACTTAAGATTTTAATAAACTAATACATAATTTTGATTACATAACCAAAAACTGCTGGATTTTCATACTAACTGACATTCCTCCTTTTAATAAGTCAAACAATAAACTCTTCTTATTTTTCAGTCACAGTATGTACATATAGCCGAAAATAAAAAATAGAACCTTCTTTTTTTGAGAGTCAGTAAGAAACGGAATCCCAGCAGGACAAAATCAAAAAATGTTCAGAAATGGGAGCTAACTTTCAAGTTTATTTAAAAAAAAATAAAAGTTCATTTCAATTTACTTTTTAAATGTATAAAGTCTACAAAAAAAATAAAAATAAAGCTAGGGAACATAACGCACCCAGTCTGGAAAGAAGGTCTCCACAAACTTAGTCAAGTTTTTTCAATACAATGAGCTCTTGAAAAAAGCAATTTTCATGATTACAATCAATAACGCGTCCACGGTATTGGTTATGCCTTTGTTCTTAAGAAATAAAACGTAAGACGTTATATTACCTCCATATCCAATGGATTATTGAACCATATTCGTATATTTTTTACATATTGTTATTTTAGAGATTTTTAGAATAAATTTCTAAACTTCAATGAAAACTTCATTCATTAAATTTTTGGGTTAACAAACAAACAAATATAATAATTAGGCGCGGTGAAACCTCCTAATTAATTGCTTCAACTGGTGACAGAAAGGCTGGCTCGTTTTTTACGCAAATTATTTTTTAGCCTGGCTATTGAACGCCGAAATGCATTTTTTTTTATCGACTACAAGTTGGCCCTTGACTGCTATCAGACCTGATGTTAAGTGATGATGCAGTCTAAGATGGAAGCAGGCTAACTTGTTAGGAGTGGGACGAAAATCCACACCCCTTTCGGTTTCTGCACGACATCGTACCGGAACGCTAAACGATACGCGACACGTCTTTGTCGGTAGGGTGGTAACTAGCCACGGCGAAAGCCTCCCACCAGCCAGACCAAGACAAATTAAGAAAAATCTCAATCTGCCCCGCCGGGAATCGAATCCAGGACCTCCGTCTTTATAAATCCACCGCGCATACCACTGCGGCACGGCATCCAGTATTCTCGCCACCATTCCACGTGGGCACGTTATAAGGGTAAGTTATTCTTTCTCAATAAAAATAAATAAATATTAAAGTGAAAATTATTGGAAATTGCGAAACTGCAAAAGTTCGTTATGTCACTCTTTTTTGTCAGTTTTACCGGATACCCTTAGGAGAATCTGCTTGTAAGCTTCATAATCGTAATCCTCTTTCTATTGACTATCACAGCATAGAAGTATGTCAAGAATAGTAGGTAACATGTTAATCATGTGGCCATTTCAAATAGGTTGATGGCCATTCCCTTATGCATAAAAAACCCTTGAAACCTAAATGAAGAATTAGTATTGTTTGTAGTTTGGATAACTGTATCATCAGTACCTAATTATAAGTGTTATTTTAAAGCCTACATTTTACGCAGTCTTGCAAACAAGAAGACGACAGATATCAGCCAAGAAACTTACACTGCAGTATCTGCAAAAACATCATTTATTTTAAAACATTAATTTCTACTCCCGCCGCATCACTTTCAAAGCTTTTCACACATGTCACCAAGATCTAAAGGTTGGTTGAATAGAGTGAGGGCCAAAGGGTGACCGCGTATTCAAACATGTCATCAAAGAGCATCAAGTGCCGAGTGTTTGGCCGCCGCAATATGTCAGAGCGTTGAAGCGGTGATTAGTGTTGTGTTAACAATAAAACAATTGTCGATGTTTTTAATATTTGGCTACCCTACCTATCTTGCTCTCTACTATGAGAGGCCTGGCGCTGCAGTTATTAAAAATAATTTTCTAGAGTCATATTTGTAATGTAAATGTGAAATTTTAGGTATATTTTAAATATCTTCGATTTAGAATATTCATACAACGGATATTTTTTTCTGTATTTCATCATTTAAATTTGACACTTTACTAAACGATACATTAATAATGTAAGCTTTAATAGGATATCGACTTTGCAAGCGCCTTAAGCAATCAAAAATATATGACTAAAATAATAATTATTTACGTTCAATTATATAATTTATACAATTAAATATCACGTGCAGAAATACACTTCAATATTTCATTAATGTAAGTAGTATATGTAGGTTGCTCTATAATAAAAATGGCGGCGTTCAAAGGACTAATTTATGTGAATAAAACCAATTTATTACAATTATAAAATTCGTGAATGAAGGTTACACAGATTAGTGCGTAAATCATCGCTTGTTTTTATCGATAACTAACGTCATCATAAATTATTGCGGACCTATTAAAACACGAATGCATTCTGATAGAAATTTTAATCGCGTTCAAATTGGGCGCGAAATGAGTTCGGACCCTCTCGGATGCGTTCGTTCGGCCGACGGATAGAGTCATTTAAATTAAAAATTAAACACCGCGCTTTTTGTGTTCGGGTTCACAAGCAAATGGGTAATTAGACGACGAAATTGAATTTTTCACCGCCGCGTTGATACTTATAGAAATTACTGAAATTATTTAATTATTTAAAAGCTTCGCTTAGATTACACGCACTTTTGAAACGTCAACTTGCAACTTTGACTACCACCGGGTATTAAGACTTTATTTTTTCAATTTGCACGTTTTTTTATTTATTCGACCAGGCCATTCTTTAAAATGTCCTAAATTTGATCCAGGAACATTCGCCTAGGCCTTCCTCTTCTTCGCTTCGTAAATCTCTTTTGTTAATCTTCTTTTATTCATTCTCTCTACATGCCCAAGCCTAAGTATCCCTTTCACAATTTTTGTCACTGCATCTTCTTTCACACCAAATAGATAAAATTATGACTTCGACTCTACATTTGACTCTGGTACTACATATGACATTAATAAATATAATTATATTGCAGGCAAATTTTAAAATCGTCCAGGCGCTGTGTCCGCCATTTTATTCGTGTAGTAAATACCTTTAAAGTAAATACCGAGTTTCCTTTAGAAAATCGGTGTAAAATACTTAATTCCGGATTGTAAGAGAAGTAGGCTACTTATGTAATACCATATTTCAAAACCACTGATAGGGCAATTCAATTCCGGATAATGCACAGTTGTGATTATTATTTCCCTCCAAATCAGGCAGTTCAAATTGCGATCTCCATGACGAGTGACATTTGTTCAAATTGCCTATGGTTGCAACACAGACCCAACAACTTGCACATCCTTCAAACCTTATTTTGTTAACAATAAAGTTCTAAATCGTTGTTACAAAGTACATTTAATGAAATGTCTTTTTTTCGTCTCATTTCCCGTTTAATACGGCGTGTAAATGAGTTCTTTATCGCAGTGTTTTTTAAACGTTGTTTGTATAATTTTCAAAGGGTGAATAAATTAAGAGATCGTTTGTTTTATTACGAATTACTTATTTGTCGCAAATGTATTTAAATACTGAAAAATAGACGTCCTTTAATTGTTATGTTTTTTTTTGTGTATGTTATCTATGGTTCTATTTACAAATTATATAAGCGTAGATAATGTTTCCGACTCTCTCTAAAACTATGCGTTGGTACTCGATTGATTTATAATTTAGCATAGTCTCTCATTTCGCGCTGTATTCACTCTATGCTCGTCACTAAGATTATTATTGGTCCAGGTCTGGCTGGTGCGAGGCTTCGGTCATTGCTAGTTACCACCCTACCGACAAAAAGCGATTTATGCCCGTTTTCACCAACCTTAAGCAAATACCTAACCGCTTAAGTGACTCCTTAAGTTTAGGAGCCCGAATATTCACTTCATAACGGGATCCTAACAAAGAAATGGTTGACAACATGAAGCCATTTCATTTCTTTTGTTAAAATGGAAGGTCAGTTGAGTTTTTTTGACGATATTGACGCATTTGAAACATTAGAGTTAATTTCTATTCTATAATTTTTACGAGGCCGCGAATTTACCGAGAAAGATTAGTCTTGTTTGTTGAGTATAACGATAAAAAGATTTTTGTTAGATATAGGTTAACAAAGGAAGTTTTATTTATTTATCGTTAAAAATTGAACAAGTGTTAGTATATCCTAGTGACCCGTAAGTATAAGTTATACCTACCTTTGTTTACCCATGTTAATAGTAATAAGAGGACTGTGGACTACTTATTAATAGCAAACTGCATTTTTACTTACAGAAATAAATCTGTTACACTCATTTTGCAATTACTGTATGCCCTGAGATTTTATGCCACTGGCAGACAATGGCAGATATAGGGTATCAGCGTCGCTACTTGCAGCCGCTTAATAAGAAACCCCTCTGAAGCTATTGCGACATTACATCACAAATTCATAGAATTCCCGTATACGGAAGAGGAGCAATTAATAGTAAAGTCAAATTTTTACAAAATTGCACGATTTTCTAACATATTAATTAGGTTGTATCGATTATACACATATAAAAATACAATCACCATGATTGGAGATGACGCGGAACTATTCAGGAATAGGAAAAGTTATGTCAATAAATATGCAAACCATTAGCTCTCCAGACCTACTAATAATAACTGATGTAATTGTTCGGTGGTCAGGATCAACTCATGACTTAACTATATAGCAGAATAGTAGACGCTTGGTCTAGGGTTTGTCTATGAAAAGATATAGACAAAGGAAGTCTTCGTATAAAAGTTAAAGTATATTTACGAAAACATAAATTCGTTTAAATATTGCAGTTTTATTCACTATTTAGTTATTATATGCCTAATATAAAGTTATAAAATACTACAAATAAACACTATCGAAAAATTGTCGATAAAAATGCAATCACTTAAATATAAGTAGTTCCTAGTAAGGAGTCCCTTAGCTTGGTGAAAACAAACTTAGGTTAGGAGTCGTATTTAGGGAACACCTAAGCTAAGTGGCTCCTACATAGGACATGATTTAGGAAACGTTGGTGAAAACGGGCATTAGCGTTGCGGTAAAATGTCGTGTAGAAACCGAAAAGGGTGTGAATTGTGTTCTACTCCTAAAAAATTAGCCCGTTTTTATCTTGGACAGCATCAGCACTTATCATCAGGTGTGATTGCAGTCAATGTAACTTGTAATAAAAAAAAGTAAATTAAATCTATGTACCTACCTATCTATCCATATAAATGTTAGTCTATGACACCCTAATCTTATGTCAAGTCCCATATCATTATCAGTTTATTTTAAGTACAGGATCAGGCTTCCTTACATAGAGAGAACATTTTAATGTCTATGGTTCTGTAATCATCTGCGGTCGAATATAATCTGCACATAATGTATCCAGCGTTCATTTCACTGTATCTTATAATAAGATAGTACTATTACAAACTGGAAGAGCTGCGTAGGTATAGTGAATACCACACACCTGCCATTCAAATCACGCCTACAATATTTTTCACAATTTATAGCTGCAGCTTAATTCATATTTGATAGGCGATTTTATACCTTATGTTTATGTGATAAAGGCAAAGTAGAGATTAATGTTGATTATTCGAGTGTTTTGCTTCAACCAAGGAAAGCTCAAAGACTAATCTGATATTATAATAATTAAACAGAAGGTGTTTTTTTAATTATGTACAGAACTATAAATTCTTATTGAAGGGTTAACAGCTTCATTGCACCGATGCAGTTATAGAAAAAATTATATCTGTTCAAAATGGATGTAATAAATAAAAAATCCTTTATTTCAAATATACAATTTTCCTTACAAAGTAGTAATTAAGTCTAAACTAAATTATTAAATCATACAGTAGGTACATGGCGCCTCTTTGGCGTAGGCCTCCCCCAAATATTTCCAGATGCGTCTGGACTGTACACATCCACTTACTATGGAAATACCCAATATGGAGATACCTAGTTACTAAATGAGTAGGTAGATTACTAACTGGCGCTCTACACATTCTTGTCAGCATATAAGGACAAAGAACATAAGATAGAAATAATGACAGTTTACTGTGACACGTTAAAATGGGCAAAACATTACATACATTTATCATACCTTGTAGGTACAGGTTGGGTTTTTTATCTACATTCTGTATTACCTAATCTAGTGTGTACAATATTAAAATTAAATTTAATTACCTATCAATAAAATTTAAATAATTAATATATCAAATATTAATTATTTTTCTTGTGACCAATTGGAGATCGCTACAAATAGGCAACTGAATGGGTTTTCTACCCTCATAAACTTCTTCGTTAGCCATTGTCAATGTGTTTTCCTGATTAGGTTATATTACGATTAAGTAAATAGAAAAATGCATGTCACTACAATAAATAAATAGGTAACTATTTTAGAATATTTACAAAAATTTGATAACATTTATATCAACACTTTTATTAATGTTAAAATAGATGAGAATGTTCATCACATCACTAAACATAGTATATAAAAATTAGTATTTTGAATTTTATTATTAAAATCATTTACATACTATTCTTACACTGAAAGAAAAATCATTCATTTCAAAAATTTGTTATAAGTACACATTACACGTTACATTCATCATTGTAGTGTTTAATATCGAAACCATTTTGGCTGTGGGGCAAAATCAAAACCAAAAGAAGCATCAAACACCAATTTGTAATCATTCTGTATCTGTATTCTTATCATTAATAAACTGTTAAATGTCAAAGAATAAGACTAGAATAGTATGGAGAGTAGAGGTAAGGAGAGTCATCTTATATGGGAGAAAAGTTGAAAAAGTGTCCAGTTGTATGCGTTAAATAACAGTTCAAAAATCCTCCACAATGGCGCTGGTGGATGCACAGGGTATGGTATGAATGTAGCAATCGTTGATGAATTGAAGTATGCCGAGTTAAAAAATTTCATGTCATTATCGACTAAAGTAGTTAATTATTGAGAACTTCAACAACTTACATTGTACAAAATATTGTGGTAAATATAACCTTACAGAATTATAACCAATTTCAAAAAAAATGATTTCAAAAGTTTTATTTTGTATTTGGCGCTTCTTTTGAAAGTTACTTTGATACAACTGTGGCGCCATCCTAATTTAATACATTTTGACGGACACTTTTTATATACACAGATTGTCCTCCTTACCTCTACTCTCCATATAGAATAGAAATCACTAGTCATTTTACACCTATTTTTTTTAATTAACTACTTAATGACGAATTCATGACATTAAATTAAATTAGTAAGCTTAAAACTAATTAATATATTCAATATCTTTTAAATAATATTTTTTAAATAACAAATCATAGACATAAATTTATTAGGCATAAAATGTGTTGCATTTTCTACCTTCATTTTTAATTTGTTTGTTGACAAGCATTCTCAATCGAGTTTTGCTTTAGTATAGTTTTAAGTACATATGCTGTGGCACGCCTGCGCCACATAATCTGTGTCTACACTGTAGCGCAGAGTTACCGAAGTGGCAGATTGTACAGCCTGAAGCCATCACGAGCGCTTTTCTACGCACCGCTTTTGTTTTAAAAGCAGCCTTTATTGAATCGCCTGAATGATGGCAGCTGTTGGGAGGACAGTAAATAACGAGAATAATACGTGAGGTTAGATGGAGTGTCAAACTACAGCTATGTCATTTACTGGCAACTGTACTATCCAACTCATAAATCATCATGGATAGATACCAGCTTAGATTTTTAACTTGACGCAGTACAAGTGCTTTATTACTTTCTTTACATTCTAATATTAAACAACAGTTGTCCGCTAAATCGTCCGCCTGAAATTCCTTTTTTACCCGACTGCGTCAGAAGGAGGGTAATGTTTTTCGAGCGTATGTACAAACGTAGTTTTGGTAGATCTTTCTTTCCCAGGTAGTAAATTATTTTGTCCACACCTGCAGCACCATAAAGTATTGAATTTTATATACATATAGTGATCCTTGTTTTTCTCTTTTCAGTTCATTATTTCTAAGCAGTTGGGTTTTTTGTTTTTATAATAATAATTTTATTTAAACACAATTTTTATTCGAAAACTTATAATTTTTACACTGTTCTACTTTGATTTTTTTGATAACAAAATTTCTTTTTGTGCCAACGTACCGTATTTAAGTTACTGTATGAAAATTGTCTTGGTGTTTACCCATTAGTATGGGCTGGGCATTGATAGTGAGTTAGATCCCGAGCGGCAGCCGGCTGACGTGTTCTATTTCTATCCAGCCTCGCTTGGAGCCCGAGAGATATATCAGCCTGTTTATTATGTACTAGTTGGTATTTACTATATAATTTTAGGTATCAAAGGCTTCATTTATTTTAAGTACGCTAACTGTACAAATCCAAGACTAGACTGTAAATAACTCCTAAACTAGGAAATGTTAAAAAGAAAGAAGAGACGAATATCTTAGCATTCCATGGATTCACCGTGCGGGTGCCGGGTCCATCGCGTGGCTGAGAGAAAAACTCTGAACAGAGCCCGAGACTTGTGACACGGGTGTAGGTTTAAGGGTACCCTTAGTGACGCGCGTCAACACTCACCTCCTCTGTTCAAGTTATTCTCCCTGCCCAACCATATTCGGAAGGACCCTACTAGTGCAGCTTTGGACACTCGTTCCAATATCGAGCTTACTGCACTTCTAGTAAGGCCAAGGTCTTTTAGCAGGTTGTAGAGAGACTTCGCTGGTATACCCCTCGCACCCACTTCTACCGCGTATAAACTAACCACATAGCCATTTTTGGTTAGTTCATTAGTAAGGTCATAGTATTTATTCACTTTGAATACATGGTCTTTAGGGATGTTTGTTTCCCACGGCACTGTAAGCTCAACAAGTACTATACGTTTGATTTGTTTGGAAAAAAGAAATATGTCCGGTCTAGATGTCGTAATAGCTAAGTCTTCCGGGATTTTATAGTGCTTTTCATACGTGTCCATTAATATACTCCAATCAGGAGCAGAGCCCAGAATCGAATAAGGCTTGCTGGTGGAATTTGTACTTGAGCCTGCTTTAACGAAGTTAGTTTGTCTATTATTCGTCGTCAACCCTTTTTGAGCCCTAGCTACTGAAAGGCTTATAGCTTCACGTATGATTTCTAGTACTCTGTCGTGGCGGCGTGAGTAGAGACCCCTGTCCAGGAGCACCTTGCATCCTACCAATAAGTGCCTTGCAGTGCCTACTGCCTCACCACAGGTGTAGCAAGATTTTTCCGAGGCTTTTCCCCATCTTACTAGGTTACTCTGATCTGGGAGAGTCAGTTGAAAGGCATTAAGATAAAATTTCAATAAGGCAGGAGACCAATCGTACAGCAAGGCGCGCCACTTCAGAGCCAGAGGGATGCAGAACTCGCCTAAGTTTAACCACTCGTAAATAAATCTACAGAAAAATGTAATGATTGCTATCTAATTTGTACATATTTCCTTTTAAAATCATTTACCTATATTACCACTACTAGCTTCAACTGAAACAGAACACTTTATCGATGCAAGTAAGTACAGATAAAACAAAAGTAAGGTATACTTTACTCCACATTCAAGCCATTCGAGGTAATAGTCCAATAGTCGGCCGAGTCGCAGAACGTAAGCACAGGCCTCGGGCCGTCACGATAAATGACCCAACCCTGCCGCCCATAGACAATTTCACCGGACCGCACTCTTGAAATACCTCTTTTTATTTTTTTTTCATGTTTGAAAAACGAACACGATGACCTTCTTACCAGCTTGCTATGATAAATAAGTTTTTATATCTTTCTTTTTATGTACAGCTGGATTTGTTTGAACATTTTGATACTACCTTCAAATAATAATTATGTATTTACAGGATTTGAAATAAAATGTTTACTTTTGGGTTAGTGCTATGGAAGTGGGTCTTTATTTTTTTTAAGTTTGGACGGCTGATAAAATTAAATATTGCATATCAGCCTTATCAGATAGATATTATAATTTCCTGATGGTTGATCGGTGCAAAGTGTACAATCAATATTATAAAAAAGCTTCATTGGAGATATAGCCTTTTTTTTCTTTTTTTATTGACTACAAGTTGGCCCTTGACTGCTATCACACCTGATGTTAAGTGATGATGCAGCCTAAGATGGAAGCGGGCTAACTTGTTAGGAGTGGGACAAAAATCCACACCCCTTTCGGTTTCTACACGACTTCGTACCGGAACGCTGAATTGCTAGGCGATACGTCTTTGTCGGTAGGGTGGTAACTAGCCACGGCGAAAGCCTCCCACCAGCCAGACCAAGACAAATTAAGAAAAATCTCAATCTGCCCCGCTGGGAATCGAACCCAGGACTTCCGTCTTATAAATCCACCGCGCATACCACTGCGCCACGGAGGCCGTCAAAAAGCCTGGTGGGTTAAAGCTCCATATCCCCTCTCCTAAAAAAAGGGAAGCCTGGCATTGCAGTGAGCTGTTAAATATAGGCTGATATTATAGCTGATAGATAAAGTCCACAGACCGATATAATGATGTCGAAGTCGTGTAGTGAATCTAAGCTTTAAGATGGCGTAGATTGCTTTGCTTTGATTTGATTTGATTTATTACACTATCCTTGATTACAATTACAAAATGAATTAAATAGCAATAACTGCAGCAGAGTTTATGTTTGTTACTATTTACGCTGCAACTACCAATATTGAATCGATTTGGCTTCAATTTGGAATGTAGTTAAATCATATCATGGCATCATATACTTCTTTTTAGACTAATTTTATCTCTGATTACTAAAATTTTAACTCCACGCAGGATTAAGAATATTACTAAACGCAGCCCAAATCGCGGGCATCAGCTAGCTGAGTATAAGGTCAAACCCAAATCCCTTAATTTAAATCGACTTTTTTATGCCAGTAGATACGAATATAATAACTTTTATAAAAAAAAAAGTTGAGAGGTGTCAAGGGACACCCGGATTCAAAAAGTCGTGACAACTTTTCGTACGATTCTTCGTTCCAATAACCTTTATAAAAGTTAGTGTCAGAACTATTACTGCCCGTTCGGACGAGATTCTACCGAGAAGAGTAAAATAAAATTCAGTGATAGTATAATGTATCGAAATATATCGTGAATAAACAATAACAAAACACGTATTTATCGCCATCAAGCTTAGCAAAAAACATTCACAAGGCGAACCCTAGCGATGGTCGCAGACCCCTAAATTACGCTGAACGACCGACTATAATTACGGAACCCTATCGGGTTTTTTATCATGCCCCATATCGGCCACAAATCTAATATAACTAATGACGGGATTCATCTCGGAACTTAAAAGATCTATTACTTTATGATTTTATCCTTTGTGTCATAGTGTACCATTTAATAGTTTTTTTATAAATATTTTTTTATAAACAGGAGTACGGAGGTGACTTGCTTATCGGCGAAGTTTGCTAGTTTATTAGTTTTTTATAGAATCTGTTGCGGTAAATTCGCTTAGATTGCGACGACGGTTCAACGCTTTACCTTCTTCTCCCATCTTTCTTCTACCATCGTACTGCAAAACACCAGGTGGATTTTCATCTCTAGTTGTCATCCCTAGGAATCGTTCAAACTCCTTAACGTTCCCTTTCTCATACGCACCACTAACCAAGTCCGAGTGACCTGGTTCTTATAAATTAGATAACCTTAAAACAAGAATGAATGGGCATTTTCTACTCAATCGAATTACAAGGTACTCTTTTAAGAAAGGTCCGGACTAGAGGAGATTTGTGATCTCTAAATTGATAATATTACAAAAAGAGCAACTGTTGAGTTACTTGCCGGCTCTTCCCAACAGGGCCTGCCTTCCGAGCCGGTGGTAGAGTCACTACAAATAGTCCAATTTGACGTTTCAAAAGTGCTTGTAATAAGCCTACTTGAAATAAACGATTTTGAATTTGAATTTGAATTTAAGACCTCGTCCGATAAATTTAATAAATAATCCAACACCGTCTCACAAAATGTTTATCGGATTACCAAGGGTCTTATGTATTTGTATCAACGTCGGTCCTGTAATACATAGGTATCATAATAATCATCAGGAAAGCTCATCCATACTCATATAAAAATATATGAGCATAAACAATCAAAACATGGTCGTGTCATCGCGAGTACGAGCGTGCCAACGTGTTAACAGTCCCCCGCAGTGCGCAGCAACCGTACAATTAGTTTAATGGTTTTAAGCTTTAATGATTTGGCTCTCAAGTTTAATTGTAAGAGCGTTTCCACACTGTCTATAATATTTCCGCTACGTTTAAGAAGCATTTTCAAAGCTGTATACTATCTATTAGTCTGTGTACTATCTATTAGTGACCATCCTAATCC
Source organism: Mycalesis mineus (assembly GCA_034621355.1). Lineage (NCBI taxonomy): Eukaryota > Metazoa > Arthropoda > Insecta > Lepidoptera > Nymphalidae > Mycalesis > Mycalesis mineus. The sequence goes on from CM067882.1 coordinate 15,512,425, forward strand.
TAACTAATATTATAAATGCGAAAGTAACTCTGTCTGTCTGTCTTGCTTTCACTCTACAACTACTGAACCGATTTAAATGAAATTTGGTACACAGTAAGTCTAGAGCCTGAGAAAGGACGTAGGCTACTATTTTGAATTTGAATTGAATTTAACTAATTCCACGCGGACGAAGTCGCGGGCAAAAGCTAGTTATTCATATAATAAATATTAACTCAAAATTAAAAATATGTATGTGTGTAAGTATGTCTGATTAAACTCAAACATACATAATAAAAGTATTCTCAAAAGTAATAATTATACCTATTTGAATGAAGCATTCTTTTGTTTAAATAAAAATTTTCAGGGAAGGTAATTTTAACTCGGGAGTCGGGAACAATAATAGACTAAGTTTTGTACTGGAACAGGTCTAAGTTCCATGTCCTTTCACCCATGGACCTGAGACTGTAGTAGGCTATTAAAAAAGATGATGATGATAAAAAAATTTGATTTTTAAAACAAAAATTTTTGAAAAAATTTAATTTTTTTAACCGACGAAAAAAAACAGAGGAGGTTCTCAATTCGACACGTATTTTTTTTATTGTATAACCACGCATAACTTTTTACAGAGTAGTCCGATTTTGATAATTTTTTTTTTATTAGAAAGGGAATACTTCCAAAGTGGTCCCATTGTCATCATGTTAGGATCTGATAATGATATCCTGGGGAAATTGAAGGAACTCTTCAAATTTTGGAGGCACGCTTACAGCGATTTCGGTTTTTATCTCGGTATCGGTAGCTTTTTGGCTACTAGTGTCGTATATAATATATTATGACAGTATAGTACGATTATGTTACGTGGCTATAAATCCCTAAAAAGTAAGAAATAAAATTTTTTAACAAAAAATAGAACCGACTCAAAACGCACTAAAAAGTAAAAAATAACTGTGTCATTTAGTTGATTTAATTTACTTAAGCATATGTAGGAGTCGGTGCCAGCCAAGGTTTCTACTTTAAGCACGTTACCTAGAACCCACAAACTCCTTTACTACGTAAAATAAATGTTCCGTAAACTTGACTGGCAACTTCATAGATATGCTTAAGTAAATTAAAGTAACTAAATGACACAGTTATTTTTTTTTGTTTTGAGTCGGTTTTATTTTTTGTTGAAATTTTTTTATTATTTATGTGTTTTTTTCCTTAAAAAATATGATCTAGTTGGCTTAGGTCCAACGTCATAATCTAATGACTGCACAGACTGATTAATAATTAATAATAAAGTCCATCTCAATTGTTAACTTGTAAACTTATACCCGGGCGAAGTTCCGGTATCAACATATTTAATTAAAAAGATTTCTTCGTATTAGCTTTCGACACTAACAAGCTAATGTCAAAATTAATAAAGTAGTGGTATCGAGTGGCCGCGTGGCGCACAAAGAGCTATTTTTTACCCCTTACCAACCCCCTAATAGGGGGCACGTGACCACCTGAGTGCGTATTGTTGGCAGGATATCATAATACGTGGAGGACCTGAGAAAATGCGATAATTTGATATTGGTAACTGTTAATTCAATAAAAACGTGAATGTAAAACCAAGTACTTATTACACAGACAAGCTCATTTACATAATTATTAGAGCTTTGAAAAAAATAATCGAAGTATAAAATTAAATTATTTTATGACTTGCAATAATTCATCTTTATCAGCCCATTAACGCTACAGGGCCAGGCTTTCCTCTTTATAGGAGAGATAATATAGAGCGTAGACCCACCACGCTTCGGGCTTACAATGATAATCTTTCATTTATTTTTTTCTTTTTTTATCGACTACAAGTTGGCCCTTGACTGCTATCTGATGTTAAGTGATGATGCAATCTAAGATGGAAGCGGGCTAACTTGTTAGGAGTACGATGAAATCCACACTCCTATCGGTTTCTACACGACATCGTACCAGAACGCTAAGTCGATTGGCGGTACGTCTTTATCGGTAGGGTGGTAACTAGCCACGGCGAAAGCCTCCCACCAGCCAGACCAAGACAAATTAGGAAAAATCCCAATCTGCCCCACCGGGAATCGAACCCAGGACCTCCGTCTTATGAATCCACCACGCATACCACTGCGCCACGGAGGTCGTCAAAAAATCGTTTATTAACGATCACTACCGGATGTTGACATGGTTATAACATTTTGACAATACTTTTTTTTATTTAACGGTAAGTTAACCCTTGACTACTATTTTACCACACTATTTGATGTTACAAGGAAGTATATAGTTTAATGTGGTAGCGGGCTAATTAATTAAACACCTGTCAGCATAGCTTGGAAACTCAAACCTTACCACTAAATGTACCAAATAAACAAATGTTGGTAAGTTATCTTACCGAAGACGTAAAAAGAAATCTATTAAGATATAAAGATAGTAATACTCTATGCTTCAGATACTATATCATATTCATGATTTGGTTTTTATAAAATGGAGAAAATATTCAAAATTTCAAAAAGCATTTTCACGCCAATGTACCTACTTGGAAAAATAAGACACGCGCCACGCCACCTGCCACTTCAATTTGAATTTGAATTTCGAATGCCACGTTCGAACATTAGGATATGTTCACACTAAGGAATGTTGACTTTTCTCTACATTATTTATACACACCTAAACACATTTAACCTTTGTGACAAAACACAATTTGTCTATGAATGAACTCGAGTCATCCCTTCTTTTTTACTTGGTTATTGAACATTACAGAGTCAATATCTCCTGACGTTTCTGAGTGAAACGTATAATGCTACAAACTTATCTGACCCGACGGCCATAATTGGAACTCACGTCGGCAGCTATCACTCTTTTGGTTTCTGCCAACTGTGACAAAAAACCATAGCGACCATAGCGACACCAGAAGTAGCTTAGTAGCACTATATGTAATGAAATTTTCGCAGGAAATAACAAAATATACAAAAATATTTTTTAGATTTTGGTAACATTTTCTGTGACGTCACGTCTCGCGCTTCGTAAATAAAGATTAAGATAATGAAAGAAAAGTATAGTAATTAAAGTTCAAGAGCAAATACTTAAGAAATTATTAAAATATTTTTGAAGACACGATCTCGTATCTAATGTTTATTATGACATACTTATGTGTAATTGTACTCATTTAAAATTGATGCAATATTATATCTCAACAACGTAAAGCGTACAATAAAATGGGCGTTTACATCTATGTGCCAACCTACAATCCCTTTAATTGCATGCTTGTATAGTTTATGTCGATACAGAGTAGTCATTTTTCTTGCACTCGCTCTTTTTTCAACTATCTTTGGTGATGGTCGTACTTCCCTGGGTGTTTTTCGCCTTTTGTACCAAGCTTTAAACGTTAAATAGCTATAAAAACACAAGCCCATTTACTTGTAAACTGCGCTTACGATAAATATCCTTTAAATACCGCGTGCGGTGATCGAGCATTTTGCTAAAATTTATGCTATGAAGTTGAAAGTCATTACCTTAGATCTGTCTATAAAATATGCAAGTGTTTATATGACCAGTAAAATATTTATTATTGACAGAATCATTTGACCTCCAGGGATCGTATTACCTCACCTTCCCCTATATGTATTCGATATTTTCGCAGGAAATAACAAAATATTCAAAAATATTTTTTATAATTTGGTAACATTTTCTGTGACGTCACGTCTCGCGCTTCGTAAATAAAGATTAAGATAATGAAAGAAAAGTATAGTAACTAAAGTTCAAGTGCAAATACTTAAGAAATTATTAAAATATTTTTGAAGACACGATCTCGTATCTAATGTTTATTATGATATAATATTGCATCAATTTAAAATGAGTACAATTACACATAAGTATGTATGTGTAATTGTACTCATTTTAAATTGATTTTGTAAAGCGTACAATAAAATGTGGTACAATCCCTTTAATTGCATGCTTGTATAGTTTATGTCGATACAGAGTAAAGGCCATTTACCAAGCTTTAAACGTTAAATATAAGCAAAGCCCTACTGGTGAACTGATTTTAAATTTAATGAGTTCATCGTTGTGTGACAAGTGTTTATATGCCAGTAAAATATTATTTTGTTGAAAGTTAAATTTAGTGTAATTTTAATATTTATGTAAATGCTAGTTAAGTAACAAAATAAATATATGTAATTACCGTCATATTGTTTCATGTTGATTTGATTCAAAAATATTTATAATTAAAATGAGTTAATATTTTGGTTAATGTTATTTTACTGCTTGTGCCTTTTGACCACACACACACACATACACTCACACATAAATACACACCCACACACACACACAAATTCTGATATGTTTCTAATTATTTTCTTTTTATTTGTTTTAATACTTTATTGCACAATTACAAGATAACAAAATACATAAATATGGAAAATAATGGTATCATCATCATCATTATCAATTTATTAACGGCCCACTACAGGGCCAAGCTAGATTGTATACCCACCACGCTGCTCTAATGCAGATTGGCGGGCTTAACGATCACTATCAGATTTTGATTATAGTGACCGAGGCCGACGACTTAACGTGATCTCCGAGACACGGGACTGTAACACCACCAACTACCCGACTCCGGGCTTAGAATTTACTGAAAATATTCATATCGAAAAATTAAAAACTCAATTTGATACCATGACCCGACCCGGCATTTGAACCTAGAACCTCGAATCGACCACAAAGGCTAACCACTAGACCAACGTGGCAGCCAAGAAATCGGCTTTTTTTTAAGTAACAAAGGTCTTTTTACTTACTACTTATAGCTGATTTAAAATCTAAAAAATTATTTGATCTTAATGAAAATAGAAACAAATTTCTGACCCTTCATTCTGAACAACTAGCAAAAAAGATTTTTTTTTAATAATAATAATCTTACAGCCTAAATAGCTTTACGGATAAAAAGGATCGGACAACGCCGAGAGGTCATGAGTTCGATCCCCGCCCGTTGGACTATTGTCGTACCCATAACTAACAGTCCTTACGAATATTTCAAGGAGAGGGGAATCTTTGTTAGAAAATTATATACATTTTGTACAAAATAGCTTTTTATGACACATCGAGAATTTTCATTGTCCGCTAGTGGTGTGCAGGCAGCCGACTGGCATGTTCCGTCACTTTCCACCCACATCTATACTAAAGCCAAATTCGATTGAGAATGCTTGTCAACAAACAAATTAAAAATGAAGGTAGAAATCACTCGTCATTTTACTCCCATTTTTTTAATTAACTTGTTAATGACGAATTCATGTCAATAAATTAGATAAGTAAGCTTAAAACTAATTAATATATTCAATATCTTTTAAATAAGACTTTTTAAAATAGCTAAATATAATTTTAAATTTATTAGCCTTAGAAATTATTTTCAGTGTATTGATATATGCGTGAATGTGTCTTTACACCAAGAGTTGTTATTCCCCGCGCACGGCACACGAGGGCGGGAATTGGCGGGAATCGATGCTTGAAATCGCATTCCGTTCTCAATTCGAGCAGATTTGCACCAAATCTTTGATCTTTAGTGCAATCTGTGGACATAAAAACTTTTTAGTTTATTTTTATGGTAAGTTCATGGCTGTCTTATTCGAGGGTGCATTTTTGAATCGATTAGTGGATTGTTTATAACCTCGTTGTTTTTCTTTGGTAATATATATAGGTATTATCCACTCTTTTTTAGTAACCTGCTTCCATCTTAGATTGTATCACCACTAACATCAGGAGCGATTGCAGATTGATAAACTTAAAATAAATAATTTAAAAAAATGTAAATCTTATTTTAACTCAAACTAAAATTTGAATAACTAAATAATTGCCCAAAAGCTTTAGGAATCTCCACCGTTTTGCCTTATCGGAATCGTCGATGCACCTGTTTCCGATTATTCAGAATCGATTTGCATATAATCGATACCTAGCTTAAATGTTTCCAAATAACGTCGGTACTATATGGCTGCTGACTATTCGTAGCAGTATGCAAAATAGAAAAATATATTTTAAAAATAAACGTTTACCTTGAATGATCTAACATAAATATAACAATTTTTGCCTATAGCCTATTTTCTGTTGATTGGTTTGCAGTTCATTCGAGTAAAATATGGCTCTATTCCTTCTCCTCGATCATACCTCTACCAAATATTTTATGTATGTCATTGAAGATATTATAGTACTGAAAATGCCATAGCAGTACTATTTTAGATTTTAATCTCGCATAGTCTAAATTGTGCGGCACTCGCGATTCCGGTCTACTCTCTAATACTCCTCAGCCAAGATTTCTGTCCGTGACCGACGCCTCTGCTATCGGCTACTTTTACCATCAAAATGAGTTGTAGGAGCTATTATTAATTATCAATTACTTCGCCTTGCGAAAGATAGAGAGGAATTTGCCAAGCTGACTGCCAACCTTCGCTAGTCAGAAAGTGAGTGCCTCTCCGACTAGAAGAAGAAGATATTCTAAATCTAAATAAAAGTACTCATTTAGATTCAGACTATTTATTGATTATCTTTACAATAATAACTATACTAAAGCCAAACTCGATTGAGAATGCTTGTCAACAAACAAATTTAAAATGAAGGTAGATAAAATTTTTTAACAAAAAATAGAACCGACTCAAAATGCACTAAAAAGTAAAAAATAACCGTGTCATTTAGTTGCTTTAATTTACTTAAGCATATCTATGAAGTCGGTGCCAGCCAAGTTTAAGGAACATTTATTTTACGTAGTAAAGCAGTTTGTGGGTTCTAGGTAATGTCCTTGAAAGTAGAAACCTTGGCTGGCACCGACTCCTAGATATGCTTAAGTAAATTAAAGCAACTAAATGACACGGTTATTTTTTACTTTTTAGTGCATTTTGAGTCGGTTCTATTTTTTGTTAAAAAATTTTATTTCTTACTTTTTAGTGATTTATCGCCACGTACCAACTCGTACTATACTGTCATACTTATATGGCACTAGTAGCCAAAAAGCTACCGATACCGAGTCAAAAACCGAAATCGCTGTAAGCGTGCCTCCAAAATTTGAAGAGTTCCTTCAATTTCCCCAGGATATCATCAGCAGATCCTAACATGAGGACAATGGGACCACCTTGGATGTATGCCCTTTCTAATAAAGAATTATCAAAATCGGACAACACTGTAAAAAGTTATGCGTGGTCATACATAAAAAAAAAAAAAACAAATATACGTGTCGAATTGAGAACCTCCTCCGTTTATTTGCCTAGTAAATTCAAAATTATGTTTTGTTTTTTATAAAATCTTATTTAAAAGATATTGAATATATTAATTAGTTTTAAGCTAACTAGTCTTATTTATTGTCATTAATTCGTCATTAACTAGTTATTTTAAAAAAATTGGTGTAAAATGACTAGTGATTTCTACCTTCATTTTTAATTTGTTTGTTGACAAGCATTCTCAATCGAGTTTGGCTTTAGTATAGTAATATAGCAGGAATTAGCAAAACTAAGTCTAGCAAGTGGAATTTTGCCCATGAAAGTTAGAAAACGCATTTCTGTATTGAGAACTCCTTTAGGTGCGTTGTGTGCTAACTTTTGTGCGTCATTTTAATGCATTATATATACTTTGCAAAATATATAATGTATATCTCTCTACATGGTGGACGTTGGGGGCCCGAGGTGCTAGAATGGCGATCCCGCACAGGAAAGCGTAGTGTTGGTCGACCCCCCACTAGATGGACTGACAATATCAGACGGGTCACAGGGAGCCGCTGATCACAAGCGGCTCAGGATCGTTATGATTGTCTATTGTCAAGTCCCTATGTCCACCAGCTGTTAATGATCATGATGACGATGATATCTCTACATTACCATTTAATTCGTTGTCATTCCAATAGATAGAGCTCCGCATTTTAAGAAAAAGTTTTTAACATCTCAACATATGCACTGAATAATTTCTTTAGCTTCAATAATTTTGTATTCAGACAATTATGATTTCACGTTTACCTTATAAATCAAGGAATAATGTTGATTGACCGAAATAGCCTCCATTAAACTTTACAAACTTTGATGAAACCTAATTCATTGCAATAAATCACCAGTTTTTGCAAAAAGGATTTGTAAGGTCTTAGCTTTTAAGTAAGCGTGTTCCAACTTAGACCTCATCACTGCTTCCCATCATAAGTAATTGTAGCCAAGCGCAAGCATATCTATGTTCCAAAAAAAAATCATAATAAAATATAATATTGAAAAAGAAATAATATTTATAAGGGAATAGGCCTTTACTTCCATGTTTCTGCAGTGTTTAACCTATGGCCATTACCGACTTTACCAAATCTTTCTAAAAAATTTGTGTGTAATCTATCATCATCATCGTCATTATCAACCTATTAGCGGCCCACTACAGAGCCAGGCATCCCTCCTTATAGGAGAGGGGATATGGAGTGTACACCCACCACGCTGCTCCAATGTGGGTTGGCGGGCTTAGGTTGATAACGTTTCGTTTATTAACAATCACTATCAGTTGTCGATGACAGTGACCGGGACCGACTATATACTATACCTACGCGAATTTTAGTTCTGTGAAATTCTGAAGTGTGTCACACTTTTTAACGTTTCTGTTGTCACATTTTTTTTCATAATGATTTATGTTTCATCAAATCAAATAAAAAGTTAATGTAAGGTGATAATTGATTTCATCTACATTTATGATATGAAGAACACGAGAATTCGTGTTAGTGAAAATTAAATAATTAAATTTAATTATTAATTAAATATAAACCAAAGAATATTTTGTGTTTCTTTTTTAATTTGTAATATTTTTTGTGTGAACTGTTTTGTCTATAAATTAAAAAACCACAGAACAAAAATCGGGGTATAAACAACGTGCAATACGATTGACTGATCCTACGCCCGTAACCTGGGACAAATAGTAAATAAGTAAACTATGTGTCTATTTTAAAATTAAATTAAATTCTATATATTTAAGTCTAGTAGATATGAAAAGTTATTTAATATTAATAATAATTTTTGATCTAGACTCAATTTCAATATGTTTTTTTTTATCTTACTTAATAAAAAAACTAATTAACTTAAAACAGTACAACATTGTGAAGCGAAAGAAAATAATTTATGTGGCAATAAATCCCGTTCCGAAAAATTCAAAAATTTTAAAATTCCTTTGTTCTCGTTTCGAATTTCGAACGCTCGCGTGTCGGTCGCGGCAATCAATCAGTCAAATTATATTGTCTTAGAGATCGCTCCAAATTGTCCCGCAGACCCCAGAGATGTGTACTCCGCTTAAATTGCTGTAAACGTTATACAGATAACCCTAAGTGTTTATAGACAAATTAAGACAATTTATTTCTTGATAAAATTGTATAATACAATTTAAATTGCTTTGAACTCTATGGCCGCGAGTAAAAACTAATTGTCTTTGGTATTTTTGACGGCCCTATACATTATGTAAGTACATACTGTGAGTTGTTAATGTTGATGTTGATCTGGAGGATCGATTCGTACTGAACCTATTTTATATAGTAAATATATTAATATAGAAAGTTGAAGAGTTACACCTAATGCCTATGAGAGCATGTTAAGTTTTCGATAATTATCATTAATAGCTAATAGTGATTATAAGAGAATCAAACATTATCACCCTAACCCTGCCAATCTGCACTATGTGTTTTTGCTGCGTGGTTGGTCTACTCTCCAAATCCTAAAAGAATGCTGGCTCTGTAATTAATTAGCCATTTAATTACGCTGATAATTATGATGATGATTTTTTAATTTGGTCATCAAGTCGTTTTTGTATTCAAAACTTAGCTGTGTACGTTTGTGTGTTCACGATTATCTCAAAAAGTATCGATTTGATTTGGATCTTGTTTTCGTTACTGAAATGCACATTTACAAAGATTTCAGAGAAGATTAAAGCATTATATCAAATTGAAGGTGGTCTGATTTTCTAAAAACATATTGTAGGGTTAACTTTGCCATAATCAAAAGTTTTCAAATTTTGACATAAATTGATAAACTCAACCTTCGTGACTCGGAACATCAACGATAAAAAGAAATTCGAAAATAAAAGGGTTGCGCGGACGATTATCGGATTAGGCCATGTGATCCTTTAGTCAAATTATAATAATTTTCCTTCGTGTTGCCATCTATCGTTTTTAGTGTAAAGTAATGGTTATTTCACGGGAAAGTAAATTGTGATTGATTTGACCTATTACGTGCTTGGTAAATTATTATCATAAACATATTAAAATTAGGGGAAATACTGGTAGGTCGTACAGTTGTATCATAGCCTAGCATAACAAGGCCAGGCCTCCCTCCTTATAGGAGTGGGGATATGGAGCGTACACCCACCACGCTGCTCCAATGCGGATGGGCGGGCTATGATAATGTTTCATTTACTAACGATCACTATCAGATGTTGATGACAGTGACCGGGACCGACGGCTTAACGTGCTCTGCGAGGCACGGGGGTGTAACATCACCAACTTCCCGACTCCGGGCTTGGAATTTACTGAGAATTTCATAGAAGAATGAAAAACTCAGAATTATTCCGTGACCCAACCCAGGATTCGAACCCAGGACAACCACTAGACTAACGAGTCAACAGTTGTATGGGTGACATAAATAACCATAAAATATATGAACAGAATCATCATCAGCCGATAGACGTCCAATGTAGAACATATCCATTTCCATTTTCTGTTACATCCGCTTTGCTAACACGACCTCCACGGCGCAGTGGTATGCGCAGTGGAATTATAAGACGGAGGTCCTACATTCGATTCTCGACTGAGTTGATTAAGATTTTCTAAATTGATCCAGGCTAGAAGGTGAATGTGGTGCGACTGAGGACACGGCGCATCACACTCTGGCAGGGTGTGCGTCATGGGCGCCGCAAAAGCACTCACTGGTGTCTACTCTTAAAGGAGACCTCTCGCTATCGAGTGTCGTCAATCACATGCTCGATAGCGAGGAAGGGCGGTCCCACGTTGCCTCCTTTTCCGAGACTACAAACGGCTTAAAGGAGGCCTCGGAGCGGGAGAGAGAGCAGGCGGCTAACGCTCACCCGCTCCGCAGAAGAACGGGCGGCAGTAGATGCCGGTATGCGCTCCTGCCACCCTTGTAGACACCAATGAGTGCACCGATGGGCGCGGGCAGTCAAAGTGAATGATTCTCGATCCTTTGACGCTCCAACTGGGACGCAGGCGGCTCCGCTGGGTTTTAGTGGGTATTCTGGAACTGCTTCAGCCAGCGAGTCCCACATACCCGGACGGAGACTGCGCAGCAGCTCTGTATGCGCAGTCTCCGACCGGAATGCGTAAATGCATTTCCCAGCGAAAAATATAAAGGGTTAGTAGGTGAACGCTGTAAACGATCAGGTATCTTCATTATCTAATCAATCCCTTACATCTCGAATTACTTAACGACATCGACGGCATCGATATAATAGGTATAGCGATAGAGTGGTATTCTAGTTTAAAGATCATTTCAACTAAAACCGCGCCTTTTAATCATCTAATTTAAACATTCCGCGTAGCCACCATCGTACTGAACTGAAACGTCGTGAAATCGATCTTTAATATGTAAAAGATGAGTGGGCCACTTCTAATATTATGTGAGTTATGCCGGCACCTCACGTGGGTATCACCTACAAAATAAAATATTACAGCATTGTTTTATTTATTTATTTTATTTAATATTTATTATTACGTACACACAAATTATTTATTATAGCTTTAAATGAATGATCAAAAATAAAAAAAATACTTAGAAAAAAATAAAATCAGAAATAAAACTAATGAAAATATGTTTTTCATACATTCGTTGTAAAAACACATAATAAAGGCCTCAATAACTTCACGGTTATAGAGCCATGCTCAAATACGAAAGATCCTGAATTTGATCTTCTTAGACTTTCATAGCAATTTACAGCTAAGTTGAAGGCCTAGGCCTTCCTTAAATATAATTTTAATCCTATAAATAACAATTTTTGTTTATTTACTTTCGTCTGCACCCAAAACATAATCATTTATTGTAAATATGTGAATTTCATCTTCAAAAAGTGATATCTTTTGTGATATATGGTCCTTGTACTGACATATTTCCAGAACTTTTCAAAAATATTAAAAAAATTAACTCAAATATCACCTTTTTGTTGAAATTATTATAACTTCGTTACAATAATTATTATCCTTGTTTAAAATTATTATCGTTCCTTTATTGTGCTAATGTGTTAACGTACCTAAGTAATATTATGTATGTATTATAAAATTAGATTAAAAAAGGAATATTTAGTGCTCAGAAAAGCCAAAGGGCTTACAAACACAATGTAATTTCAGCCTGTAATTTAATTAAATAAATAAATAAAAACTATCAGCAACTCACACCCTATGTGTAGCGCCAGCACAAATGTTCCGATGCACTTAAAACAAAGAAAATTACACGGTAATATAAGACTCGCGTGCTGTCGTACACATAGCTCGGTAATTGTGATAGACGGACAAATGCTTGGAATACTTCCCAAATTACTAGCTTCGGTGTAATTTGGTACCTCGCCCATATTGTTAGTCACTACAAATTACAGTATCCAGTGACTATACTCGTCGCTACGTATCAAACATTTTTATCACGTTATAAGACGCGTCCGCATTCAACATCTCTTTTAGTTTAAACATTACCGTCTTACGTCTTCACGCAGAATATACAAGTTGTGCCATATTTAATGAATCAAACAAAAATGGGAGATACGTCACGTAATTGTCTAAAACTAATTTGACTTATTTTCAATAAAAACAGAGTTACCTAGTCATAGTAGTTAAGTAGTTACTAATACTGGTTTAGTGTTGCTAATCCTACGGTTTTATGATAATTAATCAAATTTGATTAAATGCACTCACTCACGGACAGGAGAATAAATGGGTCAATATGATAGTCAAATATTCCTTACTTAGTAGGTCTACCTAATATAATTTACACATTTATAAAATTTCTCTCTCATTTATTTATACGCTTTCTTTTGAAACTTTTAAAAAGCTCATTAAAAAATAAAAAATAATTACAAAACACTATTAAATAAATATAAGGGGTGTAAGGGGAGGCTAGTACCAGTCAGCCTCCCTGCAGATGGACCATTTATAAAATTTATCTATATATACACTTTATTATGAAATTTTTAACAATGCTTATTAAAATAAAAAACAGAATTACAAAACACTATTAAAAATTTATAAAAAAAACAAAAGATGTCGAAGGGAGCTGCTGCGTGGCTTCAGGTTGTCCAAAAAAGGCCTATGTCCAACAGTGGACGTCTACAGGCTGGTAATGATGATGGTGATGATGATTAAAAATTAAAAAAAAAAACTACTGCGTGGCTTCACGGTCCAAGGAAGTCCTCATAATACGCGCTATCTCAAGAATTATTGCCTTCTGTGTCCAATCCTTGATCCAACAGCCAAACGAAAACTTCTTAGTGTTGGTCGAAGCTTAGACCATTGACTGAAAGGATTATAGGAACAATAATCGTCGACTTTATATTCTACATGGCGGTAACAGATACTTATAAGTATTAGCATGGGTATGGATTTTGGAACCCTCAACGAATCCAGACCACTAAATGGCGATCATAAAGCATCAAATGACTATGTTCGGGCTATAATTAGAGGACCTCTAATATGGGGTTCCGCACCTTACAATTATAAAGTATTTTAATACAAAGCACAACAGTTTTTTGTTCGGAAATTCTTTTTGGAATATCTACTTAAATTAATGTTTAAAAATATAATATGTGTGTTCTAACAAAAATATCTAAACCTACGTTATGAAATACCTACATGGATTAATCACGGTGGTACTCTTATTCTTATACGAACCAAAACAGATTATTAGTAATATTTATTATACTTACTTATATATACTATGTAGATCTTAGCATTTCATGGATTCATTGTGCGGGTGCTGGTTCCATCGTGTGGCAGAGAGAAAATCTCCTAACGGAGCCCAAGACTTGCGGCACGGATAGGCTTATACGGTACGCTGATAAGTGAAGTGTTGATAAGTCACAACTTATCAACACTTGCCATCTCTGCTCAAATATATTTTTTATGCCAACTATAACTAAGGAACACCTTTAGACAAACATTCTAGAATGCTCAATTCTATACTAAAGTCAAACTCGATTGAGAATGCTTGTCAACAAACAAATTTAAAATGAAGGTAGAAAATGCAACACATTTTATGCCTAATAATTTTAATATTATGTTTTGTTTTTTAATAAAATTTTATTTAAGAGATATTGAATATATTAATTAGTTTTAAGCTTACTAATCTAATTTATTATCATAAATTCGTCATTAACTAATTAATTAAAAAAATAGGTATAAAATGACTAGTGATTTCTACCTTCATTTTTAATTTATTTGTTGACAAGCATTCTCAATCGAGTTTGGCTTTAGTATAGAATGGTTGTCTAAACTCAAAATGAAGAAATAAATGAAAAGTTGTCACTAAAACCAAATAAAGAAATAAATAAAAATTTATTAGTTTTACTTAAGTACCTATTCTTTTTATTACAACCGCGCAAAGGTTGTAAGAAAAGACTTGACAGAAACTAACATAAAAGCTTCAATATAACTACACTGTTTTTATTTCCTCTTTAGGTCACTACTATTGGTATCAGATTATAGTAATTTACTACAGGGCTAGACTGCCTTCTTTATAGGAGAAGGAATAATAGAGCTTAGACAACCTCCGTGGCGCAGTGGTATGCGCGGTGGATTTATAAGACGGAGGTCCTGGGTTCGATTCCCGGCGGGGCAGATTGAGATGTTTCTTAATTTGTCTTGGTCTGGCTGGTGGGAGGCTTTCGCCGTGGCTAGTTACTACCCTGCCGACAAAGACGTATCACCAAGCGATTTAGCGTTCCGGTACGATGTCGTGTAGAAACCGAAAGGGGTGTGGATTTTCGTCCCACTCCTAACAAGTTAGCCCGCTTCCATCTTATACTGCATCATCACTTAACATCAGGTAAGATAAAAGTCAAGGGCGAACTTGTAGTCATTAAAAAAAACACAATACGACTCCAATGCAACCTATTATAACGACCTACTATTCTGTAACTATGGTTTTAATAGTTGACATATATAAGTTTCAAATTTATATCTATCTCTCGTTTTCTATAATTTCGCGTAAGACGGAGAGACAAAGATGTATGTATGTATGTATGTATGTATGTATGTATGTATGTATGTCTGTATGTATGTATGTATGTATGTATGTATGTATGTATGTATGTATGTATCTATGTATTTATGTATTTGTGTATGTATGTATTTATTTAGTATTTTATGTAAGTATATTCTATATTACATAATTTGATACAATAACTTCCTATACTTCACTGTACGTACACCCGAACCTCTCCAATAAATACACTTTTCCTCTTCAATATTGGTTGTCCAGCTGTACCTAGCTGAAGACGCCACGCTGTTGCAATGCGGATTGGCGAATGTAAAGCATCTGCTATGCTAATTAGTGCAATCGTTTTACCACGCTTATTATAATTATTATGGGCAACATTAATTTCCCCCCAACATATATATTTATGCGCATTGCATATACATATTTTACACGCTTTTAATTGAGACACATTTTTATATCGTCGGTATAAAACTTACCCATGATAAAAGCTAGCCCTCACATGATAATTGTTAAAACTTCAACCCTTATTTTAGTTTGGTCATTATACTCTACTTTAACTTCCTTATTTGTTCAGTGGCTTCGGATTACAAGTTCCTGGGTTCCTGTCTTAGACCAAGCTATAAAATACAGAGGTATTCTTTTTACCCGACTGCGTCAGAAGGAGGGTTGTTTTTCGAGCGTATGTATGTATGTATGTATGTCCATTTCTTCGGCACGCGCTACAGCCTTAACGACTGAACGGATTTTGACATGTAAGGTGTCGTTGAATTTGTAAAAATTGTGGTAGTGACATAGGCTATATAAATTTTCAAAACGGCGGCTGTAAATGGGGGAAAAAAGGAGGGATGTGTGTATATCTTTCTTCTATCTTAGCAATATGGGTATCAAATAAAAGGTTGTATAAAGACCATATCAAAAATATAAATATCACATCATGTTTATATTGCCGTTATAACAAAAAATGGCATAAAGTGTACCGAGTCATTTCTAGACCATAAACTAAAACAAAAAAGTCTCAAATAAAATTAATATTATAAAAACAAAAAACCCGACTGCATAGAAGTTATGACTAAAATTCTAAATACTTTATGGTGCTGCAGGCGGGGACAAACGTAGTTTTGGTAGATCTTTCTTTCCCCGCTGAAAATAAAAGTATTTTGTCCCCGCTTGCATCTCCATAAAGTATTTAGAATTTTATACAGATATAGTGATCCTTGTTTTTCTCTTTTCAGTTCATAACTTCTATGCAGTCGGGTTTTTTGTTTTTATAATAATAATTTTATTCCAAGAATTTTTCAGATAATTTCAATGAGTTGGGATGTTGGTGGTGAGGTTGGTAGGTGGTGAGCTTCCCGAGGCAACAGGGTCGTCGCTTCCGGTCAATGTCATTAACAGTAAGCACAGCACACTCAACTGACCCACCAGTTAGGTCTTGGCCCAATCCCAATTGGCCCTGCCGGGAATCGTACCCAAGACCTCCGTTTTACAAATCGACTGGGCAATCACTGCGCGACGGAGGCCGTTAATCAACCTTGCCTCCTTACATCTATTTGCTTGTTCTTGCAAACACCTACTCCTATAAAAAACAAGTTAATGAGATTTAGGAAGTAAGACATTATATCAAAACCACTTATTTTGAAGATTTCCTATTAATATTTCAATTAGCAAATTTAAAAAGCGTAATATTATGTTCCTTAATGTAGACCGATTTTAAAACGTTCCGGAAAATTAGGGTAAAGTAAAATTTAATTGCGAATTAAAAGGTAACGAAATTCTAAATTTCAGAAGTCCGTTAGTAATGATTCCAAATACAAAATAACGGTATGTCAAATCGGTCGGCGTAAAACAAAGGTGAACCAGAGACAAAAAGTGTGAATTTATCAAATCGAACTGACATTTTCAATTTTTTTTTATTAATTTTATAATAGACGCCGGCCGGGGTCACCGTGGTGAATTGACAAATGAGACGTTAATGTTGTTCTGCCGATTTTGGAAACCGTTATAATTCGACATAATTTATCAAAGGTTGCATAAGCTTCACAATCACACGTACTTAAAGTTAAAAATTGAAAATTCCCCAGCATGAATTTAGTTGGAATGACAACACTTATTCTAGAAATGCTTAGGTATCATGATATTAGAAAATGTCGATAACTTCTGTTTGGTTTATGGTATGCGACTAAGAGCCTTTGTGATTAAAGAGAATGGACCAAAAAGAAAATGAGAAAAAAATCGGCGGTAATAAAAATGATCTGATGGGCAAAAAAAAGTTATGACGATTCTCATCACCTCAGTTTTAAAAAAAATTGCATCACGATCACCCGACCCCATGCACATGGGCATGCACACACAGTACCTACCCAGGTACTGCGTGTGCATGCCCATGTGCGAAACACTGCGTAGTGCTGCTATGTAGAAGAGTTAGTTTTATACTTACTTACTATTAGATGTGTGTGTATCTTCGAACAGTGCGTGTTGCCAGTGATGACTTACGGATCCGAATCTTGGTCGCTGACTGCGGGCTTCATAAGAAGGCTCAGAGTCACTCAGCGGGCGATGGAAAGAGCAATGCTCGGAGTATCTCTGCGTGATCGAATCAGGAATGAGGAGATCCGCAGAAGAACCAAAGTAACCGACATAGCTCAGCGAGTCGCAGAACTGAAGTGGCAATGGGCGGGGCACATAGTTCGAACAGCTGATGGACGTTGGAGGCCCAAGGTGGTAGATTGGCGACCCCGCACCGGAAAGCGCAGTGTTGGTCGACCCCCAACCAGGTGGACTGACGACATCAAACGTGTCGCAGGGAGCCGCTGGCAACAGGCGGCTCGGGATCGTTGTGTTTGGAAGTCCCTAAAAAAGGCCTATGTCCAGCAGTGGACGTCTACAGGCTGGTAATGATGATGATGATGATGACTATTAGATGAGTCACCGATGATCCGTGGGGCAAGTGCAAGTTTTCACCGAGCGACTGCGTAAAAACGTACTCACTCGAACCGACAAATTATATAGAAAAAAAAAGAGTTTACTCTCACTATAACTAGATGGCGCTACTCCAATTCCATATAAAATTTGCGTTTACTGTTTTCGGTATCGCCGCGGTAATCTCACACTAGCCACACTGAAATGCTAAACAGTGTGGCAGCAGCACGTCTTGTACATCAGGTGGTACATACTTAATCATAGACCAGACTAGACCAAACTTCTTAGGTCTGAGGGAGAAGGGGTTGGGGGAGGAGGTCGAGCAGGTTATGTCGGACTTCTAACGACTAAAACCCCACAGTTTTTCAACCTGTAAGTAGCTGGAGACTAGGCCATGGGAACAACCGCAACACCCAAACCAAACTTGAGCCAATATATGAAGATATGAGCTTTTAGCTTTAAGAGTACCTGTTGGAGCTTTTTATGATGACCATGTGAAGGGTACAGGCACATCGCTTGTAGCTTAACACCTATACCTACCTCAGGTAAAAATAAAAATGTGCAACGGACGGAAAAAGGGATGAACTATTAAGATAACACTTTAATTAATCTGCTAAAAAGGCACGTGTCGTACAAAACTAATACGTCACTAGCTGGGAATGGCTAGGATAGTTAGGTACGTGTAATTTTGAAGTCATACGAATAAAGCGCAAAATTTAAATTCAAATGGTTTTAAATTGGACCCCTACGCTTATTACTTATACTTTCTAAAAAAAGTTAAAAACGTCAAAACACTAATAATACTTAACATCTGTTAAAATTCTTTGTGTGGTCAAAATTAGCACTGAGTGTACCAAACATTGAAAAGCAAACTTTTCCAAATAATGACTCGTCATTACATTTTTGTGGAAACGCTCTCGAGTCGGTATAATAGCAATATGTATTACGTACCCTAATAATGCATACTTTTATTAATATCCACCCCGAGGTGCCGGCCATTTGGCCGATGTGAAAATGTTTGGCGTTTATGACTCCCAAACTTTTCGGTTTATTCTGCCTCCATTTGCGGTCTACCTTTACATAATTATGGAGTAGATAAGTAGCAGATCCCTGTGACTTCACCCGCGTGGAAAACAGAGTAACAACCATCTTAGAATAATAAAATAAAATTTTTAGATCAGTCTCAAAAGGCACTAAAAAGTAAAAAATAACTGTGTCATTTAGTTGCTTTTTTTTATCGACTACATGTTGGCCCTTGACTGCTATCTATCACACCTGATGTTAAGTGATGATGCAATCTAAGATGAAAGCGGGCTAACTTGTTAGGAGTAGGATGAAATCAGAACCCCTATCGGTTTCTACACGACATCGTACCGGAACGCTATATCGCTTGGCGGTACGTCTTTGTCAGTAGGGTGGTAACTAGCCACGGCGAAAGCCTCCCACCAGCCAGACCAAGGCAAATTAAGAAAAATCTCAATCTGCCCCACCGGGAATCGAACCCAGGACCTCGGTCTTATAAATCCACCGCGCATACCACTGCGCCACGGAGGTCGTCAAATGTAATAATAATTAATTAAAATTTAATAATTTAATTGCTTTAATTTACTTAAGCATATCTATGAAGTCGGTGCCAGCCAAGTGTAAGGAACATTTATTTAATGTAGTAAAGCAGTTTGTGGGTTCTAGATAAAATCTTTAAAGCAGATATTGCTGGAAGAGTTTAGGTAGGTTCTTATCTGTCCATGTGAACATTCAGATATGTAATACGTATGTATCTACCCACCTACTATTAATGTGTTAGCTAAAAATCTGCGCTGTATACACCAACATAACTTGGAATATGCTGCACAATGCTGAGCTGGCACCTTTTCAGGGATGTGCCATAGATACGCGCAAAGTAGTGTGATGCTATTTGGTCTTGTTTTTAGTAAGCCCAAGTAGTCGATGTATCGGACACTACAATAGGTAATGCTTGTATAATTTATGGCACAGTTTTCTGAAATAAGTTAACGTTTTTATTTCTTTCCATTAGGGTAAAAGTGCAACTTTACGTTAACGTAGATACAACTTAAATTAGGTAGATACATTCTAATAGGTTCATTTCTCTCATTTATATTTATTTACATATTTTTTAAAATTTTTAACAATGTTATAAGTAATACAAAAATATATATAAAAACACTATTGAAAATTTATAAATAATCTTCTCCTCCGTTTGCGGGGCCTTTGCGGGTCCAAGCAACCGGTGGTCAGGGCTCCAGAGTGAGGAACTTCCTCACAATACGCGCCGTTTCAAGGACTACTGCCCTCTGTATCCGACCCTTGATCAAACAATTAAGCGAAAGCTTCTTAAGGTGTTGATCGAAGCTTTTCGCAAAAAGACCATGGACTGAAACGACTATCGGAACAATAATAGTTGACTCAACATTCCACATGGCGGTAATCTCGTGAGCAAGGTCCAAGTACTTTGATACTTTTCCTTTTCGGCTTTCACGAGGTTATCGTCATGAGGAACAGTAATATCAACAATCATTGCACGGCGTACTGATCGATCGACTATCACTATATCAGGTCTATTGGCTACAATATACCTGTCAGTGATAATCGTTCGATCCCAGTAGAGCAATGCACTGTTATTTTCAAGAACTGGCGCTGGATCGTAATAGGTTCATCATTATTATCAGCCTATTATCGGCCCAGTGCAGGGCCAGACCTCCCTCCATATAGGAGAGGGGATATGGAGCGTTGACACACCACGCTGCTCCAATGCGGGTTGGCGGGCTTAGGGTGATTATGTTTCATTTATTAACGATCACTCTCAGATGTTGATGATAGTGAGCAGGACCGACGGATTAACGTGCTCTCCGACGTATCTATGGGGGTGTAAAAATTCCGAGAATTTTATCTACTTATAGAAGACTGAAAAACTCAAAATCATTCCATGGCCCGACCCAGGATTCGAAGCCAGGACCTCGTGATCTCGAGGTGGAGGAATGGCGGCCAGTCTAATAGAGTAACTCTTCCACCTAATAAGTCTATGATTACATATAACAATGTAGATAGGTATTGATTTAATAACTAAAGGTATCTATACTAAAGCCAAACTCGATTGAGAATATTTGTCAACAAACAAATTAAAAATGAAGGTAGAAAGCACTAGTCATTTTACAACTATTTTTTTAATTAACTTGTTAATGACAAATTCATGTCTATAAATAAGATTAGTAAACTTAAAACGAATTAATATATTCAATATCTTTTAAATAAGATTTTTTAAAATAACAAAACATATCTAATTTTAAATTTATTAGGCATAAAATGTGTTGCATTTTCTACCTTCATTTTAAATTTGTTTGTTGATAAGCATTCTCAATCAAGTTTGGCTTTAGTATACATGTTAACTAATTTTCTTAATAATTCCTAGGCAGATATTCAAAGTATAAAGCATTGCTGTGATTTAAACTAAAGTATTTCCCCGTATAAGCCTTTTACCATAAAATAACTTGATAAAAGAAGCTAGGTGCCTACCTACTTGAGAATTTTAAAAGTTCTTTTGTAACTAACGAATTAAAATAAAAGGCGACATACTGTCTGTATGTAGGAACAAACATCGCATGTCGAGCCCCCGGGCGCCGTGGGTTTCGCTGACGGAAACAATTAATATGAACATTTCGAAAAAAAGGTTCTTTTTGTGCCACGCATCCTGGAACTTTTAACCACTTCATTGCAAAAAAGAAATAAAAAGATTGGTAATGCAAAAAAATTGCATAATGTTTGCTCTCTATTCTTACCATTGTGTTATCAACTTTATTTTGCGAGCCCAATCGATCGAAGCCTCGAAAGAACCTTTCAAATGTAAACAGGTGATTCCCGCGCACCGTGAGCGTTGCGAATCGAACGTCGCTCGAACCTACGCAAACATTAACAAAACCATTCAAACATTACGAATATCTGACACTTTGAAAAAATCACTCGCCAAACATCACGCTGCTCACTTAACCCTACAATAGCCGTGGAGAATTACAATTAATCGCCTCAATGAGAAATGCCACCGCGGTACAAAAACGTCAAAATATTGTCCGCGGAGTCGGTGCCCCCACGGCGGGCGCGCTACCCAATGGGGAGGCGCAGTGGCGGCCGCACGGCGCTCTCGGGCCAATGACGCCGGCCCGGGGCGGAGCCTCCAGCTACGCACGGCGTTTCGCCCCCAGCGAAAACCTTTTCGCCTCCAGTCGTTTACCGATAAGCCCGCGGGATGGTCGATTATTATTACATTTTGTACGCGTGATTCTGTGATCTCTGCCCCGGGCGTTGCCGAATCGATAGCGATGCGTGGTGCCATAGACTCTGACTCACTTGTGATAGACTGTGCGTTCTGTGATATGTTTGCCTTAGTGTAGATATAATACGGCATGAACCTTTACATGCAGTGCCATCGTGAGGTATGAGTGTCTCGATTATATTACAACTTTAAGCGATAACGTTTATTATAATAGTTTTCCAGCCGCACCGATAATTCTGAGAAGTAGACAAGCGTCTACTTACCTAAGTAACTACCTAAGTAGGTCTAGGTACATTCAAATTTTTTTATTTATAATCCAAGTTTTGAAACATATGACATCAAAAAATGAGTTTTTTAAATTTTTGTTTATCTGCCTGTCCGTTTGTTCCAGCTAATCTCTGAAACTACTAATAATAATAAAGATTTATTTAATTCCACATAAAAAAGTAATACAAAATGATTAAGTTTTACATTGTTTCTTTTTTTCTTTTTATATGGACCCCTAAGGGTTAAAGCCTCCTCCAAGGATTTTCACCTATTCCTATTTTTGGCCACAGCTGGTCACTCCTTTCCCGCAGTCGCCTCTATGTCATCTATCCATCTAGCAGCTGGGCGACCTCTCGCTCTTGTGCCACTTGGTCCAGCCCAATTCAACACTCTTATAGTCCATCTGCTGTCCTTGCATCTGGCCATGTGAAACTACTATTCGGATTTAAACTTTTTTTTATATATAATAGTCGGACCCGTGAGAAGTGACACAGACTAATTCCTATAATATGAGAACTGCGCTAATGAAACCACTGGCCTCCGCTAGTAAAAACTTAACATGAACAATAAATAAACTACAAAATTTATTTTTCTTTAACATCTACGTCTTTTGGAGCAGATAGGTAGGTCCAAATTATCAATTTAAAAAAAATATTTATTTTGGTTTCATACTCACTTTATGGTACAATGATATGGTACGGACAGACACATGTGCATTTTAGGGTTAAATGGCTCACAAAAACTGTGTTTAAATAAAGTAAATAGGTAAAGGTTAATGTATAGGTATATTATCCTTATTGCAACATTATTCGGTAAGTACCAATTAATTATATTATTGTTACAATAATTCACCTAAGGCAGCCAACTCGAATTAGCAGCGCGTGGGGGGTTTTAGCGTCATATATTGTCTGATAAGAAAAAAATCATCGCTTTATTGTGGGCCGTTACACTAACTAATAACGGGTCTAATAACGGGTCAAATAATATTAATTTATTACTTTTTCTGTTCAATATTTTTAACCGTCGAGAAAACTTGATTATTCTCTGCTGCTAAGGCTGAATAAGGGTTTAAATAAAATACTGCCGATTTTCAAGTTATGATCACTAACATTGGTATCCTCATTAACAGACCACTACAGGATCAGTCCTCCCTTCGTATATGAGAGGGGATATGGAGCATAAACCCACCACGCTCGTCCAATGCGAGATGGCGGGCTTAGCGTGATAAAGTTTCAATCATTAGCGTTGACCTTAAGATGTTGATGACAGTGAGCGGGACCTACGGCTTAACGTGCTCTCCGAACACGGGGGTGTAACATCACCAACATCCCGACTCTGTGCTTAAGTAGTATTTACTGAAAATTTAAAAGAAGAAAGAATAGTTTTTTGAAAAGGTTCCCCAACCCTACCCAGAATTTGAACCACGTTGCTTACCAGACAAAAAAAATAGTAAGCATTTAGGTACTTTTTTACCCGACTGCGTCAGAAGGAGGGTTATGTTTTTCGAGCGTATGTATGTATGTATGTATGTCCATTTCTTCGGCACGCGCTACAGCCTAAACGGCTGAACGGATTTGACATTTGTGAGGTGTCGTTGAATTTGTCAAAATTGTGGTAGTGACATAGGCTATATAAATTTTCAAAATAGGCGGGGACAAACGTAGTTTTGGTAGATCTTTCTTTCCCCGCAGGCTAAAGTATTTTGTCCCTGTTTGCAGCACCATAAAGTATTTAGAATTTTATACCGATATAGTAATCCTTGTTTTTCTCTTTTCAGTTCATAACTTCTAAGCAGTCGGGTTTTTGTTTTTATAATAAGATTTTTTATTTAATAGGTATATTGGCAATATGTAAAAGTGTCTTACAAAAATCTTAAAAATTCTACCCTTAAGGTTACAGGTAGGTAAGTATAGACGAGATTATAAGCTCATGAAATTGAACTTCCATTTTAAATACCTAGTAGCTAGTAGAATATATAATATAGGTAAATACAAGTAAACAGGCAATTATTATCTACCTACTACTCATAGTGATAATGACCTGAAACGACGGCTTAAATTGCTTTACGAAGAACCATTCAGTGTTCGGCAACCTTCGGCTCTTATGGCGTGAAGTTGCGGTTCTTTGGTTCCCATATCTCTGCCACTTGCACCTACTCGCATTTGATGCTGGACCTCTGCAGATGCAAGTGCCTGATTTAAAAAAGTAAAATGTTGTGGAGTCGCCAGTACACAGGTCCATAAATGTAAGTGCGTCCCGCAATTAAAGTGACAGCTTTAAAAGAAGTACTGCGAATTGAGGCACTTAGATATATTTGAAGTACTGACGATCTTCGGATCAATATATTTACCTATATAAAAACGCATTCTCTTACATAAATAATCAATAGCAAATAAAAATACTAAGTAATAAATACGAATTAAATAAAGTGTATGAATGAATTAATGAAATATTCTTTATGGTACACCAGATAAAAAATCTTACAAAGAGAAAACACCTTAAAAACTAGTGCACAATTGGCGGTCTTACCATTAACGAACGATCTCTTCCAGACGACCAATTGTATTGAAGAGGAAAAGTGTGTGTACATTGGAGTAGATTTGGGTGTAGTTGGAGTATTTATAACTCAAAACAACTATTTATTTAAGCGTTTATCTAAGCTGTTAAAACGCGTGAAAAGATAAAATGGGGCTGTAAAAATGTTTCCATTGTTTATATTTTTTTTTATCGACTACAAGTTGGCCCTTGACTGCTATCACACCAGATGTTAAGTGATGATGCAGTCTAAGATGGAAGCGGGCTAACTTGTTAGGAATGCGACGAAAATCCACACCCCTTTCGGTTTCATATATAATGTTATAAATTTTCTAGTTATATAAATACTTTAATTTCTTGTGATAATGCGTAGATATAAATAAACAGATATTATTTTATGCTTTCAAGTTTTTAATTACACTTCAAAAATAAATATAAGTACCATTTATTTTTGAAGTAAAAGATTGGACTAAATAGGTAAAAATTTGGGTTTTTAGAAGCGAAATTTTGTAAATTGTAATTCTTGACTGTTGTAACTTAGAAGGTTGCCGGCCCCTTACCTAGGTACAAAACACTACTTCGCAGAGCATGCAGACACAACTTTTATACTGCTCTGGATTTGACCAGCGCTCAAATGTTAAGACACATGTGCCTGTAGGTAATTTTAACCATACCGCAAAACAACAATGCGGCAAAAAATTCCCAAACAGGCTCTGTCGTAAAATGGTGTACTTAACGTACTTGTAAAAAATACAAGCAAATGACTGCGACTTCATCCGCCATGTTCAGTGTAATGCAATGTCTCAACAACACTAAAAGAAAAAATTATCCGTGAGCAAAAGTGAGTGAGTGAGTAAAATGCTCACGGATAATTTTTGACGTGACAACGTCTTATAATTCGATAGAGCCGGCTGCACGCACGAAAAACATGACGTCATGCGTCGTTACCTCGCTTTGAGGCGTTCCATGTAAGGCTTGAAGTGCAAGCGAGAGCGCGGAACGAGCGACAAAGAAGCACAATCGGCCTTTGCGTTCGGCAGCGTTTGACATCCATCTATTCAATATAATTATTAAATATATTAATTTTAAATTAAAAATTAATATATTTATTATAAATTTAAAATATAAATTTATAAAATCAAAATCAATTATTTTATTAATTTAAATTAATATTTATAAAAATATACTTAAATTAAAAATTTTGATAACCAATTAAATGCTACCATTCCATCAGTATTTTCTTAAGACATTGTCACGTTCAACTATCGTCAGTAAACCGACTTTACAGACAACCAATTTTTTTTAAAATAGAATACCTACATATCCTTAGAAGACAGATACACCTATGCCATTGCATAGGTAGATATTTAAATTATTGATAAAATAAAAAATAATAAAAAACTTTTCACTACTTAGATATAAGAAGTTAATGCTAACTGCGAAAAGTTTGGTTGGAATTTATTAGGAGAGTTATTAACGATTTCCCAAGAGACAACCCAGTAAAGGACATTGCCAAAATTTGCCCCAGGCTGTCCAAACTTATGCTCATATTTAACTGTTTTATTTAAATACACAATGAATTTTAACAAGTATCTACTCATGTTTCATAGCAATCGCTTGAAAATATATCAAAAAAATAAAAATTCTATCGATTTTTTGTGTTCTGAATCACGTGACCGTCGTCGTAGTATGAAAAGTCAACTTTTTCAACCTTCATAACTTTTTCCTGCGACTGCATAGCTACATACAACTTTGTTTTTCTGTAAATAGAAAATCTGCACTGTCATTGCAGCTTGTCATGTAATGACATATATATTTATTACTGGGCAGCCTGGGGCACACTTCCATACAATTTTTGGCAATGTCCTTTACTTCTGAAATTAATGACTTCAAGGTTTAGCACGCACGTAGATATCTACGTATACTGACAAAAAAAAATTATGTGTATGTTTGTTTGATTGCTAATGGACCTGGTGTTAAGGTTACAATAATAATTTTTATCAGGAATAGGTTACAAGTATATTTTTATTTTATACCTACTAATAAAATCAATTTTGATGAATTTTACATACATAAGTACCTATTTACATAACATCACGCTCATTCAGGCAGGTAGGCAGAGACTACATCCATCCATTTGCCACGGCACTTGCATAATTCCTTTGCTTCTTCCACTTTCATTAATCCTTTCATAGTACCTACATCAAAAAGTGCAGTATGTAACATCATGGTGTTTGATGGTTTGAAATAATTTGTTTATTTAAAATTGAAAGTCTTTTAGAAGGACCCAATTATACACATGCGTCAAAGCACTGTATCCAATTGCACTTTTAAGTATTATAGAAGGAGCGAATTATAATCGAAAAGGCCAGTGTCAGTGCCCTGCATTCCATTCAAGCGTTACAACTCTGCATTCAAAATTTTTATTTATATTCTACCAGATTTTTTAAGTATTATAGAAGGAGCGAATTATAATCGAAAAGGCCAGTGTCGGTGCCCTGCATTCCATTATTTTTTTATTTATATTCTACCAGAATTTTTAAGTATTATAGAAGGAGCGAATTATAATCGAAAAGGCCAGTGTCAGTGCCCTGAATTCCATTATTTTTTTATTTATATTCTACCAAAATTTTTAAGTATTATAGAAGGAGCGAATTATAATCGAAAAGGCCAGTGTCAGTGCCCTGTATTCCATTCTTGCGTGAAAGCTCTGCATTCAAAATTTTTATTTATATTCTACCAGAATTTGGCAAATTATCTCGCGTAGGCATAGGCTAAGCATTATTAAATCTACTCTACAATCATATTCGTACCTTAGAAAGTTATTCCTTTTTCTGTAGGCAAAGGTAAAGAATCGAATAAAATGTTGCCATGTTTAAATTATCCCCGCAGCCTGTAATTACGGTCCTTCGTGGACGGATATACTACTTTAAACTTTATAATTACCGGCCCGGCGTAATTACATGGGAGACAATGTTTAGTGTAGGGACATGAAAAGTTATAATATGGACATGTCGTAGATATGAAACAGAACTACTGAGTAAGTATCATAAAAACGTAATGTATACCTATATGTTATTTCAACGAATGTGTTTTTTAAATGGTTCCTTTTTTGTTTTTGACGTGACAATGTCTTATAATTCGATAGAGCCGGCTGCACGCACGAAAAAACATGACGTCATGCGTCGTTACCTCGCTTTGAGGCGTTCCATGTAAGGCTTGAAATGCAAGCGAGAGCGCGGAACGAGCGACAAAGAAGCACAATCGGCCTTTGTGTTCGGCAGCGTTCGACATCCGTCTATTAAATATAATTATTAAATATATTAATTTTAAATTAAAAATTAATATATTTATTATTAATTTAAAATATAAATTTATAAAATCAAAATCAATTATTTTATTAATTTAAATTAATATTTATAAAAATATACTTAAAATAAAAATTTTAAAAACCAATTAAATGCTACCATTCCATCAGTATTTTCTTAAGACATTGTCACGTTGAACTATCGTCAGTAAACCGACTTTACAGACAACCAATTTTTTTTGGTTCTTCTGCAGATCTCCTTATTTTTAATTGTGATGTTATGTTATTCCGAACAAAGTTTGTTTTGAAAAATTGGAATTATCCGCTGTGAATCGTTCTTATGTGGTCCATAAATTAACAAAACTAAGTTATACATAAGGTAAGCATCAAAGACAAAGATTCTTGGAGGCAAACGGCTATATTTTTTTCTGTAAACAAGATAGGATAACTTATATTAAAAAATTAAATTACAATTTATAGCAATCATTGTATAAAGTGCATCTGCTGTGTTTCTTGTCGGTATTTCTCGGCAGAATCTAACTTTTGAACCGCTGGTAGAGTCACTGACAGACTTGAATTTCAACAGGGCTTGGCTTATCACAGCCTACTTAAAACAAACGAATTCGATTAGTTATTAATATACATGTTAGTAGTAACAAAAAAATCTACAAATTGGCGTATAAACTTTTATAAAAAAGTACAATTTTACAAAAAAAAATTGGTTGTCTGTAAAGTCGGTTTACTAACGATAGTTGAACTTGACAATGTCTTAAGAAAATTCTGATGGAATGGTAGCATTTAATTGGTTATTAAAATTTTTAATTTCAGTATATTTTTATAAATATTAATTTAAATTAATAAAATAATTGATTTTGATTTTATAAATTTATATTTTGAATTTATAATAAATATATTAATTTTTAATTTAAAATTAAT
Organism: Mycalesis mineus; assembly: GCA_034621355.1. Classification (NCBI taxonomy): domain Eukaryota; kingdom Metazoa; phylum Arthropoda; class Insecta; order Lepidoptera; family Nymphalidae; genus Mycalesis; species Mycalesis mineus. Next base: position 15,541,832 of record CM067882.1, read on the forward strand.
ATATTTAATAGACGGATGTCGAACGCTGCCGAACGCAAAGGCCGATTGTGCTTCTTTGTCGCTCGTTCTGCGCTCTCGCTTGCACTTCAAGCCTTACATGGAACGCCTCAAAGCGAGGTAACGACGCATGACGTCATGTTTTTTCGTGCGTGCAGCCGGCTCTATCGAATTATAAGACGTTGTCACGTCAAAAATGTTTGTTCCTCCAGATATTGGTTGTGTTATGACGGACAGTGACTATGAAATTATAGAGCAGGCGAACGAATTAAAACGATGATTGACTTCAAAGCTATCATTTAGTAGAATTTAATTTTCATTTTCTATTAAGGCATCTAGGTATCATTTACCTTCAAAGTCTTTATCTGTAATGTATAATATTACAAAGGTACCTTATTCTTCTTCCCTCTCGACCGCGACACAGTGTAGACGTGTATTCTATGTCCGTCTTTATAACTTACTCATAACAAAATCATATATTGTTGTTTATAAATTCGTTAAAGTACTAGGAGCATATAAATGTGAAACCATATATCCACAAGTTAAGTTGTTGAAAGTGAAGTTAAAGTTAAACGTGAAGAATAGTCTCGAAAAGTTATTGTGCGAAAGTATCAGTGCACCAAACACTAGCAAGAAATCGTTGATTCCTCGAGTTTGACCGATTCAGCTCTATTCTGTTCGCAGTAAGTCACATAATGCCACGACCCACGACTAGCCAGTTAAATAAAGTTCTAATTAGCGCGGTGGCATCGGCATCCGATTCCGACCGCTCCGACGCAATGACAGAGGACTCAAACTCGAAACAACCGTCCCGCACCCAGCGCAAGCGCTGCCGGTCAAACGAAATTGAGTTTCAATTCGACGATTTTAAAGCCGAAATTAAATTTATGATTGAGACGTTCACCGAGAAACAAAGCAAAAGACTTGAAGCATTAGAATGTCACTTATTGGAGGTAAAGAATCAAAATGCGTCCATACAAACTTGTAATCAAGAGATAGAACAATCATTAAAATTTTTATCAGAAGAGTTCCGAACAATCGAAAGTAAAATTGCCACCATGAAAAATGAACGTCGGGATTTGTCCTTACAGTTAAGGCAACTCGAAGATAGGTTTGAGAGTTGTGATAAAAAAAGCATGAAGACCTGTATTGAAATTCGTAATGTTCCCAAGCAATCTCCCGAGCCCAAAGATAAGTTGTTTTCATATGTGCAGAGCCTATCAAAATATATTAAACAGTCGGAGTTAAGTGCATTGGAGGTACGTGATGTTTACAGATTGCCGAGTAAAAAATCGGATGCAAAGAGCTCGACAATTATAGTAGAACTAACAAACACCTTAGTAAAAACCCAATTATTAAATGCTACAAAAAAATATAATCGCGAGCATTCTGACCAGCTCAATTCAGCAAACCTGGGACTCCAAGGTCCGAAACAACCCATCTATATATCGGAGCAACTCACATCCAAAACAAAAAGACTTTTATTCTTGGCGCGGGATTTCGCAAAATCTTCGCAATTTGCGTATTGTTGGACTACAAATGGCAATGTTTACTTGCGTAAAAAAGATGGGGCTCCATATTTTCATATAAAAAATGAAGAAAAACTGAATGAAATTATAAAGAAAAATAATAATGATAAGTGACTAGGACTTTTTTTAATGTTTTTATTTTATTGTATGATATTTTTTTGGCTTTATACTGTACAATATTTTTTAGTTATAAAATGTTTACTCTTAATGTTAATTTATGCATGCAAATTATATATTAAAATCACTACACATACATTTTACACAATCATACACAACATTAAACATAATATTATTTTTTTGCTACAATCCTTTGAGTGTCAATCGTACGCGCAGATAATAATTATATGCTGTCATACGAGTCAATATAATCAGATCACTGTAAAGTTATTTAAATCTACATATTTATTTTTTTACATATTTTTTTTACTTACAAATAATATTTATATTTTACACTACTAGTCATTATTAATCAATGGATAATATAATTAATATTATAGATAACTTAGACAATATAAGTTTGCACGAATCTTTTGTTTGTGACACAGAAAATTGTTATAGTTATTTAAATAGTTCAGTTGATAATTTGACAATTTTGACGCAAAATATTCGTAGTATTCAGCACAATATGGATGACTTTTTAATACTTCTTGATAGAATTACGATTAAACCTGATATTATTGTGTTGAGCGAATGCTGGCTGCGAGGTTGTCACTCTGTGCCGCAAATTGATAATTATACATACTATTCAACGACTAATTGTTACAATCAAAATGATGGTTTAGTTATATACACTAAGAAAACAATTATCTCTGAAACACATGAACCTCATTTTTCAGACGCAAATTGTTTGGTTACGACTATAAATAATATATCTATACTTTCTATTTACAGACCACCCTCATTTAAAAACATTAATTCATTTCTAGAATCCTTGGACTACACACTTAAATCATTAGAAAAAAGCACGTATGTGGTTTTAGTGGGAGATATAAATATTGATATAAAACTTGATAGTATTGACTCAAATAGACACAGTTATCTTAATATGATCGCATCCTATGGATTATTGGCTACTCATTTGTTCCCCACTCGACTTAATAACTGTCTAGACCACGTTTTATGCCGATTTAATAAACCTACGACTACTCTTGTGATTCAAAATAGTTTAACAGACCATAGCACTATTCTGGTATCCTTAAAAATAAGTTCACCTATAGAAAGAAGACATGTATATAACTTACGTACAAAACTTAACTATACAGGGATAAAAACTGATCTCTTAAACACAAATTTTCAGCCAGTACTTGATAATCTGAATTGTAACATTGCTACTGATTCCCTTGTTTCTACGGTGACTAAAATAATAGCAAATAATACAACACAGTGTAAAACATCGAGTCGTAAAATTCCAAAGAAACCATGGGTTACACCTGGATTATTACGCTGCTTAAAACATAGGGATAAATTACACATGAATTTAAGGAAAAATCCCAATGATGATTGTCTAAAAATTATTTACAATAGATACAGAAATTTTTGTACAAATTTACTTAGAAAATTAAAACAACAGTATAATAAAACTGAGTTAGAAGTTGCTAGTCAGACTAACCTTAAGAAAACATGGGAGGTCATAAATAACATTACCAATCTTAAGCAGAAAAACCGAGATGCTCGTGATCTATTATCAATTTCTAAATGTCCTAATCAAGCTGTTATGAAAGTAAACACATTTTTCATAAATATGGGAAAAAATATCGTTAAAGAACTCGAAATGTTATCTCCCTCTGCAAGTCCTGACGAACATTGTGCCAGTTCACCTTTAACTTCTTTTGTCTTACTGGATACTGATGTCAGTGAAATATTAAAAGTTATAAATACCCTTAAAAATACTAATTCTACAGGTTTAGATAATATTTCGTCGATTGTACTAAAACAGAATAAAGAGTTATTTTCGGCCCTACTGTGTCATATTTGTAACTTATCTTTCGCACATGGCCAATTCCCGCTAACTTTTAAAAAATCTGTTATCTCTCCAGTCTTTAAAAGAGGAGACAGGAAAGAAATTAGCAACTATAGGCCAATTTCAATCTTACCAACATTCTCTAAAGTAATTGAGCGCATAATCAATGACAGATTGATCAATTATTTGGAATCAAATAATTTACTATCACCTAATCAGTACGGCTTTCGTAAAGCAAAATCCACTGCTGATGCAGTGTCCGACCTGACTAATTGCATTGCTACTAACTTAGATTGTGGTTTAAAATGTATAGCTATATTCTTAGACCTCGAAAAGGCTTTTGATACTGTATCTACATCTCGCCTAATAAATAAAATGGAAAAGTTAGGCATACGTGGTTTACAACTCCAACTATTCCAGGACTACTTAAGTAATAGAACTCAGTGCGTTAGAATCGGAGAACACGTTAGTACATCGCTACCTGTAGTACACGGAGTTCCTCAAGGAAGCATTCTGGGCCCAACGCTATTCCTTATTTATATTAATCAACTGTGCAACCTTAAATTAATAAATGGTAGAATCATTACTTTCGCTGACGATACCACACTTATTTTTTGGGGTCGTAGTTGGGAAAGTGTTTTTTATAACGCCCAACAAGGCTTTAACTTGGTTTTGTCCTGGTTAAGGAAAAATCTCTTAAATTGTAATGCAGAGAAAACTACATATCTGACATTCACGATATTAAGATCCTCACAGCCTTCTATGGAAAACTTTAATATACGTGCCCATACTAATGTATGCACCAACTTAATTGATAACATTCCATGCAAATGCGACTTCCTGAAAAGGTCAAACCATATCAAATATCTAGGAATAATTATTGACAACCAATTATCGTTCAATAACCATATCTCCAGTCTAACTAATAGAATCCGCAAACTCATTGCCATTTTTAAAAATATACGACACATGGCCGATAAAAAAATTTTAAAAATGTTGTATCATACTTTATGCGAACCCCTTTTAACTTATTGCATTGATTCATGGGGAGGTGTAAATAAGACCCGTCTCATTAATTTAGAACGAGCACAAAGGGCGGTTCTTAAA